>QODF01000118.1:157258-359079 GCA_024372805.1 Oostethus manadensis | reverse complement strand
CTCATCGGTGACCAGTGGATCTGATATGGATGTGGTTATTTGTAAATAAAGGGTTAATCAAACGTAGTGACATCATTAATTGTGTAACGGAGAATTGCAAAAACGATCATAATGAATTGGGTAATACAAGTTCATCTCACATGCAAACACAAGAGACAAGGGCCAGACCACCAGCTTGGCAATGCATCTTTTACGCACAGTTGCTTCGGATTTCATCCCCATTATGAATAGTTTTTGTTTATTCATATACATATTAGATTACATATTCATATTACAAATATAGGTTACTAAATACGAGTGTCTTTATTAGTGGGGAAAAATGCTTACCTTACCGGTGGCCACCGTGTGCCTCCAGTGCTTTGACAAGTTTTTGTTTTGCCTTTTCTGACATCACTGAAGCATTTATTTTACGGGGCAACGGTTCTCGGTACATCTCAGCAAACCTGATTTACGATACTTATAATCTCCTTGGACCTCCCGGACCAAGACATCACTTTCTGTCTGGGAGAAGTTTGTCTGTCTTCTGCTGTCTTCATCCATATTGTACAATTTGCTTCGCCATTTGACCCGGCTGTGTTAAACCCAGTCACGCCTTCTCTCCTCCCTCTTTGCCACTTGCGGTGGTAGGAGGGATGGAGGCGTACTTACGCCAAGCTGCGCGTGGCACAAAATTGGTGAGGCGCGAGCGAAGGTGCTGGTCTACGAAGTTACAGCCAAAAAATATATATATGTGTGTGTGTTTATATACACAAAAAAGATTAATTAGACAAAAACACAAGTATTAAAACTGTATTGTTACATAAATTTTACTTGCGATTGGCTGGCGACCAGTGCAGGGTGCACCCTGCCTCTCGCCCAAAGTCAGCTGGGATAGGCTCAAGCATACTCGGGACAATAATGAGAATAAGCTGAATAAAAAATGGATAAATGGATATATTTTTTACTGGTGTTATGAGGCAGCAATTATTTTTCACTCACCCACTAATGAGTCCATTCAACCACCAATAAATCTAATACTATACAATCAATAATACAGCTAATATTAAACTAATACTTGTCTGCAAGTGAGAAACAAAAGGTTAGCTTTATTATCTCAGTAAAGGCAGTCTGTCATACAGCTTGTGTCACGGAACTTGTTAGAAAGTGCAGGTGTGCCTACTAAAGTGGAGTGTGATGTTCCAAACCTCACCTCACCTCATCACACGCCATGTCTTGATTAACTTCGCTTTACACATCTCGTTTTTGGAAATTCTCCCAATTGCTTGTCATTTATGTTTATAACTAATTTAGATATTCAGCGCATCGATGTCCCGATAAGATGCACGGGTTTACACATTCACGACTCATCACAGCGTATTTAATGTGCTAAATCATACGACAGCTACCCGAAATAACGTCGCAGGCGTGTCTCTCAGCCACCACCAGGCAGTGACACAACCCTGCAAACAAAATGGTTCTGTTGCAACTGTTTTCGCATGGTACACATCAACTTGTCCTCTCTCTCTCACTCTTTCCCTGGCCTCTTTTTACAAATCTCAAACAGAATAATTCAGTCATAGCCCATGGCCAAGAAGACAAAGTCGTGAGAAGATAGAACGCAAGATGGATAGATATATAGAGTGGCTTTTACGCTTTAAAACTTGGGTCTCTGTGTCACTTTCCTCAACTGAAGGATCATTACAGTGACAGGAGGGAGAAACCTTACTTTGTCACACTTGTTTCAAACCTGTAAATCCATTTGAGGGCATAAGGGATGTGGCAGAATTTTGGACTGTGGACTTTGGTTTACTTTCAAATGTATCCTTTTAAGCCAGTAGAAACAACAGAGGTGGAGGCCCCTCAAAGTAGGGCCTCCCACCGTTGCCTCATGTAAAGACATCAATCAGCCATATTAATTGCCATCTTTGCATTCCCTTCCCCTACCTATCTATATTCAAATGACCTGTTTAAAACTGCCTCTGAGATATCATCGGCCATCACATTAGTATATAGCAGGCAGTGTCTAGCTTGTTGTGTACAAACGATTATTTTCCTCTATGACCTTTCCCTCTGTGTGGGTGTAGTGGGCTGGTGATGTTGTGAGGGGATTAAGCCTGTTTGCTGTAGGGACTGAGACAGGCATCAGTGATGGTGAAGGGGACAGAGATTGGTTGAATGCATGCTCGCATAATATCTGCAGCACGCAGGGTTGTTGCTGTGCTAAACCTAATATCATTTACCTGGCTTCACTCTGCTGGCTGCCTGTGCATTTTAGAGTCCAAATCATTTTATTTGTCTTTCAGTCTTTAAAGGGTCTTGCCCTTTTGCAGCAACTCAGCAACCCTATGCCCCTTCCAGGTCCCTCGGCTTAGCTAA
This sequence comes from Oostethus manadensis, assembly GCA_024372805.1. Lineage (NCBI taxonomy): Eukaryota > Metazoa > Chordata > Actinopteri > Syngnathiformes > Syngnathidae > Oostethus > Oostethus manadensis. The sequence continues at coordinate 356,724 of QODF01000118.1, read as the reverse complement.
TTTTTTTCTCCTTGAGGGCCCAAAGTCAAAGTGCAGGCTCAGAGGGGACAGAGCCTTTTCATTTGCTGGTCCTGAAATGCGAAATGATCTCCCCCTCCAAGTGAGAAAGGCCCCCTCACTATCCATTTTTAAGGCCCATCTTAAAACCTTTTTTATTCTTTGGTTTTTAACCCAGCATGAGACTTTAACTCATTTTAAATTTGACTCTTTGTCTTTGCTCTTTATCATTGTTTTAAGTTTTCCTATATTTTTTTATTTTGATGTACAAAATGGATGGATGGATCCTGTTTGTTTATGGCAGTGGTTGTGATCAAAGGCCTCTGTGAATAAATTGGAATGGTAACTTAAAAAGAGTAAACATTACCAAAAACCACAACACTTGGCCTGTCACTGAGATACTCAAATTATATGCTTATAAATTGTGTATAATTGAAATAAAGACTACTTTAAATAGAGGCTACTGTAAATTACTACAAACACTAAAGTTTCGGAGACAGGTTCATTAAATACATTTTGCAATTCTATCACAACTTGTATTACAGAATACATAAAATAAATATGAGTGCAAAAAAAAAGTACCAACTGCAGGATATGGTGGGGTACTCCCCCGGCTGCCCTTAAAACAGAATGACCACTGGATCAGAGTTTTGACAATGAAAAATAAATAAAATGTACTCTTCACATCCCCACCAATGAAAACATGTCCTTCTTGGCTAATGCCACACAACTCCACAAAGTTCGGTGCAAATCTGTTGAGCTGTTTTATATGCATGTTGTATGCAGAGAGCTGGCGAGAGAGATGACAATGAGAACGGAGATAATGTATGTGGACTTTGACAAAGAATCAACTAATTGGCACATTGCTGTCAGTGCATGACTGTTTTAATGAGATGGTTTGCCTAATGAACAGTGTCACACAAGCTTGCATTGGTTTTTCTTGTTTTCTTGTTCCTGCAAGAGCTCACACCCATCTCTCATTATTCTTTCGCCACTTTTAAAGTCCACCCATCCTTTGTCATAGTCCTGTCAAAGGATTTGATGGTGGATTTAGAATTTGATAACTTTTTAATTAGGAGTCTGACAAAATATTTATACAGTGAACCATTGCAATATTTAACCTTACGGTGGGCTATTAATAGACTCTTGCCGCATATTTGTTTTTATTATTATTAAAATATAGTTGCTATCTTCTTTCACCGTTCTTCCTCAATGAGTAAAGTCACCATTTTAGATGTCATCCAGGAGGTGCTCCTTGCAAGTGTGGCTTAACATTGGATGGAAGTCTCAAAACAAGATAATGCAAACAGCAGCGCCATGGTGGACTCAAACGGTGAAGTTAAACAGCAAGACTCAATGGCATAGTTTATATTTAAAAGTGTGGGCTCCATCTATACATTTTCTATGCCTTCACTTGGGCTTTTATATACTGTATATTTATTTTTGCTTCTACTTTGCAGATTTGAGCCACTGTTGAGATATTGTGTTCTCTGAATAATTGGTGTTACTGTTTGACACCCAATAGAAACCCGTTTCCATTTACTCTACATGGAGTGTCACAACTGACAGAGAGCTCCACAACACCTGATCGCTGACTAGTTGTCGCTCTAATGCTTTGTGGTGTGGTGAGCTGCCCCTACTATTAAATGGACCGGTGAATCAGTCAGTGAATATTCATTGAAAAAAAAGGGAACAGTTCCCCTTTTTAGTGCCCATTTTAAGTATGAACACTTAAAACAATGTGAAGCAGTGTATCATGCCTACTTGTCATTTAACATTATGTTGATTTTTGTTGTTTTACATTCCTGAGCCAGCTGCCAATTAATTTTACTGCACAACCTGAGGCTGCATCTTTAAGCCCTTCTCTGGCAGATGCCATTTTTATGTTCATTGAGCTCTTGGCATGTAAGGACTTTAATTTGGGTTTGCTTCGGCTTTTGTGTTCACAGAAATGGGCGCCAGATCTTCCAGCTTAGTGCAAGTGAATTTTGTCTAATAACTCAGTATCTTTTATCTCCGTCCAACCTTGAGGCCTTGCTTGGGTAGTTCAACAATTTTGTCACATTCAAAGCATTTTTGTCTTTGTCATTAGGGTATCGTAAAAGTGTCAATGTCTGACAGAAAATAATAAAAAAGCCAGATTTGACCACATATTTGGACTTTTTAAGGCGATGGTCTTAAACTTTTCAGATGATTTGACCTGTTGGAGTTGAAATTCAGTTTTCAATACATTTTCGTCTCTTGCTGCAGTTTCTTCTCTTTGTTTATTGGGTGTTCTACTTGCAATTTAGTTACTATCCAGCCTACAATCCAATCCAGTTACAATCTAGTTACAATCCAGCAGTGCAAATTGTGCTTACTTGTAATTCGTCCCGTGATTCCCGATATTTGAAATGTTTATCCAATTTAATGCAAATGTAGCCGCAACGGGGCAATGTAGCTGCAACGGGGCAAATATAGCCGCAATGGGGCACAAGCCAATGTCTTATTGTGCCGGTCCCAAGCCCGGATAAATACAGAGGGTTGTGTCAGGAAGGGCATCCGACATAAAACTTTGCCAAACCAGAACATGCGAATAAAATAAAATGACTTCCATACCAGATTGGACGTGGCCCGGGTTAACAATGCCCGCCACCGGCGCTGTTCACCCACAGAGTGCCAGAGGAAACTGGATTACTGTTGGTCGAAGAAGGAGAAGAGGAAGGTGTGTCCGTAGGAGGAGAGAGAAGAAGAATGCTAAGAGTCTAGAACTAAGAGTTGGGACTCTGAATGTTGGAACTACGACAGGAAAAAGTAGAGAATTAGTTGACATGATGCAGAGAAGGAAGGTAGACATATTGTGTGTCCAGGAGACCAGGTGGAACGGTAGCAAGGCTAGGAGCTTAGGAGCAGGGTTCAAGCTGTTCTATCATGGTGTAGATAGGAAGAGAAATGGAGTAGGGGTGATTTTGAAGGAGAAGTTTGCTGGCAACGTCCTGGAGGTAAAAAAATGTCAGAGTGATGAGCCTGAAGCTAGAAATCGAAAGAGTGATGTTCAATGTTGTTAGTGGGTATGCTCCACAGGTAGGATGTGAGATGGAGGAGAAATAGAAATTCTGGTCAGACCTGGATGAAGTGACGCAAAAGTGAGAGAGTTGTCATTGGTGCGGACTTCAATGGACATGTTGGTAAAGGAAACAGAGATGATGAGGAGGTGATGGGCAAGTTTGGTATCCAGGAGAGTAACGCAGAAGGACAGATGGTGGTCGACTTTGCAAAAAGGATGGAATTGGCTGTAGTGAATACTTTCTTCCAGAAGAGACAGGAACATAGGGTGACCTATAAGAGTGGAGGTAGGAGCACACAGGTAGACTACATCTTGTGTAGAAGGTGTAACCTGAAGGAGGTCAGTGACTGCAAAGCAGTGCTAGGTGAGAGTGTAGCCACACAGCATAGGATGGTTGTGTGTAGGATGACTCTAGTGGTGAGAAGGATGAAGAGGGTAAAGGCAGAGCAGAGGACGAAATGGTGGGAGCTGAAAAAGGAGGAATGTTGCGTGACATTTAGGAAGGAGTAGAAAAAGGCTATGGGTGGCCAGGAAGTCCTTCCAGATGACTGGACAACTACAGCTACTGTGATCAGGGAGACAGGTAGGAGAGTACTTGGTGTGTCATCTGGAAGGAAAGTAGATAAGGAGACTTGGTGGTGGAATGAGGAGGTGCAGGAGTGTATACAGAGTAAGAGGTTAGCTAAGAAGAAGTGGGACATTGAGAGGACTGAAGAGTAGACAGGAGTACAGAGAGATGCAGCGTAAGGTGAAAGTAAAGGTGGCAAAGGCCAAACAAGGGGCTTATGATGACTTGTATGCTAGGTTGGACAGCAAGGAGGGAGAGAATGATCTACTGTATACAGGTTGGCAAGGCAGAGAGACAGAGATGGGAAGGACGTGCAGCAGGTTAGGGTGATGAAAGATAAGGATGGAAGGGTATTGACAGGTGCCAGTAGTGTCATGGCCAGATGGAAAGAGCTCGTCAGACACATTCCGTTTCTTTGCTGCTTTCCGGTAATCATCATTAGTTTGTTGATTTTTTTGTGATGCCTTCACGCTCTGCTCCTATAGTACTGGGGCTTCCATGGCTTCAACGCCACCATCCCATTATAGACTGGCAGTCCCCCAAAATTATTAATTGGAGTACATTCTGTCATAGTCTCTGTCTTCGCTCTGCTTCTCCCCCGGTGACGCCGTGTAGATCCGCCACATTCACTCCTCCTGATCTTTCTATGGTTCTGGAGCAATATCATTGCTTTAGCGAGGTTTTTTGTAAGGACCGGGCCACGTCCCTTCCTCGTCATCGTCCTTATGACTATGTCATTGACCTGTTACCCGGGTCGCCGCTCCCCTCGTCCCGACTTTATAATTTATCGTAGCCCGAACAACGTGCACTTGAGGAGTACATCTCTACTTCGCTCGCTACCGGTCAAATACGTCCTTCTTCGTCTCCACTGGCTGCGCGATTTTTTTGTCAAGAAGAAGGATGGCATGTTACGGCCATGTATTGATTTCCGCACACTCAATAAGATTACGATCAAGAATAAGTATCCACTTCCTCTCCTAGACTGCGCCTTTACACCTCTTTATAATGCAGTTGTTTTTTCTAAATTGGATCTTCGCAACGCCTATCACCTGGTCTGCATACGTAAAGGTGACGAGTGGAAGACTGCTTTCAATACCCCCCTGGGTCATTTTGAGTACTGTGTGATGCCCTTTGGGCTTACCGATGCCCCTGCTGTCTTTCAGTGTCTCATCAATGACATACACCGCGATAAGATCGGTCGGTTTGTTTTCGTTTATTTGGATGACCTTCTCATTTTTTCCCGCTCTCTCCACCAACATACTCAGCATGTCCGCCTGGTTCTCCAGAGACTGCTGGATAAGAAGCTATTTGTTAAGCCTCAAAAATGCAGTTTTCATGCATCCTCTGTATCTTTTTGGGGATTTATTGTGGAGAAGGGGCAACTGAGACCCGACCCTGCCAAGATCCGGGCAGTGGCCGACTGGCCCACTCTGATATCGAGGAAGCTTTTACAGAGGTTCTTGGGATTTGCTAACTTTTACCGCCTATACCGCTTATCTTCAGTAAGACTTCAGTAAGGTGGCGGAACCTCTGAATAAGCTTACATCGTCTAAGGTTCCCTTTTCTTGGTCCCCGGAGGCCAACTGTGCTTTTGTACACCTCAAATCCTGTTTCACTTCAGCACCAGTGCTCATTCATCCTAACCCGTCTCTTCTTTTTGCTGTCGAGGTTGACGTGTCGGACAGCGGAGTCTGGGCCGTGCTCTCCCAGTGTTCCAGTGTCAATCAGACTCTGCACCCCTGCGCCTTCTTCTCTCGACGTCTCGACCCCTGCAGAGAGAAATTATGGCATTGGTAACAGAGAGGCCTGGGTGTTATCCTTGCCCTGCAAGAATGGAGGCACTGGCTAGAGGGCGCCAAACATCCTTTTGTCATTTACACGGATCATTGCAACCTGGCAGACATTCGCTCCGCCCAGCGTCTCAATCCGCGCCAGGCTAGATGGGCCCTCTTTCTCACGAGATTCGACTTTTGCATCACCTTTCGCCCTGGATCTTGCAATGGGAAGCCGGATGCCTTGTCCAGAATGTTTTCACCAGCAGTTGAAGATTCTCCCACTGAGACCATCCTTCCCCAGTCCAAGATCCTGGGAGCCTTGCAGTGGGAGATCGAGAAACGTGTGGCGGAGGCCTCCTGTTCCCATCGACTGCCCCCCTGGGCACTTGTTTGTCTCGGCAGCGTTGCGCTCGGAGGTCCTGGTGTGGGCCACTGCTCCAAGATTGCTTGCCACCCAGGAACCAGGCGGACCGTTTTCCTCCTCGCCCAGCGGTTCTGGTGGCCGACCTTGCTTGCGGACACTAAGAGCTTTGTGGCAGCCTGCTCCGTCTGCGCAGGGAGCAAATCCGCCCACCAGGCACCAGCGGGCTTGCTTAGGCCTCTTCCCATTCCTTCTCGCCTGTGGTCCCACGTTGCATTGGATTTTGTTGCCAGACTGCCCTCCTCTAGAGGCTTCACAGTCATCCTAACCATTGTGGACAGATTTTCCAAGTCCACTCATTTTGTCCCCCTCCGCAAGCCCCCATCCGCCTTGGAGACTGCCAAGTTATCAATCCAGCACATGGTCCGACTGCACGGGATCCCTCTGGAGGTCGTGTCAGATAGGGGTCCTCAATTTTTTTCCGCCACCTGGAGGGATATTTGTAAGAGTCTGGGGTAGGGGGTTTTTCATCAGGCTACCACCCCCAAACTAACGGACAGTCAGAGCGCCCCAACCAGGTTTTGGGAGCAGCGTTGAGATGCGTATGTCAGCAGTGTCCGTCTTCGTGGTCTACTTACATTTCTTGGGTGGAGTATGCTCATAACACGCTCATCTGCTTCTCTACAGGATTATCTCCCTTCCATGCCCCCATTTACAAGCCAGTTCAGAGAGTATGGCTGTCTGCCAGGGACGTTTCGCTTGCATGGGAGTCGCGGAAACTGGCACCCAGATTTATTGGCCCTTTTGTTGTGGAGCGGGTAATTGGCTGGTGAACGTCAAGCTGAGTCTCCTTGCGTCGGTCAAGCGCCATCCTGTGGTCCATGTTTCTTCTATCAAACCGGTTTTGTCCTGCCCGCTTAGCCCTCCGCCGGAGTCGCTACCATCACCCTTGCAAGTGGAGAGTCATCCGGCATTTATTGTCAACGCTATCCTGGACGCAAGGAGGCGCGGCAGAGGTGTGCAGTTTCTGATCGACTGGATTTCCTGGTCGCTCATTATCAACAAGTCCCTTATCACGAAATTCTATTGCAAGTTTCCTGACAAGCCAGGTGCCCCGCCAAGGGGTGTTCGTTGACTGGCGGTTGGGGGGTTTGAGGGGGGGACTGTCACGCCTGGCTGTGACACCTGGGTTTGTTTGTCATGTTGTGGTGCTTTTCGTCCTGCTATCTTTATTTACTGTGTTTTTCTGTGCAGAGCCGTGAACTATTAGGTGGGGGGAGTTGCTGGAGGTGTGCAGCGGATCCTCATCAGTCTTCTCCCTTTTTTTAACCCACCAGTGGCGACTGGATGGCACTTGGGGATTCTCACTTCTCCCTCCTACTCCAGCCGTCGTGCCATCCAGTCTCGCCGAGCCAGTCTGCTGCACTTCACGTAACTCTCCCAGTCAAGTGTTGTAATTATGATTATATTTTTTCATCTTTGAAAACCTCCTGAAAAACAAATACACATATCCTGTTGTGTATGTGTTGTGTAACTTAACCGGGTTACTGAGTTTCTACTAACCTGCGTGCAGAATTTGGCTAAAGCTGAAAAATTACACAGTCCTATATTATCTGGATATTCACACCAAAAATTATAATTTGTTTGCTATTTCAGTGTTGGCATAAAGTCGACGTAATTCATTGTTTTACTTACGTGACTGGTTGGAAGATGTCTGGCGTAGTGTGTCCAAAACAGGGCACTCTGTACACCGTGAGTCCTGAGGTGTTTAATCATGCTAGTGGTGCACACTATTTTGCCATAATATGATGGCGTTGCAAATGTTGCACAGCGCCGACTGTTTTTTTTTTTTTTCAGAATTTCAGCCAAACTTTATGGGGCCATTGCATACTGTCTATGGTTGAAATGGATGAACACAAACACGTCTGGCTACTTCATCTTCAATGGTGTTCGCCAGTTGCTTCCTTGTTGGTGTTATGCAGTCATTTTTGCTGCTCAGTGGGCTGGTCCATCACAGAATGTAAGTATCAAATTTAACTTTTTTGGGAGAATCTGAATATTAGTCAGTGTTTAGACAAAAACTCTAGTAGTTTTATTTTCTAAAACTTTCGGACGTTTTCAAATGTTTGCATTTTCAGGCTCTACAGCCCACTTGTAGTTGAAACGAGAAGCCACAGTGTAAGAAAATGACCTCAGTCAAAGCGCTCAGTCCCTGAAAAGACCAGACATGCACTCCCTGGGTCACACGTTTTCATTACCAGAACTCTCGTCCACTCCCTCGCCGCCGGCTGTCCTAAGGTACCGCTTCTATTTGTGAAGAGCCTGATTGCTCAAGTGTCTGGGAAATGGCCGTTGAGATTGTGGCTGGCTAATGAGCTCCCCCAGAGAGGGAAGAGTAGTTAGCCGAAGCAACACTGGACTCTGCTTTCTTGATAAAAGGTCAGAACCCTGAGGGGGAAAATGTCACAGTGTGACGTCTGACAGAAGAAATAGAGAAACGAGAGGTGGAGATGAGTTCTCAGATGAGATGCCATGTTCCTTTTTTGAAAGTGTAGCCCACACAGTGTGCTGACAGCAGACTCTGTCGACTTTAGTCATGACTCAGGATGGCACTCAAAGGTACAAGCAGGACTGAAACATTGATCATCGAGAATCCGTCGATGCCGTCGAGGCTACTTGTAAGCTTTCTCAAAGTTTGTGTTGTGCCTGAGGACCAGAGGACTTTAGGGAAGGAGCAAAGGGGAGTGATTCTTCGTATCTACGTTACTGGGTAGGTTTCGAAAAAGACCTGGTCTGAAATGTGGTGAGTTAAAGAATTTGACAATTGAACAATTTGAGGAATACAAGTTGACATGTCCAAGCTTTGGAAAGTTTGTGCTTTATTTCCGCAAATTATTCAAGTTCTAGGTGCCCTAGCCTGCTATGTGGCTTTATAAGCAAAGTGAAGGAGGAATATCAGTAATGGTCAATAAATCCATAAGGTCCAGCTGAATAGAACATACGAGCTCGCTTGGCCATTCTTTTATTCAGGTCTTTTTGTGATTTGGATACTAAATGAGAGTCCAGCGGCTTTGATTTGAGCAGACTGAGAAAAATGGGAAAAAGTAAAAGCCCCATGTGCCTGTGCTAATGGAACTAGTGGAAAACACTAATGAATCTCTAACCCTCTCTTTGCATCTCTCTTTAACCTGACATATTCTCTCTTGAAAATTCATTCCCTCCGCTCTTTGTAAACGGCTCGGCCCATACACTCTGTCGTGGGTTTTACTCCCCGGGTGCCATTAAAAGGAAAAACACTGCCGCCAAAAATAAACCAACAACTACAACAAGTGAAAGAGCAGCACTCTTTCTATTCGTCTATGTCGAGACAAGCCCATTCTCTTTCCCACTCTTTAACTCATGTTAATTTCGTTAAAAGCATCCCTGTTCTGTTTCCTTGTCCGCCTTCTGTCACAACAGTTCTGTAACATGCCTCATTATTGATTTATGAGTAAAGCAGGCTTCCCTGGGGTTTGTGCAGAGGTGTGGGACTGGCCACAAATACCCATCTCCAATTAAGTTGTCAAGATGTTTAGGAAGTTTTGCCTTCATGCAGAAGCACTCCAGCTGCATACTGATAGCGTGTGTATGCATTACAATGTACAGTATAACATGGATATTGTTTTAATATAACTATGCTTAGTGATACAAATAAGGGGTGGTTGTAAATAAGCTTGTCTTCTTCCCACTCCTTTTTGAGCCAAATTATTTTTTATTTATATGTGTAGTTTGATCTATATGTAATAATTTATGAATACCTTCCTTTTTTTAACTTTGCTGTTTATTCTTTATTTCAAGTCACACAAAACAAAATAGCGTAAACTGTATGGATATACTGTAGAAATACATATACTGCATGACAGATACACAGAACATAATCAAAATACACGTAGAAACATATTCAAAATACAGTACACATACAAACAGAAAAGAGTTTGACCCAAAAGGGAGTGGGAAGAAGAAGCCTATTTATACCCCCTATTCGTAACACTGAAGCCACTGTATATTAACAGTATGTGCAGCATGTTATACATAGTAATACATAAACAAGGCATTTCACCCACACACAAATGTGCAATATGTATTATTATTAATCTGTTATTCACCGTACAACTTATCAATACTAATGTGTCAGTTCTCCTTATTATACCATCATCATACTGTATCAACATATCAGTCATGTGTTAACTAATTATTGGACTTATATGTCAAATTGTGCCTACAAAAGAATTTTGATCAGTAGATATATCGGTTGTGAGTGTTGATGGCAATAATAATTAATTTGGTAAGGCATTTAACTCTGAAGCAAGGAATTGTGGGCTGACGTCCTTCCTCTTGTGAAACTCTAGGTTTAAGACCTTACTAATTATTTATACTGTAGTTGTGAATGTAAATGCCCTGTGATTGACGACACAGTCTGTCCAGGGTTTACAATGCCTCTTGGCCAAAAGTCAGTTGGAATTATCTACAGCTCACCTGTCACTCTTAGCAAAATAAGCAAACTGTATAGTACGAAACACACACAAATGAATGCTGACTTTGTCAATGCCAGCACTGAGCCGCGAGTGAAAGGCACAGCGTGTTTTTGATGTGCTCATGCAAGTGCTGAATCCCAATCAGTCAATGAAAATGGCAGGACTAATTTACATAACATGGATTCATTTAAGGCCTGGAATATTTACACACCACAAAACGTAATCATATACAGTAAGTATTACTCTTTTCATTTGAAATCACATGGGTGAATGGGTGTCATGAGATCTCACAGAATTAAAATGTGATAATGTTTCTTGTTCAAGAAAAGCATTAATACTGAAAACGATAATATCTGTGGCAGTGCACGAGGCAGGATGGGAAGTGCACAATAAAGAAAAACTGCACTTTTGTAAAGATTTTGCGTATCATCCGCAATCCTTATGCCAAACATGACCACACATTTTTCCATCTTCTGTGTGTTCTGAAGAGAGAAACAATGCACGCAATGAGAAGCCCTTAAAAACCAATAACACTAACAATGTTCTATTACCTGACCTGTATATTACCCAAGCTACAGTCATATTATTATGGTAGCAGAAAACACAAAGAACTATATTTTTCTGGCGTAGTAACGCCTCGCTCGTCTCAATGCCACTCACAACCCCTCAAGCCACTATCGAGCTGGACACCACCTACAAAGCTGCTGCTGTATTGTTTGTGAGTTTAGAAAGATTATAGCTTGGTTAAATCAACATGATGCTTGTTTCGTCTAAATGTAATCTAAATAAAAATGCTGAAAAATACAGCCATTCCTTCAGTCAGCATCCCAATGAGAGCGGACATTGTAAGTGCCTGTTTTAATTATACTGTTATAACGCTCAGAAAAACAGTCTCGTGGACACTAGACTTGGGACGATAATAAAAAAATCACAGAATAAATGCCAATACAATCTATTGCTGTGTAAATGAGTGTCTGTTTTCCTGCTTTCTCGCCGCCAAACAGGCAGGAAGAGAGTTTACACCATGCATTGGTTTCATCACCTTGGCATGTTTGTTTTAACATGAACGTCTCGTTCTTGCAGGTCGTATCTTGTGAAAGAAGAGTGTTGTGACATAACACACAATGGCGTCACACAATGCAATTGCAGCTGTCCATCCATCCATCCATTTTCCACCGCTTATCCGGGTCCGGGTCGCGGGGGCAGCAGCTTCAGTAGGGAAGTCCAGATTCCCGGGTCCCCAGCGACCTCCTCCAGCTCCATCGGGAGGACACCAAGGCGTTCCCAGCCCAGCTGTGAGACATAGTCCCTCCAGCGTGTCCTAGGTCTTCCCGGGGGCCTTCTCCCAACTGGGCATGCCCGAAACACCTCACCAGGGAGGCGCCCGGGAGGCATCCGGACTAGATGCCCGAGCCACCTCAACTGGCTCCTCTCGATGTGAAGGAGCAGCGGCTCTACTCTGAGCTCCTCCCGGATGGCCGAGCTCCTCACCCTATCTCTTAGGGTGAGTCCAGCCACCCTACGAAGGAAACTCATTTCCGCCGCTTGTATCCGCGATCTCATTCTTTCGGTCATGACCCATAACTCATGACCATAGGTGAGGGTGGGAACGTAGATCGATCGGTAAACAGAGAGCTTTGCCTTCCGGCTCAGCTCTCTCTTCACCACGACGGTCCGGTACAGCGACCGCATTACTGCAGATGCTGCACCGATCCGTCTGTCGATCTCACGCTCCAACCTTCCCTCACTCGTGAACAAGAACCCGAGATACTTGAACTCCTCCACCTGAGGCAAGACCTCACTCCCAACCCGGAGGGTACAGTCCACCCGTTTCCGACTGAGAACCATGGCCTCGGATTTGGAGGTGCTGAGTCTCATCCCAGAAGCTTCACACTCAGCTGCAAACCGCTCCAGTAAACGCTGAAGGTCACAGCCTGATGAGGCCATAAGGACCACATCGTCTGCAAATAGCAGAGACGAGATCCTAAGGTCACCAAGCTGGACTCCCTCAACACCTTGACTGCGCCTAGAAATTCTGTCCATGAAGATTATGAACAGAATCGGTGACAAAGGGCAGCCTTGGCGGAGGCCAACGTTCACCGGAAACAAGCTCGACTTACTGCTGGCAATGCGAACCAGGCTCCTGCTTCGATTGTACAAGGACCGAATGGCACGTAGAAGCGGACCATCAATCCCGTACTCCCGGAGCACCCCCCACAGGACACCACGAGGGACACGGTCGAATGCCTTTTCCAGGTCCACAAAGCACATGTAGACTGGTTGGGCAAACTCCCACATACCCTCGAGTACCCTTGCAAGGGTGTAGAGCTGGTCCAGTGTTCCGCGACCGGGACGAAAACCACATTGCAGCTCCTCTAACCGAGGTTCGACTAACGGTCGTACCCTTCTCTCCAGCACCCTGGAGTAGACTTTCCCAGGAAGGCTGAGGAGTGTGATCCCCCTATAGTTGGAACACACCCTCCGGTCACCCTTTTTAAAAATGGGGACCACCACCCCGGTCTGCCAGTCCAGAGGTACTGTTCCTGACTTCCATGCAATGTTGTAGAGGCGTGTCAACCAACACAGTCCTCCAACATCCAGAGCCTTGAGAAATTCTGAGCGGAACTCGTCTACCCCCGGAGCCTTGCCACTGGGGAGTGATTTGACTACCCCAATTACCTCAGCCACGGTGATAGAACTGTCCACGTACGTATCCTCAGACTCTGCTTCCTCTATGGAAGGCATGTCAGTGGGATTGAGAAGGGCCTCGAAGTATTCCTTCCACCGACCAACTATATCCACAGTCGTGGTCAGCAAGCCCCCGTCCGCACTGTAAACAGTGTGAACTGGGGGCTGCTTCCCCTTTCTGAGGTGTCGGACGGTTTGCCAGAACCTCTTCGAGGCCGACCGAAAGTCGTGCTCCATAGCCTCACCGAACTCCTCCCACACCCGAGTTTTTGCCTCGACCACCGCCGAAGCCGCGTGCCGCTTGGCCTGCCGGTACCTGTCAGCTGCTTCGGGAGTCCCGCAAGCCATCCATGCTCGATAGGACTCCTTTTTCAGCTTGACGGCAGCCCTAACCCCCGGTGTCCACCATCGGGTTCGGGGCTTGCCACCACGACTGGCACCGACCACCTTGCGGCCGCAACCACAACTGGCTGCCTCAGCAATAGAGGCACGGAATACGGCCCATTCGGACTCAATATCCCGGTCCTCCCTCGAGATGCAGGCGAAGCTCTGCCGGAGATGAGAGTTGAAGACTCGACGAACGGGAGATTCTGCCAGACGTTCCCAGCACACCCTCACTACGCGTTTGGGTCTGCCAGGTCTGTCCGGCATCCTTCCCCGCCATCTAATCCAACTCATCACCAGGTGGTGGTCAGTTGACAGCTCAGCCCCTCTCTTCACCCGCGTGTCCAGAACATACGGACGCAGGTCTGATGATACGACCACAAAGTCGATCATAGACCTGCGACCTAGGGTGTCCTGGTGCCAAGTGCACTTATGGGCATCCTTATGTTCGAACATGGTGTTCGTTATGGACAAACTGTAGTTCGCACAGAAGTCCAGCAACAACACACCGCACGGGTTCAGGTCAGGGAGGCCGTTCCTCCCAACCACGCCCCTCCAAGTCACACTGTCATTGCCCACATGGGCGTTGAAGTCTCCCAGTAGAACTATGGAGTCACCAGCTGGGGTGCTCTCCAGCACCCCTCTGATAGACTCCAAGAAGGCTGGGTACTCTGAACTGCCGTTCGGCGCATAGGCACAAACCACAGTCAGGACCCTTTCCCCAGCCCTAAGGCGTAGGGAAGTGACCCTCTCGTTTACTGGGGATGACTCCAACACAGAGGCACCAAGCCGGGGGGCTAACAATAAGCCCACACCAGCTCGCCGCCTCTCCCCAGCGGCAACTCCAGAGAAGAACAAGGTCCAGCCCCTCTCAAGGAGTTTGGTTCCAGAGCCTAAACTGTGGGTTGAGGTGAGTCCGACTATATCTAGTCGGAATCTCTCCGCCTCTTCCACAAGCTCGGGCTCCTTCCCCACCAGAGAAGTGACATTCCATGTCCCAAGAACCAGATTTGGTCGCCGAAGCCCAGGTCGCCCGGACACCCGCCCTCGACCACTGCCCAAATCACACAGCACCGGACCCTTATGCTTGCCCCTGCAGGTGGTGGGTCTGCGGGGGGGAGTTCCCGTGCGGCTTCTTCGGGCTAGGCTCGGCCAGGTCCCACGGGTGAAGACCTGACCACCAGGCGCTCGCCTGCGAGCCCCTCCCCCAGGCCTGGCTCCAGGGTGAGGCCCTGGTATCCCACGTCCGGGCGAGGTGCGGTCACTCCCTTTTTTTTTTCATACGGGTCTTCTGAATCACTCTTAGTCTGGCTCGTCACCTAGAACCTGTTTGCCTTGGGAGACCCTACCAGGGGCATAAAGCCCCCGACAACATAGCTCCTAGGATCACTCGGGCACTCAAACATGCAAACTCCACACAGAGATGCGCAACGGAGATTTGAACCCTGAACCTCCGGACTGTGAGGCCAACATGCTACCCACTCAGCAACCACACTATCCAAGATTCCACTGTAAAACACTATTGATAAATGATGAGTTGAGATTTTTTAAGGCATGACTGCCTTATTTCTTAACATTTACTTGCACAGCACGTTGCATTCTTTGTTATTGTACCCATTCGCTTCCATGTGTTCGGAGGCTGACAAACTTTCTCCTGAGGGGAAGCAGATGACTTCATTTAGGACATATTGCTGCCGTCCCCCATTGTCTTTTCAGCTCACTAATCACATATTTATGAAAGACAATAAACTTCCACAGCTACAGATCACTGTTGTTTGATTAATGGGATTCAGTGTACTCTCTGCTCGAATTAAACTAATAACTTGTTTGTATGCATAAAAGTTAAATACGAGTATGATTTTAAATATGAGATGTAATATGGGTAATTAAGCAGTTGCGGTTGATTGATTTGAAAGCCTTTGATTTGGAGGTAGCCTCTACCTTTATTATTTATTCCCCAAACCATCCCACATTCTTTTATGGATTTTTCCCCTACCGAACCCTCCAGGCTCTGTCGACCTGTGGCTGTGCAACGGAGGAACTATCTATCTCCTGAGACGTGTGTGCGTGTCTGTGTATGTGTGTGTGCTCGTGGTTACAAAAGAAACTTGTGAACAGAACTGTGCAAAACCTAGCAATAACCGAGCAAGCAGAGGAAGCCGAAGAGGCGGCGTGCGAGAGACCTGGAATCCGGTGTGATTTAGTATTGTCGTCAAAAGCCGGGAAAGGACAATGGTTCACTGGAGCTTGGTAGCGAAATGAGAATTGGGGAAATGGGCAGAGGGCAGAGGCTAGGAGGAATATCATTGTGGGGGCTAAGAAGCTAAAAAGAAGGACAGAAAGATTACTCCAGGGTTTGGAGGCCCAAGGATATGGATTGGGCTGCGGTCGGCTAAGGCATCCAGAGATATGTGAGATGGAGGGCTTCTTGCTGCTTAAGGGATGAGCTGGTGGCAGGTGTGCCTGCCGGAGGATGTCATGGATAAACTCTGACATTATCCTAAGGTGTAATAATGCCATTTTGGTACAGGCTCTAACTGAGAACATTTTGGAATGAAATGATGCATTTACGGAAACACAGAAGCTCTGAAAATTTTAAACGGAGGTTAAATGGCGACTCTAAATTGTTCATTAGAGTGTGAATGTGAGTGTGAATGGTTGTATGTCTGCCCTGTGACTGACTGGCCACCAGTCCAGGGTGTACCCCGCCTCCCGCCCAAAATCAGCTGGGATAGGCTCCAGCATACCCGCGACCCTAATGAGGATAAGCGGTATAGAAAATGGATGGATGGATGGATGTTTAAAGCTCCCACATCCAGCAATTGACAAGGGGGAAATGCATGGTATAGATCAGTGATTAACTGGCATTATGTTAAATTGAACTCATAAACCATGAAGTAATTTCCTTTAAAAGCGTCTTTTGACATTGTTCCTGCTGTCTCTCCTAGTCTTTTCTGTACCTGCAGTAGCGGACCTATATTGGATTACTCCCCGGGCAAAACCACTTCCGAGTGCCCCCACCGCAGATCTTTTTCTTTTTTCAGTGCTCGTGCCCCCCCCCCCCCCCCCACACGTGACATAAACAAATGCCGCCCCGGGCGGCTGCCCGGTTTGCCCGTGCCTAAAAACGCCTCTGTCTACCCGGTTGTATTACGCTTTTGATCGAGCCCCACTTATTCTGCCTAGCTACAAAGGGGCGTCAAAGTAACTGTGTTGGTCTTTTTTGCTGCTACCTGAAATTGTATTTATTAAATAGACAGTTTTTAAATTTAGAAGTCAAAAAAGCACGCCAGAGAGTAGGAGAGGGTGCTTTATTTTCAAATTAAGTTACATTTATTTTTGTATTTATTGCCATTCTAATAAGTTTAAGTGGTATTTTAAACTTTAGCGGAATATTCAATATTTGGGTTTTATTTTGTAATTGATGGAAGGAAAATGTGATTTTACTCAATCTATTTTTTTATGAAAGTGATTGTGAAACATGCTGGCTTGTTTCACATGATTTCTTTTAAGATGACTTGTGATCATGTGACACTTTAAAGGATTCCATTCAATGACAGCTGCTGGTTATTCCTGCATACTCAAACTCCATCTAAGTGCAAACACACACGCATAGGCGTGCGCACATAGAACATGTGTAAATGTCAGGCGGTTATTGAACTTCACCCTTCACCGGTCTAAATGGATCAGTGAAAATGCAGTATGGCACCTCGGCACAGTTCATGCACGTCTTCTTGTTGTACATCTTCTGCTCACATGCCACATCCACCATATTTGTCTAATAATGTAAGTTGTAGGTTTGAAACGTGAACTACATCTGATCATTGTGGAAAAATACAGATGAGGAGCGCGTGCAGCAGTGGGAATTTAACCTGTTTCCTCTTCGTACCATTGGTGGTTTTTCCTCAGCGTCCTCCACCATTCAATGGCAGCACGACCCAATAGGGGGCAGCAGTGTTTTGTGTGGTGTGCGTGTGTGCGTGCATGCGCATGTTCCTCAGTGCCAATAACAGTGACTTGGGTCAGTCTGCTCCGGGCCACAAGAAGCCCTGTAAATGTTAAAAAAGGCATTTTGTTTGTGCACACCTGCTGTGTTGCAGCCTTTGTTGGGCATGAGTGGATGTGAGTGAACGTCTAATTATTGAACAAGTGGGAAATTTTGATGCAACCACAACCGAATGTGCTGCAAATGAGGAGGGGTCGCTATGGATAGAAAGGAGGGGTCGCTACGGAAAGGAAGTGAGGCACAATATTTTATTTAGCACTTAATTACTTTGCGAGAGTAACGACATTTGGATTTGAAGTGATGCTGTCTGTTGCCATACACGTCATTTTGTCCAGACTAAGCCTTATTCACACAGACTTTTGAAATGAAACATTTTATACAGAACCGTGTACACTTTCACATACCTGCCGGCATTTTCCTGGCTTTTTCTTCTTGTCAGTGTTCCATGTAAACTGCACCAACATGGAATGGGGCCACGGAAGTTTTTCCATTTTAAGAGGAAGGCAATACACCCAACATTTATCTGTTGTCAAACTTCAACAGGTATTGGACAGTAGTGTTCAAAATAATATCAGTGCAATGTGACTAACAAGGTCTGTCACTGTTATTAGTATATTTGTATTGCTGCATGGCAAACAAGTTACCAGTAGGTGCAGTATATTCTCAGAAAACAAACAAGACCCACCATTCATGATATGCACACTCTTGCAGCTGTACAATTGGGAAATTAGTTGAAAGGGGTGTGTTAAAAAAACAGCAGTGTGGCGTTCAATCAGTGATCAGTAGTAATCGATAGGTGCAGTAGATTCTCGGGAAAGAAAGAAGACCCAGCATTCATAATATGCACACTCTTCAGGCTGTGTAAGTGGGAAATTAGTTGAAAGGGTTGTGTTAAAAAAACAGCAGTGTGGCGTTCAATCAGTGATCAGTAGGGGTTTAATGGGTCACACGGGTGTATTGAACCGTTTCGGTTTTTGCATGTTCGGTTCGGTCCACTTGCGTACCGTTTTGGTTATTCGGTTGTTATGCTTTTTTCTGATTACATGTATTACTAGAGCTCTGCGCGGAACAAAAGTCCTGTCCGAGTTTCCGCATGGACGCCACTAAGTGCCTACTGACCGATAGGGAGGAACGCTGGTAGCTCAATCATAGCAAATGCCAGCGAGAAGGATGAGCTGGAAGACCCTCCCATCTCACTACTGTCTCCTGTTTGGGAACACTTTGGCTTCCCGGTTAAAATTACGGATGGACAAAGGCAAGTGGATAAATCCAAAGTTGTGTGTCGACATTGTACCACAGAGATCGGGTTTGCTGCAGGAAACACGTCTAACATGTTAGCACACTTAAAAGGGTATCATCTGGCAGTAAATGTTACAAGAAAGAAAAGCTGCTTAGTGCAAACACCGATAGCGTCAGCTCACACTTACTTCTGTTGCTAGTGAGCGGCTTTTCTCCACTGCTGCAGATATTGTCACTGCAACCACTATACACTGTGCTTGCTGCACTAAATGTAGATACGTTCATTTATTTAGCCCAAAACTTGAATAGTTACATTTGTCATATTCAGGCTGTTGCTGCTATGTGTTCAAAGTTTACAGTTTTAACTTGTAAATTTATAATGTTATGCATATTTTTCTTTTTTTTTAATGCAACAGTTTATTTTATTATTATTTTTTAATTTAAAAAAGTCAGAGTTTTTGAAATATCACCTGTAGCTACTTAACTAGTGACTTAACTACAGATGGCAAATGGGCTAAAAATCAGAAGTCTATATTTGCTCTAGGAGGGAGGCACACGGAGACTGATTTAAGTTAAAGTTTTTTTTGTATTTGCAACAGGAAAGGAAAACACACTAGTGATCACTGTACAATAATAGAAATCGTGCACAGCCATTCAAAGTTCAAACAAAATTCAATTGATACAATTCATAGGACACAACACTGTAAGAAATCCACACACACAGACAATTGTTAATTTGAGCCCTCACACCCCAGGATCCCACAGTTCTTTAGGCACAAAGGTACAGTAAGTCTAGTAGTGTTCCGGAGTACAAAGTTCATGTAATAGTCATATGAACTGTCCATTGCACCCAAGGAAAAGTGAGGACAGGACAAAGGTTTTGTGCAGCTACAATGAGCCTCCTACCGGCCTGTGCTGAGCAGGAAGGTGATATAGTTCAAGGCGGGTTCAGGTTCTAGGCCTACACAGGGCCATGGCTTCAATTCCAGTGTGTACACAATACAATTCTTAATAAATAACACTGTTTGTATTATAATAGTTCATGATAAATATGTTCATACATATATACTAATTTAATATGTAACAGCATCATATATATAAAACATATTAATATAAACCTCCCGCCCAAAATGTCAGCTGGGAAAGTCTCCAGCATACCCGCGACCCTAATAAGGATAAGCGGTATAGAAAATGGATGGATGGATGGATGGATATTAATATAATATTCCCAAAGTACTTATTCTATATTATCTATTCAAGTATAAAGACACAACAGTAGTATCACATTGCACCATAAATAAATAGACAATGAATATTTAGGCAGGTAAAGGTCACTAACAATAACATCAGTAAATATCCACTGTACAAATCTGGCTTTACACGCTCTCAAAATACCGTAACCAACAATAAATAAGCAAAAGACATTCAAAATTGCCTCGACCAATCACATTTGAGGAACAGGGCTTCAAAGCCCATGCTAATTGGCTGCTAGTGTTAGCATTGCCTCGTGTAAATGAATGAAAGCAGCTAGCGCTAGCTAGCATGAGCTAACCGGCCGGCCCATACTAATGAATGGAAAGTCCGCTAGCATTGGTTAACTTTACAGCAATTACTCACTGATTCCATTCTAGGTAAGAGTGTGGAGCGTCGTTGACAAGCATACAGAGATTGAAGGTCGGTGCCTACAAAGTGACAATCTGCACGTTGGTACTACTTTAGCTGTTTCCATTTTGTTTGGAACTATCATACCGGAAATGATAAATCTCATGAAAATTAATGAAAAGCTCATTGCAATTCCATTACACTCAGTTGATGTTTTGTTTTACATTTATTTATTGGCAATATCAGTTATCTCCTTTTTTGTCACATCAGTGAGGAAGATGGAGTTGGGATTCCTGTCTATAATGTCATTCCCTTCCTCCACTGACAAGAAGTTTGGGGTCTTTGGGACCTTATTCAACTACCACATTCATCATTTTAGGCATTTCCATCTGTGAGATAATGGTGGTAATCTGCTTTCTTAGTACCATGCCTGATAATACTGTGGCCCTAATGTTGTTTTTAGTCCTGTCTAGTGATTGACTCTAATATTTTTCTTAAACACTCTCAAAATGTTAACTTGTTTTTATATATTTACGTCTTTTTTCTTTTAAACATTATAAATCTCCAATACAATGTGTTTTTCTTTTTACAGGCATTTTGCAGACCTCTTTTGTCATCCATTCGCCTATTTGACACTTCCCTCAATGAGCATTGCTTATCGTGGAACTTCATGTAAATATTTAGTGCTCATCCACATTTTCACGCACCCATCTTTGTGTGACTTGCTTCCAGTGGGAAAACCTGCAAAATCTCTATTCTCTTTGTTGTGGTTGGATTTCTCCAGGTCACTTGCTGTGTGTGTGGGTGACAGTAAGACAAGATCTGACTTGCTTGGGGATGAGTCCTTTGGTAACACCTTCTGCTTTGTAGGTACAAATCTCTAAGTTTGTAAGACCACCTGTCTTTTTCAGGCTTTTTCTCCGGTAAAAATACCGTACAGTATTTGACCTCTCCAGCGTGGTTGTTTGGAGTTCTTTTTTTTAAGCTTCCACCTGTCACACCCACAGTCATCAGTGGGAATAAGTTGACTTCTGAAATCAATGAGCATCTATCTAAATGAAGAGTTGTATACTGAGGAACTGAACAACTTCTCACCTAAAAAGGTGGCATTATGCATATATAGCATCTTGGCTGCAAAAGAAAAACAGCGAGTGTGTGGGCTGTAACATGGACAACCTGGTCCAAGTGTGTTTGCATTGGTGAGATATTCTTTATACATTTACTTATCATATTTATTATATAAGCAGTTTCTTATATTTAGACACTTTCTTTAAAAGGTTATATTAGATGGGATATTTTCTCTTGCATTCTAACATACTTCTTTTTATCCTGCAAGGTAAACAAACAATTTAATATTAAACCAGTCAGAATATAAAAAACGGAACATTTCTTCAATAAAAAGCTAAAATCAACCTTGAATGCATTCAAACTGTAATATTTACTTGTTTGCGTCTTAGGGAGTGAGGACATGTGATTTTATCATATCAATGACATGAGTGTAGAAAAAATATACCATTAGAAAGCAAAACACATACCCGTGGAATTCATTTGTTTATTTTTTTGTGTGTGTGCATCGGTGTGTCCTGTTCAATTATTGTCCTACTGTCCTGGCAGTTATGTTGCATTGTATGCACAAGCAGCACAACATCAAAGTGAACCGGGCCCACAAGGACATATTTAAAAATCAATGAAGTCTTGGCTGTATCTAAAAGATTCATTTCACTGCCTGGTATTTTGCTCCCTCTCCAGAACACACACACACACATGGGCAGTTACAGGTCGCCACAAGAAAACATGTTAGCGACACAAACAAGGATCCGATGCCACTAATTTCAGTGTTACGGTCATTACACTGTTCCCACCACAGATTCTCAAGTGTCTCCATGTTTTGCTATCTTCATTTTGACCGAGCCAACACAGGGCTCTGTGGGCTAAAACTAACCCCAATTTATTCTCATTAAAGTTTACAGTGTAGACTAGACATTGACCCAGTCTGCAATGTCTTTAGAGGGTTTTTAGATGGTTTGTTTTCCGAATTATCAACCGATTTTGTTAAACCTTTAGGGGCTTTTGTGCTATATCTCAGCAAAATGATGACTGATGAAAAGATAGGTAGCTGCGGTACGAGGTAAAAATGTCTTATGTATATGTGCAAACTGTATTAAAAAAATAGAACTATTAAAGAAAGCACACTAAAGGATATCTGACCCAAAAGGACCATGATATTGCAACTAAAATAGCAAATGAGTACATTTGTAGTCCATGGAGTTTTCAAGCAACACCCTTGGTTGACAGTTTAGGAAGGTGCAAGTGCAACAGTAAGAGTTTGAACAGGGTGATGATGAATTTAACACAGTGGAATCAAAAGACATGAAATTAATCTGTTCCGGAGAAGCTTTGGTGTCTTGGAATTTTTGTATTATGGAACAAGATTTACCCTTTAAATGGGGTAAATTGTTCCAGCCCCCATATAAAATGTAAATATTATACCCACCCAAAAGAATATGTTCATTAATGACAACATAATGCTTTACTGGTGCATTAATGTTAAAAAACAATGAAAAATAATAATAAATTGTGTATTGGAATATTGGAATATTCACACTTAACCTTTTGGGTCAAGCAAGGTGAGCTTCATGGCGGAGGAGGAAGAGGGAACAGAGTTTTGACAGATGGCAGAAATCACACGTAAGTTTACGTACTGTTACTTCATTTAAATGAAAACAGTACTTTGAATAGTAAACTTACCACTATGATTTTTTTATATTTTAATTTTAATCTTTGCAATGCATGGGAGCTTTTAGGTACACTGAGAAAAGGGACCATTCTGTGAGGAAAAGCATGATGGGAGATAACCGAGAACCAATGGCAGGGCAGCTTCTTCTTTTTCTTCTTCTGTTTTACGGCCGTAGGTATCCGTTATTTTGGTGCATTACCGCTCCAGGGCAGGGCAGCTTGTATGGTGGTGCAGTACATTCAAAATTCTGAACGACACTTTCCATTTTTGTTTTTGTATTTTGAATATTTTTTTGTTAAATGGGACGAAAATATCTTTTAAGTAGAATTTTCAGTTGGGGACAAAAGATGGGGTGCCTGGCTTGCACCATAACTGAATCGCCAGCAAAGGCAGCTGCGGTGCTTCCGCCTTAATGCTTTACCTTTTTGTCCGCTTTTTCCTCTCTCGAAATATTTACAAATGGGCCATTGCGTCATGGGGAGGGATGGAAGTGCACACATGGGCATACTCACACACAGTGCAAAATGAATTACAAACCTGAAATCCATAAAAGGCGGACGTCCGGTGTTTTAACGTGTACCATTGCGTCTTTATTGTAGAACAAACCTTATGCCAAAGGTGCAAAAAAATAAATACTCAAAACTCTGCCAGAAACCATTTTCAATCAAATCCAAATGTCTAATGAGGATACGAATGTCTGACCCAACATGGTCAGGGTGGGCTGAAATCAATGGTCAAATCAATACTCTTTTGCGTCCTGCAGCAGTTGATTTTCAGCCCTGTTAGAAAATGGGGGACTGACCCAATCAAGGTAGATGATGTCAAAGGTCAATTCTTTTTTTGCAATTTTTAGGGTTCGAATCTCCGTTGGGAGAGTTTGCATGTTCTCCCCATGCGTGCGTGGGTTTTCTCCGGGTTCTCCGGTTTCCTCACACGTTCCAAAAACATGCATGTTAGGTTAATTGGCGACTCTAAATTGTATGAACGTGAGTGTGAATGCTTGTTTGTCTGCCCTGTGATTGACTGGCGACCAGTCCAGGGTGCCCAAAGTCAGATGGGATAGGTTTCAGCATACCCGCGACCCTAATGAGGATGAGCGGTATAGAAAATGAATGAGTAACCTAGTCAAATGTTCTAGAGTGAAGTCTTGATATAAAAGCAAAAATTCTGCTAATTTTGAAGAAAAGGTGACCTAAAATGGCCAAGCTAGCTGAGGCATGGTATGGGTTAATGTGGGTTATTTGGTTTTGGCAGATCTTGAAACCACTTGATTATAAACACAGTGGTACCTCGAAAACTGAGGCAGACCGTCAAAAATAATGTAAATTCAATTAATTCATTCCAGAAATTAACAAAATATGACCAAAAACATTTTTATAGAGAATTGTTATGGTTTGATGTGCAGAAAACAATTGAAAATAATTATAAATGACAAATGCATGGAACTTTTTGTTGATGTGGACTTTCTGTACATCCTGGCGAAATCAAATTAGATAAATATTTATCAAACTAATGAAATTGCTGGTTTTTACAATTCAATTTGGCCCCAAGGCAGGTTAAGCGTCACACTAAAAAAAAAATGCACAGACAGTATGTCGGGAAGGCATAAGGTTTTGTTTGCACAGTCAATTATACAAATTATCGTGCAAACTGACAAGCTCGTTACATACAATATCGTACAAAAACAGAGAAAAATGTCACGCTCCGGGTGTTTAATGGGGTGACAGTATGTTTTAGTTTCTATGATTATGCCTGTGTTCTTGTTATCTCCTAGTTTCGTATATTTTTTCCCTGCCTTCACTGATTTGACACTTCCCTTGATTATGCACACCTGCTTCTTGTTTGTTTCTTGTTATTTAAGTTCAGGTGTGCGCACTCTTAGTTTGTTGGATCATTGTTACGTCCACTACTGTTTATAGGCGTTTTGGTGTTTGCTTGTTTGCTCTACTCCTTGCTGCCGCTGCTTAGCAGCATTCTTTATTGAAGAAGAACCTCTACCTGACCTGTTTGGCGTCCTGCTCTCCGCATCCTCGGGGTCGATAACGCCATGCCAAGAGGGTACTGTGACAAAAAATCTCTGAATCATACAAAAACAGGGGTGTACGAAAGCACAGCTTTGACCGATTTTTATCTGATGACAGTGTGCAAGGGAATTCATCCTTGAGTTAACATTTCTAAGTAGAACTTTAGATCAACTATTTGACCTTGTCTTGATAAGAGTTCTTGGCTTTTTCTACTAGTTTGTGCTGAAAACTAGATGGTACTGTTCTCCGTCATACTGTTACTACATGTTTAAATATTCTAAACAAGTGGGGACACTTCCAGCAAATTGCGGAGCTTCCAGCAACATCAAATGCACACGTACAGATTATGTCCATGCAAGAGGGGGTATTTATGATAATATATTTGACTATTTTACCATCCCTGCACTAGCTAGCAGAAGAACAGGCATTCGTCTAACCGCATTTGGCAGTCAGACATACTTTATTACATTAGTGATTACCATGCCTGGCAAAGCATTACTATGTTAACTACAGAGCAAGATGCTGTTATCACTTCAAAATCTTAGTTTACTGCAGTAGGACGATTGTTTTGACAAGGGCCTTTGGGCTATAATTCTGTCGGAGATGCTGCATAGCAAATCAATACTATGTATGTGCAGAAAATTGTGAAGATACAAATAGAAGCACACTGTAATTCTCCATTAGCTTTGACTAGAATGTAAAAAGATTTGAATCAAATCAATTTTAGATCTTATGAGATATTTATTGAGGTCCTATCAAAGTTAAAATGACAAGTAAGGATGTGTTTCCAGGCAGATCATTTATTCATGTCAACAAATATGATAATGCTCATAAAATAAAATGTAGTACAAAATATGGTGCAAATGTGCACATTACAAATATAGGCAGTTACAGAAATGTATGGATTAGAGATGGCTATTTGATTGATCTGAAGATGTATGATAACTTTTTCTTACTTGTAAGAGCAAGTTTTGAAATATTCAGATGCAAACTTTTCTAACCTCCCTCAATTCACTTTCCATCACAAAGTATTTCAAATATTTGTATACAGTCATCCTTTGCCATTTTGTGGCTCGAAATTTGCAGCTTCACTCTTACTATTATTATACTACTCTTAGTAAAAAATGATGAAGTGATGCAGAACATTCCAAGAAGTGAGAGAGTTGTCATTGGTGCGGAATTCAATGGACATGTTGGTACAGGAAACAGAGATGACGAGGAGGTGATGGGCAAGTTTGGTATCCAGGAGAGGAACGCTGAAGGTGGTCGACTTTGCAAAAAGGATGGAAATGGCTGTAGTGAATACTTTCTTCCAGAAGAGACAGGAACCTAGGGTGACATATAAGAGTGGGGGTAGGCGCACACAGGTAGACTACATCTTATGTAGAAGGTGTAACCTGAAGGAGGTCAGTGACTGCAAAGCAGTGGTAGGTGAGAGTGTAGCCAGACAGCATGGTGGTGTGTAGGATGACTCTTATGGTGAGGAAGATGAAGAGGGTAAAGGCAGAGCAGAGGACGAAATGGTGGAAGCCGAAAAAGGAGGAGTGTTGCATGACTTTTAGGAAGGAGATGAAAAAGGCTATGGGTGGCTAGGAAGTCCTTCCAAATGACTGGACAACTACAGCTATTGTGATCAGGGAGACAGGTAGGAGAGTACTTGGTGTGTCATCTGGAAGGAAAGTAGACATTCTTCCCCAGCCGCACGCGCTGCCTCCGGTCCGTCAGGAAGTCAGTGATCCACCTGCAGGTGGAGTCAGGCAAGTTGAGCTGGGTGAACTTGTCCTGGAGCAGAGCAGGGAGGATGGTGTTGAATGCAGAGCTAAAGTCCACAAACAGGATCCTGGCGTAGGTTCCTGGGGAGAAGAAGCAGGCACTTTTATTAAACTTTATTAACTCTACTTTATTAAACTTTATAAAATTGTATTAAACAAATTATTGAAACATTTCAGCTGAAAGACAGCAAATAATTGTAGAATCCTAGACAGGTAAAAAAAAAAAAAAAGAAAGATGTGGCATACGGCCATATAACAGGATGCCATGTGTCCTTCAAATCAAAATAATAATATT
The DNA here is from genome assembly GCA_024372805.1 of Oostethus manadensis. NCBI lineage: Eukaryota > Metazoa > Chordata > Actinopteri > Syngnathiformes > Syngnathidae > Oostethus > Oostethus manadensis. Next base: position 329,716 of record QODF01000118.1, on the reverse strand, counting down.
ACTCTAAGGGAAACAAGGAGCCAGAGGGAAAGATGCTGGCAAATGCAAATTCCATCCCAGGAATATTATTGCTTCAGCTTATTGAGACTTTGTAAACAACACTGGAACCCATCAAAATTTCAAAATGTCACACTACATGAGGTCTGAGACTGATCATTTCTCGCATCCTAGCATTAAGTGTGAGCTGCGAGCACGTCTTTGTAACAGTGAACCTGTTTCTCAAATATTTGTGTGACGTGCACACCTTGTGTCCTATGCGTGGCAATAACGTTTCCCATCTTCACAAATATCTTTTTTTAAGTTCTGTTTTCACTATAAAGATCCAGATTTAGTATCCTTTTTTTAGTCAACGACAACACCTCTTAGGCAAGTAGTTTAAGATATGCTGATAAAATACATAAAAATAAGAACAAACAGCCATACCTCACCATTTTAGTTTAAATTTTGCTGCTTCAGTCTATCAGTTTTTCAAAAATATATGAATTAATAAATCATACTTTTTCGTGGCTATTACTAGTAAAAACATATGCATATGTAAGCCCTTTTTTGCCTAAATTAAGCATTTAAGCATTAAAATGGCTTAATGTACTAAATGGTAGGGATCTGGGGCTGTCGAGTAGCTGACCCCCAGAATGCAGAGATGAGACGAGTGCAGGAGGAAGAAAAATATTTGAATACAAAAAAGTATCCTCAAAAGAGGGAAGAAACACAATCTGGCACAAGAAAAGAAAAACACAAAACGCTGCCGGGAGAAAAGGGCAGCAAAAATGTTAGCGAGTACAAAAAGGAGCTGCTGAAAAACCAAGCAGAGAGGGGAACTACACCAAAGTAACAAACCAAAAAACCACTGCTGGAATAGCCAAGCACGGAGAAACTACTTACAAAAACCCAGGTAAGGTGGTGACCCAGAACTACACAGCATAATAATAATAATAATAAAAATAATGCACGGGAAAACACTGAAGTCCAAGGTACACGGAGGATACTAAGTGACAGCCTGTGCAGGGGGGACTGCAGGAATGAGCCAGCACCAGCACAGGGCTGGTGCTGGCCTTTTAAACCCAACTAATTGGGATTGGTCCCAGCTGTGCCCAATTCCCCTGGTACAAAGTGACCGCAGCTCAACACCAGCAGAAAGTGCATCACAGGAAGTGACATCTCCTGTCCTGCGGAACATAACACTAAAATACATAAGGCAATCAAAAGACACATTCAGACAACCTAGTATGAACTGTAATGTTTGGTGGGACACACGAGCACCAGACTGGATGGCTGTTTTTGCAAGTTCGAATGATCTCACAACAGGCACAACAGTCTGTAATAAAGTATTTGATGTAACCCACGCCAAGCTAAAATTCAACTCTGAACATCTGATGGCACTTCCTGTTGCCCCTCACTCTGCTCCCTTCAGGAGGAAATTTACAGCAACACACACGAGCACCAGTCGTATTTATGTCTTATATGGCTTAATTTCATTTATTCTGTCAGTCTACTAAATTTAATAAAACATGCGTAAAGGTGAATAAATGTACACTGCTTGGCCAAAAAAAAGTCACCACAAAAAAAAAAAAAATGCCATACACACAATAATATTTCATTGGGCCACCTTTAGCTTTGATTACGGCACGCATTTGCTGTGGCATTGTTTCCTTAAGCTTCTGCAATGTTACAAGATTTATTTTTTTATCCAGTGTTGCATGAATTTTTCACCAAGATCTTGCATTGATGATGGCAGAGTCTGACCGCTGCGCAAAGCCTTCTACAGCACATCCCAAAGATTCCACGAGTGAAAATGATGTCTCATGATCCCTGAACCACTCTTCCACAATTTGAGCCCGATGAATCCTGGCATTGTCATCTTGGAATATGCCCGTGCCATCAGGGAAGAAAAAATCCATTGATGGAATAACCTGCTCATTCTGTATATTAAGGTAGTCAGTTGACCTCATTCTTTGAGCACATAGTGTTGCTGAACCTAGACCTGACCAACTGCAGCTACCTCCTACCTTTGCTTAGATAAATTCAGGGGCGACTTTTTTTTGGCCAGCCAGTGTATTTAGAACGTTGTAAACAGCATTTCTATGCTTATTTATAAAAACGTTCCATTTATAAATAAGGAATCCAAAATGTGCATATTAGGTTAATTGGAGTCTCTAAATTGTCCAATAGTATTAATGTGATTGAGTAGTTGTTTGTCTATATGTGCCCTGAAATTGGCTAGCAACCAGTCCAGGGTGTACCACACTTCTTGCCCAAAGTAAGCTGGGATAGGCTCCAGAAGACAGCATAGAAAATGAATTAGGAATAATTGAGGAATAATTTGCAAAAATACACTTATCACAGACAAGGGATTACTGTACCTACATAATGTGACTTGGTGAAACTGCAAAATTGCCCTCAAATGATTAATAAAGTAATAACTATAAATAGTTTTAGGTATAGCAGAGGACATTCACTGCCTCCTTTTTAATATGACAAAGGTTAGGATTGTTAATGACTCCTAACAGGTGCTTCTCAAACTGGATTTCCAGATGGTGGACGCGATCCCTCCGATTTTTTTTTTGTTCCCTTCAAGTTGGAACTAAAGTTTAGCCGGCAAAACTAACGTTTTCATGTCACAGCTTTTGACAGGGGCAAAAAGAGAAACTACAATGTTTCGAAAACCAACAATCCAGTGTCAGCCCAAGTGAACAATGATTGATTACCAAACCCTCAAGACAAAAGAAAATACGACAACTCATACCTCAGTCTTGCATTCACAGCGAAAATGGTAGGAGATGAAGAAGAGTCTCTATGTGTTTCGTGTCTCGAAACATTGACAGCAGACAGTATGAAACCTAATAAATTGAAGAGACACTTAGAGACCATTCACCCCCAGTCATGTCAGTAACCTGCCGGAGTTAATGAGTACGGAAAGCAACTGGCTGGGAAAACAACAAAGCACAGCTGGTCTCTTCCAAACGAGGGCTCGCTGCACTACAGTAACTACCGCTGATGTAAATGAAAATTGTTTCATTACTGAGTGCTTCTCTATGTTGTAATATATCGGCTCTTCAGCAAGCAAAAGGCCATTACCTGCTGTAGACAACTGCTGGCAAAGCATTCTGGACTGTGACAGAATTTCTTTACAGGTATCTGCAACATTTGGTGGAATTTTATACAAGGTGATGTACGTTTCTGGTCAAAGACAAGTGCAGAGAACCAATACTGGCTGAGACAACACTTATACACTTATGCTCTATACACACCGACACACTTTCAAGTGTGTCGGTGTGTATAGAGCATAAAGTCAAAACACTTCCATTCAGATTAGCAATGTTTTGTACATGCACATTTTTAGGCGAAAGGTTGAAGACATTTTCATCCCTTCATGAAAATATTCCATCAGGAGTCTTGACATTAAAAGCCAGACGGAGTCAAATGCCCATCTACCAAATGACCTGAGCATCATTTGTAAAACCGTGAGTGCAGTCTATCCTAAAGCATTATGTATTCACAAACCTCAGAATCTTCTTACGCAAGAAATTCACATCTATACGCACTGAGGTGATGCACACCTCAGTGCAGTCTTATCATTATAAGTCGCACTTGCAGGGAATTGTGTGCATAAGATATCCAGTCAGTGTCATCCCACATCTTTTTGCACAATCATCTATAAATGGTCAATGCTAAATAGCTCATGAATATGGTGATGCTTTTAAGGTGTTGGACTGTCAATGAGGGAGAAATGGAGTCGGCGACTACCAAAAAGATTGTGAAACAGAGGTGCTCATTACATCAACCACTATAAAAAGATTATTTTTTGAGGGTTATTTAGCAGCATATTCAATATAAAAACTGGAATGGAAATAGTCGTTCCTTGCTTCTATGCACTTCAAATTTTGTCGACTTTGTCACTCTATTCCATTCCATTTTCATCTGCTTATCCGGGTCCGGGTCGCAGGCGCAGCAGTCTCAGTAGGGAAGTCCAGAATTCCCGGTCTACGGCAACCTCTTCCAGCTCCATCGGGAGGACACCAAGGCGTTCCCAGGCCAGCTGTGAGACATAGTCCCTCCAGCGTGTCCTAAATCTTCCCCGGGGCCTTCTATCGGCTGGGCATGCCTGACACACCTCGCCAGGGAGGCGCCTGGGAAGCATCCGGACTAGAATCCTGAGCCACCTCAAATGGCTCCTCTTGATGTGAAGGAGCAGCGGCTCTACTCTGAGCTCCTCCCGGATGGCCGAGCTCCTCACCCTATCTCTTAGGGTGAGTCCAGCCACCCTACGAAGGAAACTCATTTCCGCCGCTTGTATCCGCGATCTCGTTCTTATGGTCATGACCCATAACTCATGACCATAGGTGAGGGTGGGAACGTAGATCGATCGGTAAACAGAGAGATTGGCCTTCCGGCTCAGTTCTCTCTTCACCACGACGGTCCGGTACACCGACCGCATTACGGCTGACGCTGCATGATCTGTCTGTCGACCTCACGCTCCAACCGTCTCTCACCTATGAACATGACCCCGAGATACTTGAACTCTTCCACCTGAGGCAAGACCTCACTCCAAACCTGGAGGGTACAGTCTACCCGTTTCCGACTAAGAACCACGGCTTCGAATTTGGAGGTGCTGAGTCTCATTCCAGAAGCTTCACACTCAGCTGCAAACTGCTCCAGTAAACTCTAAAGGTCACAGCTTGATGAGGCCATAAGGACGACATCCTCTACATATAGCAGAGACAAGATCCTAAGGTCACCAAGCTGGACTCCCTCAACACCTTGACAGCGCCTAGAAATTCTGTCCATGAAGATTATGAACAAAATCGGTGACAAAGGGCAGCCTTGGTGGAGGCCAACGTTCACCTGAAACAAGCTTGACTTTCTGCTGGCAATGCGAACCAGGCTCCTGCTTCGATTGTACAAGCACCGATTGGCACGTAGTAGCGGGCCACAAATCCCGTACTACCGGAGCACCCCCCACAGGACACCAAGAGGGACACGGTGGAATGCCTTTTCCAAGTCTACAAAGCACATGTAGACCAATTGGGAAAACTCCCACATACCCTGCAGTACCCCTGCAAGGATGTAGAGCTGGTCCAGTTTTCCGCGACCGGGACGAAAACCACATTTGCAGCTCCTGTAGCCGAGGTTCGACTAACCGTCGTACCCTTCTCTCCAGCACCCTGGAGCAGACTTTCCCAGGGAGGCTGAGGAGTGTGATTCCCCTATAGTTGGAACACACCCTCAGGTCAACCCTTTTAAAAATGGTGACCACCAGCCCGGTCTGCCAGTCCAGAGGTACTGTTTCCGACTTCCATGCAATGTTGAAGAGGCATGTCAGCCAAGACAGTCCTTCAACATCCAGAGCCTTGACAAATTCAGGGCGAAACTCATCCACCCCCAGAGCCTTGCCATTGGGGAGTGTTGTAACTACCCCAAATACCTCAGCCACGGTGATAGAACTGTCCAGGTACATGTCCTCAGACTCTGCTTCCTCTTCGGAATTTGTCAGTGGGATTGAGAAGGGCCAAAAATATTCCTTCCACCGACCAACTGTATCCTCAGTCGAGGTCAGCAAGCTCCCGTCCGCACTGTAAACAGTGTGAACTGGGGACCGCTTCCCATTTCTGAGGTGTGAACCTTTTCGAGGCCGATCGAATGTCGTGCTCTATAGCCTCACCGAACTCCTCCCAAACCTGGGTTTTTGCCTTGACCACTACAGAAGCCGCATGCCGCTTTCCCTGCCGGTACCTGTCACCTGCTTCAGGGGTCCCGCAAGCCATCCATGCTTGATAGGACTCCTTCTTCAGCTTGACAGCAGCCCTAACCCCCGGTGTCCACCATCGGGTTCGGGTGTTGCCGCCACGACTGGCACCGACCACCTCGCGGCCGCAACTACGACTGGCTGCCTCAGCAATGGAGGCACGGAATACGGCCCATTCGGATTCAATATCCCGGTCCTCCCTTGTGATGCAGGCGAAGCTCTGCCGGGGATGAGAGTTGAAGACTCGACGAATGGGAGACTCTGCCAGACGTTCCCAGCACACCCTCTTTACGCATTTGGGTCTACCAGGTCTGGAGGGCATCCTTCCCCACCATCTAATCCAACTTATCACCAAGTGGTGGTCAGTTGACAGCTCAGTCCCTATCTCTACCCGCGTGTCCAGAACATGCGGACGCAGGTCTGATGATACGACCACAAGGTCGATCATAGGCCTGCGACCTAGGGTGTCCTGGTGCCAAGTGCACTTATGGACATCCTTATGTTCGAACATGGTGTTTGCTATGGACAAACTGTGGTTCGCACAGAAGTCCAGCAACAACACACCACACGAGTTCAGATCAGGGAGGCCTTTCCTCCCAACCACGTCCCTCCAAGTCACACTGTCATTGCCCACATGGGCGTTGAAGTCTCCCAGCAGAACTATGGAGTCACCAGCTGGGGTGCTCTCCAGAACCCCTCTGATAGACTCCAAGAAGGGTGGGTACTCTGAACTGCCGTTCGGCACGTACGCACAAACCACAGCCAGGACCCTTTTATGTGTGCATTTTATGTGTGCCTTCTTTAGTTTTAATCATAAGGGTCTTCTGAATCACTCTTAATCTGGCCCGTCACCTAGAACCTGTTTGCCTTGGGAGACCCTACCAGGGGCATAAAGCCCCCGACAACATAGATCCTAGGATCACTCGGGTACTAAAACCCCTCCACCACGATAAGGTGGTGATTTACGGAGGAGTGACTCTGTCATGGTTTAGAGAAAATATATTTCTTAAATTGTGTTGTTTTGTGGTTGAATATGGCCTACTAGTAAAATTAGCACATTTAAGCAAAAGTTTTTGGCCTAAATTGAGCAGTGTCAAGCATAAAAATGGTTAAAAGAGCTAAATTACTTATATATATTCAGAAGACACATTGAACAATGATGATGATGATATGTAGCATTCTACACTCGTCACAAGGTGTTTCACCTGTTTTTGCACGTTTGAAAAAATCAGGCACAATTATCTATAATAAAAACATGGGCTACGATTTCAGCCATAACCCACAGCAAGCTAAAACTTAACTCTGAACCCCTAACATCACTTCCCGTTCGCCTGCCGCTTATCTCCCCAAAGAAACACATTGATAGCAACACACAGGTGTGCGAGTTTTGTTTATGTCTTAAATTGCTTATTTACTCTTATTCTTATTGTGTATTGGGAATGTTAGGAATGGGGTGTTATTTCATGTCTAGAGGTCTGTAATAATATTAGAAAACATATTTAAAATGACTCACGGTTGGGTCTGGAACCAATTAACTCGGAACGAGGGATTAGGATATATACAGTTTCAACCATGACTGAAAGGGATAAATAAACATGTAATGTCACTTTAACTTTTTTTTTAGGACAGCTCTAATTTAGTTCATGTTCAAATACTAGACACACACCAGTCAGACTAGAAAGGACACTAGTCTGAGAGCCTGGTGTCTCTGCCTGCATAGAGTGCTTTGTTTGGACACTCAGTGCCTGCACTGCCTGCCACTCAGTGCGTAAACAATGCAAAGCCACCTTGGTTTCAGATGGGCCCATGACCACATCTGAATATGATATGATCAAGGTGACACCAACCAAACAATTATTAATGGCAGGGCCATGACCATCATTGCATCCGAATGGGATCCTAACGAAGGTAATACCACGACAAAAATGACCATCGTTGGCAGGCAGAAGCCCCACTCGATTGTATCTAATATACTATCTACTATCGTCATTTGACACCACAAAGAGCCAACCATTCCCGCCTGGATTTGCCTCCCACTTTAGAGGTTAAAAAGATTAAATCAGCACCAGGCTCTCAGACTAGAGCTATCCTACCTAGTCTGACTCGTGTGTGTCCCATCAAGTCTTTTAGCCTGAACTACAAGAGGGCTGTCCTATCTAGTTTTACGGGTGTGTGTCCCACCTGGTCTTTGAGCATGAACTGATAAAGCCTGCTCGAATGAGAGGCGAAACATTTTCATTGACAACCTGATCGGTCCAGTTGTGATCGATTGAATGCCCTGAGAATATAAAGAAGGATGTTTTGTGATTAAAATACATTAAGAACACAGTTGGACTCACATTGTGTTTTAATTGTTGTTATTGTAAACTAATCTGAAAATGTATGCAAACTGGGGAAAAATGTTGCCGTTAAACAAAAAAACACCAGGGTGCTTTCTAACAGAGATTTGTTGCGGACAGTTTAACCCACTTCAGTCCACTCCCAGGTCGATTGATGACACACCTGATTAAGCAGGAGTCAATGGAGAATCGTAGACAAACATAAATACCTTTTTATTACAGATATATCTGGAGATCAAGATGCAAACAGCAGAAAGTCTGGTGTGTAGCAAGAGGATCTGCCTGTATGCCAGTCTTTTACAGGAAGACTTAACCCCTTCCGTCTGGCAGGAACTTTGTGTGTGATGGCTACTCACCCTAGCAGAGGCGCCCACATATTTCTGTTTTGTCTACATACTGGCCTTCTTGCAGTGCACAAACATATACTGTACAGTAGTAAACATAAGTAAATATAATATAAGTAAATATAAGGTATAATATAATATAATATAATATATAAATATATAATAATATATAAATATAATATAATCACTATAACTACTACTATAACTACTATCCACTATTCCTTACAAAAACCTTTTGTAAGGAATCTCAACCTATTCTCAAACTGTAAATGGGTAAGAAGCCCGGCTCGCTAGCCTGGAGCCACGGCGTGTGGAGGTGGTGAAGGAGAACTGGCGCTGCGGGATGAACCGACTGGTCACCAGTCAACAGTCAACAGATTTCTGGGTTTGTCTGGTTCAATTCCAAACTAAACTGGTCCTAAAGACTGATGCTGCCACTAGCATTCCCAAGGTTTTTTTTTTCTTCTAGTGATGTACAATGTTGTTTTTGAGCTACTTTTTGGAGTAGTTGACCTTGAGGGAAAAAACCAGACTGGGCGAGTGACAGCTTGACTAATTAAAAATCTGCACAGTGATGAGAATTTGGACTTTTTGATGATGCGTCTCTGCTTTGTACCCCAATAACGATGTCCTATATTTTTGTGCTCCATGTTAGGTTTCCAATTGCTGAGCTGATCCAATTGCTGTTTGACCACTTTGCAAAATAACAAATCTGGACAGTGCATTTGGAGAAGGTAAGTAATCTTATCTTTATCGCTACATTAAAGGTTTCACTGACATAATTTATACTTCTACCAGTAGTATTACTTTTGTTGTTGCTTTTTGATCACCATCCAAAATGTATCTCCAATAATCTTGTAGACTGTGCCTTGGCTGTGGGCAGTCTAGCTTTACTGTACCTGCAAAAGGAAACTGGCCTTATTGCTATTCATGGTTTCTGCTGCCAACTGGCCTTTAATTATTCAGCTGAATAAATTACCTATAAAGCAGAAAGTGGAGTCATGGCATGCCAGGAGGGAGCCGGCCTGTCAGCTTCAAAGGGCCAGAACCTGCCCAGATCCTGTGGGCTTCATTCCACTTAACACCAGTCACGAGGCATATATGTCTTGGCTTTCATAATCCCGTCTTAAATGTCATGGGGTTGCAAGTTCCCAAGTGTGGGGCACAACATTGAATAGACCTCACATTTAATTCAGCCTTTGTGGCTTTAGTGACTTTTAGTGGAATTAAGGGAATAGGGGTTGAGTGAGAGGTCAGTATCTCAGACAAATAAAGATGAGTTTGGTTTATATGCACAGGCAACGAGTAAACACTTTTGACGGTTACGAATTTAGTTACTAATGGACCATTTCATCGTAGAAACCCCTCAAGATCCACTTGCATTTCTATCTTTGAATCCTGAAGCACCTTTTGCACTGGATGTTCTAATCTCTTTGCAGAGAGTCTTGGTTCATAAACTCACTGACACTTGGTAGTCCTTCGAAGGGGCTTCTGAGGCAGCATGCTTAACCCCAGCAACTCTGGTGGCTCAGTCGAGTCCAAGAGAAAGATAGTGAGTGGTTCAAGTGTTTATCTTCCAGGTGAGCAAGCACTTGCTGGTCCAATGAATGTGAGGCAGATGGTTGCAGAAAGAAAAATGAAACTTTCTTGGAAAGTAAATCAAACGCACCATTTGTTATTTAAGTAATCCTGTAATTTATGGAAAATATTCTGTAAAAACTGGTGATTACTGAGGGACTTCCCAGAGTCTTGCTGTGATGTTGCCATGCCAATCGCTACAAATCAGACTACAAAACAAAATAAAGCTCTGAAATTGAATATTCATTTGTTCATACATCTTATCTGGCTCGTCTTGTCTTTGCATCTCTTCCACAATTCCTGTTATCATTCAAAAAATCAAAATAAATGTATCTATCTTTATAGTCTGGATTTTCAACAGAAGAAAGCTGTGGTAAAAATGTCACCATATACTCCTGCCAATGCTGCTGTAGCCTCTCGAAGTCAGACTGCCAGTGACAAGAATATTACGCAACCTACAACTAGTGTCTTTGGTACTCGTACAATTTAAAAAAGGCAGCTTCAAATAATTGCTTCAAATAAAAGCTGCTGTCGGCCACAACTCACGCCAGTCACTCGCACTCTCAACGCTGCTAAACACAGTCAACTCTACCTAGCCGACATCATACGCATCACTTCCCAGGCCCCACCCTTAAAGGTGCGAGGCACGGCTATTAGACTACATTGCGGCATCGGAGTTATTTACTGTATATATGTATTTTTGTTCATGATGCCATTTCTATGGTTGAAAATGCTTACTTTATGCCAAGAAGTATGCGTATTTAATGACTAATAATAGGCTGTAGTCGATCACAAAACTACGACAATTTATTAATTTATTTTGAATAACCATGATAGAGTGAAGGCACAAAATTTAAACTCGAAATTTTCCTGTATAGCTATCTAAGGAAGGTGATTTTTAATCTATATTCCTATAGTTGCACAACCTACTTTGTCAATGGGATGGATATGATTATAATTGTGGTTTAAATTTGTTTCAAACATTGTACAAGGAAAGATTCATGTTAGATTCCACAGTTCCACATGTCAGATGTTAAACCTACCCCCTCTTCACATGAATTGCTAAGATATACATACATAAATGAACATATTCAATATATAGGAACACATACATACATTTCTTTTTTCCTAAAAAAATAAAAAATAAAATAAAAAATCCCTTCCATTTTCCCAGGTTGATTTCCAGAACCCCATTCTACTGTCTTGGTGTTGTACTGTAGTTACGGTACTGGTGTTGTAATGTAGATATATCAGGTTCTATCTTTCTCATTTTAATACTATGCTAAGCAGGCTCTTTCAACATTGATCTCCAAGTCCATGTTAATAATTGTAATTCTAACTGCCTGTTTTTTTCCTTTGTATCCTTTGAGTTGATGAACTTAACGATGATGACAGGTGTGGTGGTGTTTCTCCCATACATTGGGATGCAAATGTCAATGGTTGATATTTACAGCCACCTCCTTTGATTGTAGGAAGTTGACAATCTGTTGCTTTGTTGAAGGAACATATATTCCATCTGGTTCTTCTCTGTTATGAACTTTCCTATCTTTTGACCTGGATGTAACGCTTAGCCTTGTGAGGATCACATCGTTCATTCGTGCATTCTGATCCGTCCCATCAATTATATTTATCATTTACTCAGTGATAATATCCTTTGCTTCTTTCTCTTCCTCCAGCGTGGTGCGCCAGGCAGCATTATCCTCCAATAGTGTCTTGATATCAGCCTGTAGAATATCAATGTCAGTGCATAATGCACTATTTTCTTCCTTTGGGTTTTTAACCTCCTTGAGGGCAGCGAGTAAAGTAGCATTGACTTCCAATAGTGCCCTGATATCACCTTTTAGAACCATGACATCATTGCAATAAAAACCCCATAGGCTTTATAATGTGATATGAACCATACGATATATTAAAAATATAGCTGTTTTTTAAAAGAAACAATTACATTTTGAGAAACACCTTGGTTTGTAGTACACCGCTGTATTATAGGGTAATACCGTGTGATTGTAACTAATTACAGTACAGTTTTCTGGCCAATCACCGATCTTTAAAAAGCCTGATCTGCCGATTCTGATTTTGTTGAAAAATGTAATACAAACTGTTTTAACTGCACATGAGGTAGTTTGTCCGTCCATTTTCTACGCCACTTATTCTATGATGTAGTTAACTCAAATCTAAATGAGATACATATAAAAGTTTAGAATATTGTTTTCCTAGCAACCAAATTATGTCAGTTTCTTTTATTAAAACTCAAAGTCCCAAGCGACTGAAAATGGCTGGTCTTCAAATGCCATAAACGTCAATATTTGTGGGGGTAATGGCTGCTCCATGTCTGCAAACCCTCATACTAGCTTTACGATGTTCATCTATTTGATGATCGTTGCTCAACTACTGTTAAGGCGAAAACTAATCTAAGTATCGTATTTTTGCGGCCATTAAGTCGCTCCGGAGTATAAATCGCATTATGCGTCATGAAAAAATGCGTCATGAACAACAAAAAGAACACAAATCACAATGAACTAAAAGTCACATTTATTTAAAAACGGATTTCACAAAATGTAAGACTAAGAACGGATATTTAATCTGGAAAGGCAAGTTATTCAAACACACAATAGCACACAGAACAACGGGTTGAATAGGTGTTCGGTATGTCAACATAGTACATTACCAGTTATTCAGCTACACAGCTAGCATAAAGGACATACCTGGGAGGCTGAATAGGGTGAATTAACATAACTAGCAAATTACTGGTAACCGAGTTCACCAAGACCCCGATCTCATTCCACATCTCTTAATCCATTGGGAGTACAGGAGACATATACAGTACATAATTCTTGGTTCACGATGGTAGGAATTAACATGTTAAAAACATACAGTATTACATTCTATATACATTTTGATAAATAAGACTTTAAATTGCAGGATCAGTCATATTATGAAAAAAATATGGTAACTGGTGCACAGCTGGTATTGGTATATTAACTGAAATCAGAGCTCCAATGATGAATAATGACAAAAGTTTTTTTTTTTTTTTGAACCTGATTAACTGATTGATTGATTAACTGAATTGATTAACTGAACCAGTTAATACCTACATCCTCTGCACGGTACAGTGTAGTTCGTGAACTTTCGCCGAAACCTAAGTTGTTTTCATGTTTCCACACCCCTCTCTCACCTTCCTGTCATCTTTCTTGTTAAGCCATTCAGCACAGTGGGCTTGATTACAATGTTTATTACCAGCCAACAGTGGCAGACATGCCAGCCATGCGTGCCTTCTGTGCACAGTTTGGTAATAGGATTTAGATGAATTTCACACGCTGCCGTGTCACCACCGTCTACCCTCGCTGCTCATGTGACAGTCCCTCATTACACACCATGCCACCGCCATCCCGCATCGCCAATGAGCATGGTGTGTTTTTGACATCAGGACACCCCGTTTATTCTCAGGTGAAATGATTGGGGGGAATGAGCATGGCTATGAAGGGTAAAGCTTGAAAATAATAATAACAAACACATCCCTATTCCCATTTCAGTGCATAGAAATAGCAGTGAGGAAAGTTTGAGGGGAAAAACTGAAGGCACAATATGAAACTCCTCAAAACCCTGCATAACGATTGGGGCCTACTGCTATACTACACATTACAGCAGCACTTGTGTAGCCAGAATGATGATAACACCTGCCATTAAGTTCTTCAAAGATACTTATAATGAAGCCTTGATGATTCATGAGTCTCTGGCTACATTCATCAGTTGGCAAGACAAGTTTTTTTGTGCCAGCTGAGCATACAAAGTTCAGTTCAGCTCGGGATTCCATAAGAGGCTAAACTTCAGTCACTTTTTGTCTGGTTCTAATGGCTGTGTATCTCTTACGGATAGGAATTTGACAAAATCCTTGGTCATCAGGAAAATCTTTTTTAATGCATCAGTAATTTTCAAAAACCTAATACTGTATAATGCCTCTTTTAATTTAAAATGTAAAATGTTTAAATCATGGAGCCGTTTCAGTCATTGTACGCTGATCATATGTAGCTCGGCCATAGTTGGGCCATAGCGGAGATTTAGATCTTACATGATGGCATGTTGCACTTCTTTTGAGAGCAAACGAGTTGAGCCTAAACAACAGTGCCTCTGCTTGTCATACCCAAGTAGTCCAATCCATTTTGTTTCAATTGCTTTAAGACATGATTATTCGACAATCAATTCCACGTTATCAGTCAAACGATCGATTAGTTTCTTGAGGCCGTGTAGTTCTGCATTAAGAGTCTGACTAAAGCTTGTGTTTGAATCAGCCAGCTATTTTTTCTATGGGATAGTACACTTACGTGGTTTTGTGGACGCATATAGTGACTGTGTGTGTGTGCTGTTTAGTACTGATGAGTAAGCGTCTTTTCAAACTCTTTGCCACAGGCTTTGGCGCTGAGGCTGCTGCAAAAAATAAAAAATAAAAAAAATTTGTTTCCTTTAAGTCCTACCTGAGAAGGGCATCATCATCATCACTAGACAGGAGGGATGTTGAATGACAGGCAAGTTGTGTGTATTTATGTTAGTGTGTTTTATCAGGGTAACAATGCAGGAAGTGACTGCAGTAAGGCTTCATTAACCCCACAGCACTGCCCCACTACAACAAAACGCCTCCTCATGGTTATGGTTGAATTTACTTTGAACATGCATACAAGTTACATTAGAATACATGACATAATAAAATTACAGTTACACATGTCCAAAAAGGAGTAGGAGGAACCAAAGCATATTTAATCCTATCAATTGCTATACATTTGTTTACTTCCTGTATTACAAATCTACTTTTTGCTGGTTAAAAATATATAGGAAAACGATAAGGTGATATTACAATTTGTAGGGATGATTATAGTTAATGCACATTTACAAGCATGAAACAAGTACAGACTGTCATTATCCGTAATCGTAATGAGGGAAAATGCTCATTGGGTAAGTTCTTACGGTTCCACTCTTCACTGTGATTGGCCAGTCACACGCAGCAACCACCCCTTCCTAGACAGACAGAGAGGAGCCATGCCTCTCACTCTTTCACACACAGACGCAGTACAGGCAGTGACACTCTGCTTGCTTGGCTTGACTACAGCTCACGTGCTCTATTTTGCTGTATTTCTGTTTGTATAATATTGAAAGTTAGTTGGTAAACTTGTTTTGTAACATACGTGGTGATTTTGACAATACAGAATTGAAAACGGCTCATGTCGCGATGGTCACTGCCTCCACTCTGGACGTTTTTTTTTAAAGGTTTTCCTAAGCTCAGCCCGACCCATTTCCAGTAAACCACACCCGCTTTTTTGGGCTGCCCACTCTGAGTACAGATACAAATAATTTAGACGGGTGAGCAGATACAGTGACATAACAACAATTAACAATAACGATTCGGTAAAATATTTGTCAAGGTTCTTGTCACTGATAAAAATGCATAATCATAGTACAGTCATAATAAATAACAACAATCATAACTGATGAAAGAATTAATTGTTGACAGAAACATAGTATGGGTGATAATGGGTGAGTACAGGCAATGTACCCACAAACGAATGAAGAGTTAGTATAAGTGTAGTGGTGATTAGACTTAACATTGGATGTACACAGTAGCTCATTTTAGTGGATTGTTTGAGTTGCTTACTTAATCAGTTCCATCATAACATGAATGAAATCAAACAAAATGTGTAACCAGGAAATATTGTTTGCAAAGAGCACTTTAAGAACCAGGATAAGATTGGGGGTGGGGCCTTTTGTGAGGTGTTCCTGTTTTTGTTGCAATCAGATGGGCTGGTTATCTTAAATGAGCAAAAGGAAGGGTTTCAACCATTCAGGCCACTTCATAAAATGACGCAGGAGGACATGAGGATTCCAGAGATCTGGCAAATCCAAGTGGGCTACCCTTCTTTGGTCATACAGCGAATACCTCACAAATACAAATACTATACAAATATGATGTACTGCTTCTTATGCAGTAGATGTTTATTAAGGTACTTTTGAGTTTCAAGGCAAAAAGATTCTGTAAATTAAAATAAAGGATAGAGGATACTTTTTTCCTTCTTATTTGTATTGGAATATTTGTATTGTATTTGTATACTCCACAAAGTTGGAAGTCTAGGTGACAAAAATATTCATAAATGATTCTTTAAACCAGACTTTTTTCAGCCAAGACCCAAATTAAAAATTTGACTGGACGCCCCCGTCAAATACATTTCTGCTCCTCTCTGCAAATTGCCCCCATAAAATATTAGTGTAAACATATTATTTGAACAGGAGCCCTCATGAAAAGTTCAAGGTTGACAAGGTCAAGACTTGTGTCCCGTAGGTGGCAGTGCTGTCGTCCCTCGCCACTTTGAATTCCATGCCTTCACTCCATCCCGGTTTTTGAAATTACTGTATATCAGTTAGAAATCTCTGTTGCATGGTTGACTACAACTGATTATTAGTTAAAACAAATGCATATTTAAGCAAATATTTGACAAAAATAGCATTGAAAGACATGTTATTGAATGTAGTGTTTTATGTTGGTCACTAGATGTCAGTAATGTTACGTTACTAAGACAACAGCCACCCTAGGAACATTCATTCATTCATTACTGTCCATAAACCACAACAACAAGGAACATGTGAGTCTCACGCGGTAAACAGTGGCAAAACCGGGCAATGCAAAACAGCAATGAAAGAAATGCATTCTGAAATACAAAATGTGAGTTTTGGATACCAGCATTTTGTTAATGTTCTGGTAAAACAAGCATAATTGTTTGTTTGGGTTGAAAAAAGCTATCAAAATAAATGAGTAGCCCTTGGCTATTTTCATTTTTGTAAAAATAGCTCTCACAAGGAAAAAATGTTGGTGACCCCTGCTCCAGAAAGATTACTTCGAAGGGGAAATGACACCAGTCCTGGAACTTTTATGACACTCCTTGTATGTGCACTACATTGTCACAACACTGTGATGAATATTTCATTACCGTCTCTCTCTTTTCTTTTCTCCTCAATCATTAAAGCTCTATTAAGCCTTTATAATATTATATCAGTTTAAAATTCCTATTTTAACTTAATATGCAAGACTTTTTTAAAAACCATAATCATCCAAGGCTCCAGCAAACTGCAAAAAAGGATCTGACTGAAGGGTTAATTGAAGCGTTAGCCCCAATTATACAGCTCAGGGTGTTAATAGGGTTACTGTTACAAAGGGGAAGCATGAGGAATCTTAGCAAGGGTATACATTTGCAACACAAAGACAGACATTACAGAGGGAACGTTGCAAATGCACCTTTGCTGACAAACACTAAATCAATGAGAATGTTCAATCTGTTAAACAAACAACTTTTAAACAAAGCGTGAGACAAGACAAAACCTCTAAATTTAGTGTCAATGGCATTTGTCTGCCTGTCACAAAAGCCCTTTAAAGACCTCTTCCATTAATGCTTGGCGACAACTCTTGACACCCACAACGCGATGCAGCCAAATATTGCATTGCAGCCGCTGATGGAGTATAATGAAATGGGTAATTATGCAACTGCACATTTCACACTGATGCTATGCTTGTCAACAGACAGAATCTGTAATCAGTCCCCAGCTCTGAGCCCCGGGAGGAAACATGGCGCTCTAATGAAATCAGAGGGAAAAACAGAAAAAGCCTCAAAGAATTGGAAGAGTCTGCAGACATTTACTAAAGGTTCTCCTTTTTTTGCGTGGGGATGCGTTGCTTGATGTGTACCGACAAATAACACGAGAGGCGGCGTTCATGCAGTACTTCCTCCGAGAACTCCGCGCATCATAAAAGCAAAACGGATGAAAGCTATTTTCAGAGAACAGTGTTTGCTCTGCTTAAGCTTTCATGCCATGCAAAGAGGGAAATAATGAAATGGCAACAGCTGAATGCGCTGACAAGGAAGCCTCTTCAACAGGCTCTGACTTCACCTTACCCGGGGGGCAGCCATGAGGTAATTAATCACCCGCATTAAACAATGTGCACCGCGACGCAAGATCATTTAAAGGGAGTGTACATAAGAATATGAGCGCTTGAGAGCTGCTGTTGTTACCGTTAACCATGGAGGTCAATATGGGACTCAAACTAACCCCTAACCCCCTTGTTGAATTAGGGTCGTATACTTCATACTGTGTACAAAGGATTGCCTGTATTTCCCATCCATCCATCCATTTTCCACCGCTTATCCGGGTCCGGGTCGCGGGGGCAGCAGCTTCAGTAGGGAAGTCCAGACTTCCCGGTCCCCAGCGACCTCTTCCAGCTCCATCGGGAGGACACCAAGGCGTTCCCAGGCCAGCTGTGAGACATAGTCCCTCCAGCGTGTCCTAGGTCTTCCCGGGGGCCTTCTGCCGACTGGGCATGCCCGAAACACCTCACCAGGGAGGCGCCCGGGAGGCATCCGGACTAGATGCCCGAGCCACCTCAACTGGCTCCTCTCGATGTGAAGGAGCAGCGGCTCTACTCTGAGCTCCTCCCGGATGGCCGAGCTCCTCACCCTATCTCTTAGGGTGAGTCCAGCCACCCTACGAAGGAAACTCATTTCCGCCGCTTGTATCCGCGATCTCATTCTTTCGGTCATGACCCATAACTCATGACCATAGGTGAGGGTGGGAACGTAGATCGATCGGTAAACAGAGAGCTTTGCCTTCCGGCTCAGCTCTCTCTTCACCACGACGGTCCGGTACAGCGACCGCATTACTGCAGATGCTGCACCGATCCGTCTGTCGATCTCACGCTCCAACCTTCCCTCACTCGTGAACAAGAACCCGAGATACTTGAACTCCTCCACCTGAGGCAAGACCTCACTCCCAACCCGGAGGGTACAGTCCACCCGTTTCCGACTGAGAACCATGGCCTCGGATTTGGAGGTGCTGAGTCTCATCCCAGAAGCTTCACACTCAGCTGCAAACCGCTCCAGTAAACGCTGAAGGTCACAGCCTGATGAGGCCATAAGGACCACATCGTCTGCAAATAGCAGAGACGAGATCCTAAGGTCACCAAGCTGGACTCCCTCAACACCTTGACTGCGCCTAGAAATTCTGTCCATGAAGATTATGAACAGAATCGGTGACAAAGGGCAGCCTTGGCGGAGGCCAACGTTCACCGGAAACAAGCTCGACTTACTGCTGGCAATGCGAACCAGGCTCCTGCTTCGATTGTACAAGGACCGAATGGCACGTAGAAGCGGACCATCAATCCCGTACTCCCGGAGCACCCCCCACAGGACACCACGAGGGACACGGTCGAATGCCTTTTCCAGGTCTACAAAGCACATGTAGACTGGTTGGGCAAACTCCCACATACCCTCGAGTACCCTTGCAAGGGTGTAGAGCTGGTCCAGTGTTCCGCGACCGGGACGAAAACCACATTGCAGCTCCTCTAACCGAGGTTCGACTAACGGTCGTACCCTTCTCTCCAGCACCCTGGAGTAGACTTTCCCAGGAAGGCTGAGGAGTGTGATCCCCCTATAGTTGGAACACACCCTCCGGTCACCCTTTTTAAAAATGGGGACCACCACCCCGGTCTGCCAGTCCAGAGGTACTGTTCCTGACTTCCATGCAATGTTGTAGAGGCGTGTCAACCAACACAGTCCTCCAACATCCAGAGCCTTGAGAAATTCTGAGCGGAACTCGTCTACCCCCGGAGCCTTGCCACTGGGGAGTGATTTGACTACCCCAATTACCTCAGCCACGGTGATAGAACTGTCCACGTACGTATCCTCAGACTCTGCTTCCTCTATGGAAGGCATGTCAGTGGGATTGAGAAGGGCCTCGAAGTATTCCTTCCACCGACCAACTATATCCACAGTCGTGGTCAGCAAGCCCCCGTCCGCACTGTAAACAGTGTGAACTGGGGGCTGCTTCCCCTTTCTGAGGTGTCGGACGGTTTGCCAGAACCTCTTCGAGGCCGACCGAAAGTCGTGCTCCATAGCCTCACCGAACTCCTCCCACACCCGAGTTTTTGCCTCGACCACCGCCGAAGCCGCGTGCCGCTTGGCCTGCCGGTACCTGTCAGCTGCTTCGGGAGTCCCGCAAGCCATCCATGCTCGATAGGACTCCTTTTTCAGCTTGACGGCAGCCCTAACCCCCGGTGTCCACCATCGGGTTCGGGGCTTGCCACCACGACTGGCACCGACCACCTTGCGGCCGCAACCACAACTGGCTGCCTCAGCAATAGAGGCACGGAATACGGCCCATTCGGACTCAATATCCCGGTCCTCCCTCGAGATGCAGGCGAAGCTCTGCCGGAGATGAGAGTTGAAGACTCGACGAACGGGAGATTCTGCCAGACGTTCCCAGCACACCCTCACTACGCGTTTGGGTCTGCCAGGTCTGTCCGGCATCCTTCCCCGCCATCTAATCCAACTCATCACCAGGTGGTGGTCAGTTGACAGCTCAGCCCCTCTCTTCACCCGCGTGTCCAGAACATACGGACGCAGGTCTGATGATACGACCACAAAGTCGATCATAGACCTGCGACCTAGGGTGTCCTGGTGCCAAGTGCACTTATGGGCATCCTTATGTTCGAACATGGTGTTCGTTATGGACAAACTGTAATTCGCACAGAAGTCCAGCAACAACACACCGCACGGGTTCAGGTCAGGGAGGCCGTTCCTCCCAACCACGCCCCTCCAAGTCACACTGTCATTGCCCACATGGGCGTTGAAGTCTCCCAGTAGAACTATGGAGTCACCAGCTGGGGTGCTCTCCAGCACCCCTCTGATAGACTCCAAGAAGGCTGGGTACTCTGAACTGCCGTTCGGCGCATAGGCACAAACCACAGTCAGGACCCTTTCCCCAGCCCTAAGGCGTAGGGAAGTGACCCTCTCGTTTACTGGGGATGACTCCAACACAGAGGCACCAAGCCGGGGGGCTAACAATAAGCCCACACCAGCTCGCCGCCTCTCCCCAGCGGCAACTCCAGAGAAGAACAAGGTCCAGCCCCTCTCAAGGAGTTTGGTTCCAGAGCCTAAACTGTGGGTTGAGGTGAGTCCGACTATATCTAGTCGGAATCTCTCCGCCTCTTCCACAAGCTCGGGCTCCTTCCCCACCAGAGAAGTGACATTCCATGTCCCAAGAACCAGATTTGGTCGCCGAAGCCCAGGTCGCCCGGACACCCGCCCTCGACCACTGCCCAAATCACACAGCACCGGACCCTTATGCTTGCCCCTGCAGGTGGTGGGTCTGCGGGGGGGAGTTCCCGTGCGGCTTCTTCGGGCTAGGCCCGGCCAGGTCCCACGGGTGAAGACCTGACCACCAGGCGCTCGCCTGCGAGCCCCTCCCCCAGGCCTGGCTCCAGGGTGAGGCCCCGGTATCCCACGTCCGGGCGAGGTGCGGTCACTCCTAGTGTTTCTCTTCATATGGGTCTTCTGAATCACTCTTAGTCTGGCTCGTCACCTAGAACCTGTTTGCCTTGGGAGACCCTACCAGGGGCATAAAGCCCCCGACAACATAGCTCCTAGGATCACTCGGGCACTCAAACCCCTCCACCGCGGTAAGGTGGTGATTCACGGAGGGGTAAGGTGGTGATTCACGGAGGGGGTAAGGTGGTGATTCACGGAGGGGTAAGGTGGTGATTCACGGAGGGGAGGCCTGTATTTCCCCAAAACAGGAAAGGGACAGCTTATTGGCAGGGCTGGCCGACCCAATTGTCTTCACCCGTACCGTTTTTTTGGTCTTTTATATTTATGTGGAATAATTTTCATACTATTTGACTTAAATGTGAATTTTAGAGTAATACAAATACACGGGAAACAAATTGTTCAAGAATTTATAACGTGTAGATTACCAGAATAAAATAAATAATAATAATTAAATAAATCACAGTGAGACGATTGCGAAATGATTTAGCTTAATGTTTACTGATACTCTTCCTCACAAAACCCTGGCTGGGGATCAAGCCCAAAAGAGTGCGTACCATTACACCACCAAGGATTAACAAAGAGCTGGTGAATTCTAATTTGTTGTAACGAACCCTTATTTCTATAGACATTTTACAAACTTTTTGATTCTCACGGTAATACAGTGCATAATAAAATGCATCCCTTTTCA
The DNA here is from genome assembly GCA_024372805.1 of Oostethus manadensis. Classification (NCBI taxonomy): domain Eukaryota; kingdom Metazoa; phylum Chordata; class Actinopteri; order Syngnathiformes; family Syngnathidae; genus Oostethus; species Oostethus manadensis. Next base: position 307,667 of record QODF01000118.1, on the reverse strand, counting down.
ACTTAATAAGGTACATGTTTAGTTTTTTCCCGTTGGCAACTCTACACATGCATGACCCTCAATTTCACCACACTCTTTCCAAACATGTGATTACTGATTGGCGGTGCTGACAAAAACATTCATCATCTCAACCTTCTGTGGTTGTTTCCATGCTTTGTGGGTATTAGTCTCGGGGAAAGCGGGAAACAGTCCAAACTGAGCTGCCCTCATTCTATCCATCTATCTGGTTTATGTCCACTATGGCATGCAAGCATGCACACATAGACTGCATTAAAGGATGAAGTTTGCGTGGGTCAGAATAACACTTTGGTCATTTATTTTTTTATAGAACACAAACATCACACTTAAGCACGCCCTATAAAATAAAAAAACATTAGAATATTTTCCAAAACACTTGTTGTCAAATGGAATCACACAGTAGTTTCTTCAGTTTATTTTGCTTATTTTGATAAATGTATTCCCCACCTTGAATCAAAGATGACCTCTCTTTTTGACAAAAATTAAAATCCAAGACATTAAAAAAGTAGTTTTTGTGTGATGACGTTCCTCAGGAGAAATGAAAAACATTATCCCCCTACTGGCCATGGAAAGAAATAGCACAGTTGCGTAATCTGTGGCCTCATTCCTAAAGACTTTCTTAAACCAGGTGATGTTTGCTAAGTTAATATTGCTTAGGGAACATGATGTATGATGGAGTGTTATGTTTACGGAACTTTTTCTTCCATTGGGACTTTTAACAAGTTCCTTCATCCTCCATCTATTTATGTCACTAGTTTGGACACGTGAATTGTCCCCAGTTGTCTGAGTGATGTGTAATTCTGGGCAGTGAGTTTGGCTGTTTTCTGTTTTCTCACACAGCGGGGGCACCACACTCAGTTGCCAGTATTGGTCGCATTGGGACCGTATTGTCCAGATGCTTCTCTCCCAAACTAGGTAGCTTTCTCTGCCAGGGGGAAGTCAGTGCTCTAGTTTTTTGTCACTATATGCAAGTGTGTGTGCTAGTATAGCATTCTAAAATGTTGTTATGCCCATAACAACTAAAATATGGAGCACCAAAGAGTTATACATGTTTAAGTATTGTGTTACACCCAGGGATCATCTTAAGTTAATATTGTATTAATTAAATTAATCCAATCACTCCTGCAGTTAATATTGTATTAATTAATTTAATCCATACACTCCTCACCTTGAGGCATTTTTGTGCATTTTCTTCAAATATTGTCATTCAAAAATGTTTCCATGTGTATAAAATTAATTGATTCGTTTTCTATACCGCTTATTCTCATTAGGGTTGTGGGTATGCTGGAGCCTATCCCAGCTGACTTTGGGCAGGAGGTGGGGTACACCCTGGACTTGTCGCCAGTCAATCGCAAGGCAGACATACAACCAATTACACTCGTATTCATACCTATGGACAATTTAAAGTCGCCAATTAACCTAACATGCATGTTTTTCAAATGTGGGAGGAAACCGGAGTACCCGGAGAAAACCCACGCACGCGGAATACCTGGAGAAAACCCACGCACGCACTGGGAGAACATGCAAACTCCACACAGAAAGGCCCAACAAAGATTCAAACCCAGAAACTCCTGACTGTGAGGCCAACATGCTACCCATTCAGCCACCGTGCGGCCCTGTGTATAAAATAAAACTCAATATTTAATGTCATTTTATTACAGTCAAGAATGTAAAAACTTAAGTTCATTTGCGCAGAAAGGAACCATACTAACCTCTGAACCCTGTGTGTCCATGTCTGTGAGGATGGTCATCAGGTATCTCCCTTCCAACCTGAAGGGTGCAATCCACCCTTTTCTGGCTGAGAAAATTGGCCTCGGGTTCGGAGGTGCTGAATCTCCTCCTAGAATCTTCACACCGCACAGTTTCAACACATGAAAATAATGAGCAGAACCAAAGGGCGACCTTGGCGGACTAAAATGTTCACTGGGAACAAGCTCGACTTACTGATGGTACTGCGCACCAGATTTCGCCTCTATTTGAAAAAGGACTGGTCTCAAAGAACTTCTCCCACACCCAAGTGTTTGCTTCGACCACGTTATCAGTCAGCTAGTCCGGCAAACCACCCATTCTTGGTAAGACTCCTTCTCGACTACCCCCTTAAGTTCTGATGTTCACCATTGGTTCGGGGGTTGCCTCCACGACTGGCGCCACCACCTTGTGACCTCAGCATGATTGGCCGACTCCGCAACGGAGGCATGGAATATGGCCTATTTGGACTTTACATCCTCAGCCTCCCTCAGGATACAGGGGAAGCTCTTCTAGAAGTGTGAGTTGAAGAGTCGACAAACTGGAGTCTGACAAACATTCCCAGCACACCTTGACTGTACGCTTGGGTCTGCCAGGTCTGTCCAACATCCTCCTCATCTAATTCAACTCAGTTGACAGCTCAGCTCCTTTCTTCACTTGTGTGTTCAAAGCATCCAGACGCTGGTGTTATGACACAACTCCAAAATCAATCACAGACCTGCAGCCTTAAATGTCCTTGTGCCAGGCACCCAAGGACATCCTTATGTTCAAACATGGTGTTTGTTTTTGATGCATTCGCACAACAGTCAGGACCTTTTCACAACCTGCAATCTTACAGAAATAACCCTTGCTTTGCGGGTATGGGAAGTGGTTAAGCAAAAACATTTTTTTGGTAAGATTTTTTTGTGGCCATAATCCTCTGGTGCAGGATGCAACTAATTATATTTGTAGAATATGCGGTGGGCCAATAAAAAAAAATATATATCTGTGGACCACAAAATGCCCCAAGGCAGCACTTTGGATAGCCCTGGTATATATGCTTGCACTGCCCACTCACACTGGCGCGACAGTGCATGCGAGGTCAAGCAAGATAGTTGACGACAAACAAAAACTCTATGAATTACGACACTTTGGTTTTTTTCTGTGGCTATTGAGTACTTTTAGTTAATAAAATGCATAATGAACTATGTTTAAAGATGAAATTAAATTCATAATAAAGTTGTGTGAATTAAAAGCTAAGTAAAAAATCTCTATATAAAATGTACAATGACCGCCCATAAGTGTTAAAATATCTATTTAAAATGCATAATTCACAATTTGATTAATAATTTAATTAAGATGTGACCAGCTATTTAAAAGTTAATTAAGAAACATAAAATACAGCATGGAGTAAGAATAAAAATGTCTTAAATGTGACGTTAATTCGTGTGTTCATAATTGTTTGACAAAAGCATTAAATGATGCTCTTTCTGTTATACTGATTTGTTATTTCATGTTATTTCATCTGTTTATTAAATTAAGTGAAACCATATCCTCGTGTCAAGCCCTTCCTTTCAAGTGGGAAAGCTGTGCAAGTCCACATAAACTTGACAAATATTTTTCTTTTTCTTTAGCTCATTTTAAGTATATGTAATAGCGGTAGAAACCCTGCTTTGACTTGGCAGATGCTGCTGACCTCGACTGTGGTTATAGTTGGTCGGTGGAAGGAATACTTGGAGGCCCTTCTCAATGCCACTGACATACCTTCCATAGATTAGGCAGAGTCTGAGGATACGTACGTGGACAGTTCTATCACCGTGGCTGAGGTAATTGGGGTAGTTAAATCACTCCCCAGTGGCAAGGCTCCGGGGGTAGACGAGTTCCGCTCGGAATTTCTCAAGGCTCTGGATGTTGGAGGACTGTGTTGGTTGACACGCCTCTACAACATTGCATGGAAGTCAGGAACAGTACCTCTGGACTGGCAGACCGGGGTGGTGGTCCCCATTTTTAAAAAGGGTGACCGGAGGGTGTGTTCCAACTATAGGGGGATCACACTCCTCAGCCTTCCTGGGAAAGTCTACTCCAGGGTGCTGGAGAGAAGGGCACGACCGTTAGTCGAACCTCGGTTACTGGAGCTGCAATGTGGTTTTCGTCCCGGTCGCGGAACACTGGACCAGCTCTACACCCTTGCAAGGGTACTCGAGGGTATGTGGGAGTTTGCCCAACCGGTCTACATGTGCTTTGTAGACCTGGAAAAGGCATTCGACCGTGTCCCTCGTGGTGTCCTGTGGGGGGTGCTCCGGGAGTACGGGATTGATGGTCCGCTTCTACGTGCCATTCGGTCCTTGTACAATCGAAGCAGGAGCCTGGTTCGCATTGCCAGCAGTAAGTCGAGCTTGTTTCCGGTGAACGTTGGCCTCCGCCAAGGCTGCCCTTTGTCACCGATTCTGTTCATAATCTTCATGGACAGAATTTCTAGGCGCAGTCAAGGTGTTGAGGGAGTCCAGCTTGGTGACCTTAGGATCTCGTCTCTGCTATTTGCAGACGATGTGGTCCTTATGGCCTCATCAGGCTGTGACCTTCAGCGTTTACTGGAGCGGTTTGCAGCTGAGTGTGAAGCTTCTGGGATGAGACTCAGCACCTCCAAATCCGAGGCCATGGTTCTCAGTCGGAAACGGGTGGACTGTACCCTCCGGGTTGGGAGTGAGGTCTTGCCTCAGGTGGAAGAGTTCAAGTATCCCGGGTTCTTGTTCACCAGTGAGGGAAGGTTGGAGCGTGAGATCGACAGACGAATCGGTGCAGCATCTGCAGTAATGCGGTCACTGTACCGGACCGTTGTGGTGAAGAGAAAGCTGAACCGGAAGGCAAAGCTCTCTGCTTACCGATCGATCTACGTTCCCACCCTCACCTATGGTCATGAGTTATGGATCATGACCGAAAGAACGAGATCGCGGATACAAGCGGCGGAAATGAGTTTCCTTCGTAGGGTGGCTGGACTTACCCTAAGAGATAGGGTGAGGAGCTCGGCCGTCCGGACGGAGCTCAGAGTAGATCCGCTGCTCCTTCACATCGAGAGGAGCCAGTTGAGGTGGCTCAGGCATCTAGTCCGAATGCCTCCCGGGCGCCTCGCTGGTAAGGTGTTTCGGGCATGCCCAGTGGAGGGAAGGCCCCCGGGAAGACCTAGGACACGCTGGAGGGACTATGTCTCACAGCTGGCCTGGGAACTCCTTGGTGTCCTCCCGATGGAGCTGGAAGAGGTTGCTGGGGACCGGGAAGTTTGGACTTTCCTACTGAAGCTGCTGCCCCCGTGACCTGGACCCGGATAAGCGGTGGAAAATGGATGAATGGATGGATGGACTTGGCAGATGCCATTCCTAAGGCGTGTACCATCTCACCACCAGGGGTTGAGTAGTTGCAGCGTTGGCTTTTACTGCATGTTTTGGTTAATACCTGGTTAAACAGTGCCAACTTTTCATTTTTTTGTCTATGAAACCCTTAATTTTGTCATTACTATCAGAGAAGATATATTTCATTGTTGAAGATGCCGCATAAAATAGCCTAAACCTAACAGAACAATAAATCTGCACTAATAATGACAATAAAACAGCTGTAGGAATTTTATATTGTGTTCCGTTGTAGTACTTGCATCAGGTTTCTTTCAAGTTATGTGCTGATTAGTGTGATTACAAAACAGTATACTCAAAGTATGTTAAGTATTCTTTGTTTAACGCATTTCCCTGAAGGAGGTGTTCACTTAACTTCTGCATGGTGGTCATACGTATACAGCACACTGCCACTACAATGACTGTTTATTGTCTCCAGCAGCAATTTTTCTCTGCTCTTTTATTGCTTTACCACTTTTCTCCCCTCCTGCTTTCATTGTCCAAATTCCCACGATAGCTTTAACATTGAAACTAGTAGTCCAAGGCTTTAATCTTGGACTCGCTGCCGTCATTATCCATCAGAGGAGCGACTTTGTCCCTTCCAATTTCCTCTGAGTCCATTTGAACTCTCCCTTTGCTGCTGTCTCCTTCATGAATATTCAACATGCTAGGCAGAAATATTTTTACACACAATCTGCCACTTCCCATCATTTCTACACCTGACACACTGACGCTGACATTCCTCTCTGTCCAATATGCTTCCATGCCATTTATTTGCCTGTTCTTCTTCCTCCTTTGTCACTTCCTAATGCCTAACACAGCCAAAACTAGTTAGCAGTTGCGATTGCTCCAAATGTTCACCAAAAAAGTGGTGAAGTACTCCTGTGTGAACATTTTACTGACCAAATATGCACTAGAATAACAGCATCTTTTGTTCAGAATCAGCCACTCATCTCAGGTAACTGACACCACATCCTTCTCATTCAGCGCCACAGAATGTTGGCACAGTCCGATGCTGAGTGTCTACTGACTTTGATGGGGAAGCATAAAGTGGGCTGTTTCACTGCACAAGACTGGATGGTCATTGGATAAATGCTGATCTTTGTCCCGCCCATCAGACGCTCAGCGTCACTGGGGTTCTATGGGGCAGTGAGCTGGCCTGGACGCTCAGTTTCTGCACGATGACTGGATGATCTGTCTTGCCGTTACAAGTATAGACTGTGGCCAGTGATTTAGTGGCTGAATGCTTGTTATCACCAAGTTTTTCAAGTAGTACTCCTGTCAGTAGCATCTGGTTTTAGGTTCTAGGAATGCACACATGCACGTCATTGACTGATTTTTTTTTTCGAGCCACACAAAATACACAGAACAGAACAGAACATAGTCAAAATACACATAGACAGAAAATTACTTAGCTCGAAAAGGAGTGGGAAGAAGACACGCTTATTTATACCCACCCCCTATTCGTGACACCAGAGCCTGTTATATTAGCACAATATGCAGCATGTTATACATTATAATACATAAACACACCTACACACATACAATATGCATTATTATTAATCCTTAGTAATCCTAATACATCTTATCATTACTAATGTGACATTACCCATTTTTAAACCACCATCATATGTAAACAGATCAAACTCTCTCTCTCTCTCTCTCTCTCTCTCGCTCTCTCTCTCTATATATATATATATATATATAATGCATAAGACAATTTTGATTAAGAAATATAATTGTTATTAGTGCTGATAGTAATAATATAATCCGTTTGAATAGACTTTGAGACTTAAGAGAGGCCAAGAGCTTTGCGGATCTTTGCCAGAGAGGGGCTGCGCTCTAACAACACCAGCACTTTTGGCCAAGTGTCCTATGCTGTGCATTAAAAGAGACAAGATGAGGCCTGCTGCAAAATAATGGATGATCTCCTGCAACCGTGCCTCCACTTGTCTGTCCTAATTTTATTGTATGAGTGTTGTACGCTGGGCATTAAAAGAGACAAGATTTTGGAGGTTTGCTGCGAGAAGGTGGATGATCACACGCAGTAAAACCTCCACTTGTCTGCCCTAATATGTTGATTTTATTATAGAGAGAAACAATACAAAAGAAGTCAAAAACATAGTTATTGTCATGATCCCTGTGTTGGCTGGCATGACAGTTGCGTTTTTGTTTTATTCCTTCCTTGGTTCATGTTTTGAAGCTCTTGTTTTGGTGTTCACTTCCTGTACTGTTTCGTTCTGTTTTCCTTCTACTTTACTTTCTCGTTCTATCACAACTGCTCCTAATTTCTGCTTGATTATTTAGTTCAGCTGTGTGCTTCCCCTGTTGTTGGAGCATTTCATAGTGTTGCTTTGTGTTTGTTGGTTTTGGTTCGTTCCTGCCGCTGCATTGCAGCAACAATTAATAAAAGAAACTTTTTCCGGACCTGCCACGGCATCCTGCTCTTCGCATCCATGGGGTCGTCACCACCATGCCAAGGCTTAAACGTGCCAGTTATGTCGGTATGCAGATCTGTCTATGTGTTTAATTGTTACCATTATCTTTTTTACCTGTTTTAAATCAATCTAGTCTATGATCTTGAAATCAGGATCATCATTTAGGTTGTTATACAGTATATGATGTTGTTAATAGGTCGGAAATAGACCGGCCTCTGATATACCAAATAATCCCTTACTGATTGCAAGGGAAAGGGTATGGTGAATGAGGATTCAGCCTTGGTCTCATAACTGGTCTTACGACTATTGGGGTTTCTGGTCTTACTTTAGAATATTTTCTTTTTGTGAAGTTCAGCTCCTGGAAATACAATACATTATTTATGAAAAAATTCTCAATTATTAGCACACAAGACTTAACCTGCAAAATTTGGGTAAATTCTGTGAAGAATTGATCTTGTTTTATGTTGCATTGACTTCTACATCTGAACAATAAAACATTTCTCACATGGATGTATTCTATTGCAGAGATCCCTCATTTGTCGCTGGTTCCAGACCCGCCCGTGATAAGTCAATGTCTGCAAAGTAGGACTCCTTATTTATAGATTGAATATTTTAGAGTTACAGCATAGAAAAACTGTTTATGACCTTCTAAATATGATTTTTAACATTTTTAGGGCCCTCCAGACATGAAAAAAACCCCTATAGTCACCTTTACGCTCATATTACTCAATATAGTAGACCTAATATGAGAAAGTAAGCCATTCCATTCCATTTTTTTCCGCTTATCCGGGTCCGGGTCGCAGGGGAAGCAGTTTCAGTAGGGAAGTCAAGACTTCCCGGTCTCCCGGAGACCTCTGCCTTCCGGCTCAGCTCTCTCTTCACCACGACGGTCCGGTACAGTGACCGCATTACTGCAGATGCTGCACCGATCCGTCTGTCGATCTCACGCTCCAACCGTCCCTCACTCGTGAACAAGACCCCGAGATACTTGAACTCCTCCACCTGAGGCAAGACCTCACTCCCAACCCGGAGGGTACAGTCCACCCGTTTCCGACTGAGAACCAAGGCCTCGGATTTGGAGGTGCTGAGTCTCATCCCAGAAGCTTCACACTCAGCTGCAAACCTCTCCAGTAATTGCTGAAGGTCACAGCCTGATGAGGCCATAAGGACCACATCGTCTGCAAATAGCAGAGACAAGATCCTAAGGTCACCAAGCTGGACTCCCTCAACGCCTTGACTGCGCCGAAAAATTCTGTCCATGAAGATTATGAACAGAATCGGTGACAAAGGGCAGCCTTGGCGGAGGCCAACGTTCACCGGAAACAAGCTTGACTTTCTGCTGGCAAAGCGAACCAGGCTCCTGCTTCGATTGTACAAGGACCGAATGGCAGGTAGTAGCGGACCACCAACCCCGTACTCCCGGAGCCCCCCCACAAGGGACACGGTCGAATGCCTTTTCCAGGTCTACGAAGCATATGTAGACCGGTTGGGCAAACTCCCACATACCCTCCAGTACCCTTGCAAGGGTGTAGAACTGGTCCAGTGTTCCGCGACTGGGACGAAAACCACATTGCAGCTCCTGTAACCGAGGTTCGACTAACGGTCGTACCCTTCTTTTCAGCACCCTGGAGTAGACTTTCCCAGGGAGGCTGAGGAGTGTGATCCCCCTATAGTTGGAACACACCCTCCGGTCACCCTTTTTAAAAATGGGGACCACGGGCCCGGTCTGCCAGTTCAGAGGTACTGTTCCCGACTTCCATGCAATGTTGTAGAGGCGTGTCAACCAACACAGTCCCCCAACATCCAGAGCCTTGAGGAGAAAGTAAGCCATTTACGTCTAAATAAATAAGACTTGTTTGTATGCATTTTCTTTTTAATAATAGGCTGTATTCACCTGTGACCCTGATGAGGATAAGCGATATTGAAAATGGTTGGTTGAATGGAGGCTGTATTCAACCATGAAACAGCATGATTTTTGAAAAACCATATTAGAGTCAAGAAGTGAAATTCAAACCATGATGTCCTGGAGAGGGATGATTGTACTTGTATACTTAGAGATGATCATAATCATAGAGATGATTAGAAGACACGCTGAAGGCGAATGTACTGGAGCACACGCCAGTGCAAAGACATGAATGCATATAAGAGCTAATGCAGAGATTGTGAATGTATGACCACAAATAGTCCCACTGCTGTTGTTCTTGGTTTTGTATAGGTTTATTTTCAACAAGCAGTACAGCATGCTCCTAGTACAAAATACACTGTCTAGCAAAAAAAAAAACGTCGCCGCCAAAAATAAAGAACATACACTCTAATATTTCGTTGGACTTCTTTTAGCATTGATTAGGGCACGCATTCGCTGTGCCATTGTTTCCATAAGCTTCTGCAATGTCAAAAGTTGCATTCATTTTTTACTTTTGCATTGATGATGGTAGGGTCTGACCACTGGGCAATGCCTTCTCCAGCACATCCCAAACAGTCTCAGTGGGGTTAAGGTCTGGACTGCATGTGTGAAAATGATGTCTCATGATCCCTGAACCACTCTTTCACAATTTGAGCCCGATGAATCCTGGCATTGTCATCTTGGAATATATCCGTGCCATCAGGGAAGAAAAAATCCATTGATGGAATAAGCATATTCAGGTAGTCAGCTGACCTCATTCTTTGAGCACGTAGTGTTGCTGAACCTAGACCTGACTGATTGACCTAACTATTTGCTTGGTTAAATGCAGGTGGTGACTTTTTTTTGGCCAGGCAGTGTATGTTACTTTTCCATTATCAACAGCTAGGGTAGTGTTTTTTGGGATACTTCAATAAACAAACAGCATTTCATTAACTATTGGGCAACTTATGCTACTGAGGGTGTAAGTACAAGCTAAATGTAATACTGTGATCTGAGCTGAAGTGTGGACAAGCTTTCATTTCTCACTATCTTTGAGATTTGTGTATTTATTGAGAAAGCGGTGAGTGAGTTTACAAATCAGCTGCCGGCTTGTGTTTGCAAGAATTGGTGAAACACAAACAAACGCTCCTTGTCACAGTTGTCCTTGACATTCCTGTGCTACTCAATCCTGGATAGATGATATTTGGCACCGGTTCCCTCATGCTGGATCTCTCCCCTTTTGATGCCTGTACAAACACGGCAGCTGTGACAGCGGCCTCCAAAAGCTTTGACGCAATTAGCCAACAAAGTGTGAAGCAGAAACCCTTTGTAGCTTTAGCTGTACAAAAGAAAGAGTGACATCACAAAAGGATGCAGGGATGAGTTAACAACCGCCAAGGCTTGGTCCCCACGGTTTCACTGCATAATTTTTGTAACTATCAAATACACGTACAATGCAAAACATTCCTTTGTCTTGAATAATACAAAAAAAAAATCATTTATGCTCTCATGTATTACCACACACATAGCTGGAAACTGTTAAACCTGTCAAAAATAAGACCACCACGATGACCTTGTCAATCACACGTCTTTATTTTATCGATCATGTAAGCAACTTGATTTTTATATTGTGCCAACTCAGCGCTTTTTTTTTTCTTCAGTGACACAAATCAACAAGAACAGTAAAGAATCTTATAGATACGAATGAACAATATGATCAATGTGACTGTTCGGAATGGAATATTTTCCAATATGTTTTGGATGGGTACTGCAACATATATGTTCTTATCTACAACAGAGATAACACAAGACCTTTTGCTTGAAACAGAGATACCCCATTCTTTTTAATTAATTTCATGCAAACACACGCACATAATTTCATTATGAGTCACCCTTTCTGTGTGCTGGCTGAGATGCTCAGCCTCTTAGCCAAGATTGGTTGAAACCAGATCAGACCAATACACCAACAAACAGTTAACAGGAAGTTTCCTGATTACTGGGACAGCATCCACAGCAGGCATATGAGAAAGAGGAACTCAATTTCACTTTAGAGACCACTTGGCCTCGGGGGCTGACTGTTATCTCCAGTGCCAACATTTCAATTCTTTGTATCTACTCCCTTAATAGTGAATTGCAAACCTTAGTTGAGATTCTTAGCCTTGTTTCACAGCTGGTTGAACAAAACAATCTGGGTGGACTTTGCCTTACTAAAAGGCAACAACATTAATGTACTCTGTCCGCACTTTTATCCTGTGATACCAGCTTTTTTGCTGATCAGGTCTATTTCGTCCAAATTAGTCGCAAAAATAATATACAACAGACTCAACAAAAATATAAATGCAACACTTTCTCATATCTTTCTTGAGCTAAACTCAAAGTCAAAGACATAAAAGGCCTAGTTTTCTGAAATATGGTTTACAAATCGGTCCACCTTGCTGGTCTAAGGAAAAAACTAAAACTATATCACACCGACTATGAACCATATGTATACTTTTATATCCACTAATTATATCTATATATGTATACAAAGCAGCAAGTTGTTTTAAGCAATAGCCACAGATATGGTTTATTAAGAAGTACACTCCTTTATAATTACTTAATTACTTCTGGCTTTTTTTTTTTTTTGGCTTAGCTTGATTTATAAGTTAAATTCGTTCCCAGACCTAGCTGGTTACTCGATTTACTCGTATGTCGGAACAATTTTCCCCATAAGAAATAATGTAAATGCCATTAATTGGTTCCAGTGCCCTCAAAAACCACACCAAATTTTATTGTTTATATGTTTTTGAATAAGAATGATGTGTATCCACGCTAAATAATGTATAAGAAATGTATATTAAAACATAGTCTGGGATTGGCTCCAGCATACCCGCGACCCTAAAGAAGACAAGCGACATAGAAATGATTAAAAAAAAGTGTAAAGAAATAAACATGTTTTCTTAAGTGTACTTTACCTTGAAGAGCAGATGGAGATGTTGGCGGAGGTGTAGGCGTGGCGGAGAAGGACCTCGTAAGTCACATCAAAGCTCGTATACCAAAGCAAAATTATGTCCGTGTAACGGCTCGTATGTCGGAAAACTCGGAAGTTAATGCGCTCGTAGCCAAGTTACCACTGTATTTACTTCTAAACCCAACAGGATTAGTGAATTTCTGTGACGTGCAAGTCCTTATTTAGTACTAGTTAGGGCTTAAAAATACGTATTTTAAGATGATCAAAGCCCACAAGATATTCAATAACACCCCTATAATTACCTTACATTCGTATTTATTACCCTATATAGTAGATATAATAAGAGTATTTGAGGCATTCAAGACATAAATAGTGCCAGAGGAGCTGAGTGAGGGATGGACAGGAAGTGACGCCGAAGGTTCAGAGTTAGGTTTAGCTTGCTGCGTGTTGGTTATTTCCGCAACTGTGAATCATAATAAAATGTATTTTTAATATTTTGAACCGGTCATTTAACTGAATAAAGTCATCAAAAAAATAACCTTTCAATATGATGCTGTGCAGTTATAGACCACTAACATCATTTGCCTAATTACTTCTTATTACATTACATGGTTCAGCCCCGCCCTCGTTGTTGCAATTGTACTCTAATTAGGAAGTTCCGGGATAAACCAGTAAAAAGTTGGCTAAAAAGTGAGATTGTATAAATCACGATTCCTTGAAAGGTCAGAGCTATTCTGTCTACTTGCTGAGTTTCATCCACATTAACTCTGCGAATAATTTCCCAGTGGGATGATTTAAATGTCGGCATTGTCACAACAAAACAAAAAGAGGCTGTCTCTACCAAAATGTTAGGCAGTGATCAATAATGTTAAAATATGCCAGACTTGTTGTTTGTTTGTCATCCTACAGACAGTTATTATTAATGGAGGAACATTGCAATTGGAGATTTCTGTGCTTTTTATTAACTTGATTGCTGTAGCAGGTCAGCCTAGTCCGGCACAACTGCCATAGTTAATTTGACACAATAGAGAAGAAGGAGTCTGATGGGCGTCAGAAAAGCGAGGAGGCAGGAGACGGGAGTGCGCTGAGGGAGGAGGTGCAGGGGAGATGCGAGTGAAAAACAGCGGGGTAAGAGCGTTTGGCGAGCTAATTCCCAGATATCGACACTGCTTTGATTAGTGACTGGAGGGAAGCTTTTAATGATGGCCGTTCTTTAATCAAAAAACCCTAACACAACACTGGCCGCCACGACCGTCTCTTACACAATAAGCGGCGATAATGAACCTGCTGCTCTTCTTCAAACTGTGCAGTTAATAGCTTGGACAAATGTTTTCAGATATTAAAGTAATTTACTAATTTTAGCTGTCCTATCACTGCAGATTCAAACCTCCTCTCTGGGAGTTTAGAGAGCGGTGTACTGCAAGACTAGCTCCGCTACCAGGGCCGTAATTCCCTCTTCCTTTTTTTTTTTTTGGAGAGTGCTGATCTTGCCTGAGTGGAAGAGAGAGAAGATGACACAGGTGAAAAAGGGAGACCTGGAGGGACAAACAGTTTAAAGCTCTGTGCGTAGGAGGAAGTGTGTGGCTTGAGGGTTCGTCTCTGTGGTCTCCAGTGCTCTCATTAGGAGGCAACCATGGCGTCTTAGACCCCCCCCCCCCCCCCCCCCCCCCCCCCACACACACACACACACCTTTTCCCAGGAGATGGAGAGCGGCTAATTGGAGGTCTGTCCTGCACATCATGTCTGGTCAGTAGAACTCACCTTGGAGTTTGGATCAGGGAAAGGGCAGAATGTACGGCTTTAAAAGAATGTTACTCACCAGTAAGGGTGATGGGGATATTAGTCTGTGTCGATTGCGGGAAATTAATTATTGCTTAATCATTGAGTGCAACCAGCAGAGGCACTCTTGATTCAGGGAGTTCTCACACTACTCCGACAGTTCACCGTGCCTCCCATCATGGGGGATCTGCCCACTATTTGAGAAGCACAGGACTAGTGAGCACAACTGCATCCAGGAGCAGCATATACCGCAGGGGTAGGAAACCTATGGCGCGGGTCTTCTGATGACCCCATATGACTCTTAGAAGTTTCTAAACACCAAAACATTTATTTATTTTCAATTGAGTTTTTTCTTAAAATGTATGTAACATATCTTGCTTTACAACCGGCGTGTTCAAAGTGCGGTCTGAGTACTTTATTTGTACGCGGCACAATCTAAAAATACAATGGAACAAAAAGCTTTAAGGAAACTGCAAAAATGTAAAAATCAGCAGTAATTTTACAAAAAATAAAGTCAAAATATCAGGAGAAAAAAGTTGTAATCAAACCAAAAAAAGTTGTCATTTTTGGAAAATTAGTTTGTGGAAAAGGTTATAAAATTAGGAGAATAAAGTCAAAATATTACAGGAATAAAGTCATAATTATGAGAAAAGATGAAAAAATTGGAAAATGAAAAAAAAAAGCAGAAATGGAAAAAAATTGTAAAAAGTATTAAGAGAAAAAAGTCACAATTTTACAAGTAAAAACAATGTCATGTTAGTAACAGAATTCATTTTTATTTTTTAAATGCCGCATTATAAAAAAACAAACCACACAAGATGAAGTTGTTAATTTTTGTTGTTAATTAGTTTGGGGAAAAATTTATTTGAGAATAAAGTTAAAATATCGTGGGACTAAAGTCATACTATTACAATTATGAATATAATTGTTTTATAATGTATAATGTTGTGTGTAATTTCTTTTGTTGACATTTTAAAGTAAAACATGACAGGAACTACAGTGTTAAAAATAACATTGAAAATCTAAAACCTTCTCAGCACTTTAATGCATGCAATTCAGAGTCTCAACTTCTAAAATTGTTGGCACACTTAATTGTATTCACTTTTTAAAAACTAGGATATGGCTCTCACAAAAATACATTTGAAAATATGTGTCGTTTATGGCTCTCTTAGCCCAAACGTTTCCCGACCCCTGATAAACAGTGTCTCCTGGAAGAGGTGGTCTAGACCACATTTCCATGCACATGAAATGACAAAATGCAACTGCTCCTTGCAGAATCTTTATAACCAACACAATCCATAATATAATTAATATTAAAGACTCAAAATGATCTAAAAGTTAAATCCACATTTGTTATGCACAAAGACATTTAATTAATGCGATCCTCTCACAAAAATTATGACTGTGGCAATCACATACAAAATAATGAATCCAAATGACTCCAAAAAAGACTGGATTCAATCCACAAATTGATCTAAATAGTAGTATAGCAGAAAAGAACACATTATTTATGTAATGCAATCACCTTTCTTGCAGGTAATTAAAGACGGCAGCAAAATAAATAATCAGAACAGCTACTAAGTCGATTAGAGAAATTGCAGTGATGTAATGGTATAGAAGTGATGGGACAAACAGACGGGCCATGGCATGAACGTACAGTGCGAGTGCTGCTCAGCAGAGGCGAGATCATCAAGGAATGACAGGACTATTGTGGTTACTGCCTCTGAAGCGCAACATGATGTTAGTTGCAAGAAAACAAGGGACATCCATGTTATGGAACAATTTTTCACAGGGTTCCTACACAAGTTTGGAAAAGTATATCATCAGTATATCATTTTCTAAATTTCCATGTCTGGAAAAGTATGGAAAATGGAAACTTAATTATGAAAAATTATTCATGTTTTCAAGACTGTTACCACTGTTTTGTTTTCTAAAAGATAAAATTATGAATAACTAAGAAAAAAGAAATAGATCAATGTATTTTTCAAAGGCACTTGCTAGGACAGCTACGATATTGGTGTGAGAGAATACAGTGATGATGTATGAGATACATTACCAATCTTCTGGAAATTACAGGATGACAAAATGGCATACATATCCAGAATAAGAAAAACAATAAAATAATTTATGTAAATGATACTTGGGCTGCGACATACTGTTATTTTCTTACTTGAATCATTGGTATTATTGTTATTGCTTTTACTATTACTGTCCATATGGCTAGTGCAGCACTTTGGTCCTCAGGTTGTTTTAAAAGTGCTAAAGAAATAAGTTTGACATGACTTGTTTCAATTACTTAAGTAATCGGGTTAGGCCCTAAACCAGTGGTGGGCAACCCGTTGCTGCAAAGGCGCATGTGACTGGTTCTCCAGCCTCCTTGTTGTGGCTCCCATGCCGAGCTCTGTGATTTTTTTTAACACCAAAGTGGAGGAAAAGTGCATTTTTGAAAGGAGTTTAAAATATCCATCTCAGCGTAAGTCAGTGATTGCATCTACACCGGGTTCTGATTGCTGATTGGATGAGCAAGAGGAAGGGGAGGTCTGTGTGTGCAGTGAGACACCAAAAATATGTCATGTGAGAGTATCCATAACAATATGCCCCTAAAAAGAAAACTCTTGGAATGAAATAGTTTTTAGAATGAGTAGAGCAAGCATATTTCCAAGAAGTGGATGAACGCTCTAGCTGCTAGGAGGGGGAATCCGCTCACATAATCGTTCATGAAAAAATCTACTGCATCTATTTTCTATTTTTTAAAACGAACAGGAAATTAAGAACATGAAAGAAATGCCTGTCTCTGCAAAGACTTTCAATGAAGGGAAAGGAAAATAATAGAATGGAACAAACATCACCAGTAGGCAAATTGATGTTCTTATTCAGTGCAAGCATATTGAATTGCTTGTGATGAGTCAAGTGCTATGTAGACATGTGAATCCTAATGGGCTTTTAATGTTAAGTTGGCTGTCTTGTTTTAACAGAAAGTTATATAAAGTATCTTAAAAGTTTATAAGCTGTGTAATGTTTTGCGGCTCTAGACTGTTTCTGGACTGGAAGAGGAGGGTCAATGGGGCTTTTGATGGTAAAGGTTGCCGACCCCTGCCCCAGACGGACCAAATCAATGTGAACCAAACAGTTCGGGGTTTGACCCGCAACAAATCAGAAAAGAGGCAAAAATGCCACCCACCCATCCATCCATTTCCTATGCCGCTTGTCCTCATTAGGGCGGCGGGGGTATGCTGGAGCCTATCCTAGCTGACTTCGGGCAAGAGGCAGGGTACACCCTGGACTGGTCGTCAGTCAATCGCAGGGCAAATGTCTCACTTTGTTTTCTAAAATCAAAGCTGATATGTGTGAATATCTTGTTTTGCCTAAAACACAAAGATAATATGCCTGTAATATTCTCATTCATCATCTCATTCTTGCAAAGACATGCTGGATTCACCCAAGTTGTTGACAAATGGATTGCGGATCCATTTCTTGGCAGTTTGCGGATCTTTTGTGGTTGGGAAGTCGCATTAAAAAACTCTTTTAAAAGCAAAGACAGGTGATTGTGCACCAGCTGGGAGAGTGACGGCTCAGGCTGATGCCCCGTCAGCACGTAGGGGGGTATTTCATAAAGCGAAGGGTTTTTTTCCACGTTTTTGCCTTTCATCCACACAGGACCGCAGATATACGGCACTAAAAACGAAAGTTTTCTAAACCTCCGGCCAAAGTGTGGATCTGGACAAAAACTCCGGTTATACGTTTGCATATGGACGCAAATAACCGGAGGTTTGCGTTTCCAAACGTCACTTCCTGTGGAACGTATACGGGGACGTCACAAACCCAACCTGTATTTACATGAGAAACAACATGGATGCCCTCAGAACTGACAACTGTTTAGTTGACTTTGTATTCTAAATCAACGTTTATAAATAATCCTAGCTCCTTGTGAGCCCGCAACAACGAGTCGGGCTCACAAGGTTTTCGGAAGTGTCGAGATGACACAGAATGAACTGTTGCCGCCTACAAATTTGCTTTCCCAGTGCATTTATGCCGTTACGTGTGGATGTTTTTTTTTTTAAATACGAGGTCATGTGGACACTATTTTTTTCATAAACGGAGAAGGAGAAATATGTGTTTTTAAAAATAGCCTGCTACGTGTGGACTAGGCATGGGTCTCACCCAAAATTCCTGTAAATGTGCCTCTGTCCACTCGCCTTTTCCCCTTAGCAAAGAAACTTCCCGAAGACGTGGGATTCTTACTCATTTTGCTGGTTTGCTAGTTAAAATTTAGCGAGATGTAATAGAGAGAATCATGTTGGGGTCCTCGGGATTAGAAAGGGGGCATCATGACAGGGGGGCTACCATGCACACTTCTCATTATTACCATATTTTTTGGACTACATGCTGCTACTTTTTTCTCCCCCTTAGAACCCAACGGATTTAATAACGAAGCGCCTTGTTTTTGGATTTTTTGCCACTTTTGGTGTGTTCAGATTCTCTACTGACTTAGCGCGAGTGTTCCACCAACACTCTTAAGTTTTTGTGGGTAAAGTTTCCGTGTGTATCCGTGCGTCCTCGGAGTACGTTGTTCAACGCAGTCTTCACATCAACCCTTTTTTCCTCTCGGATCTTTCTCAGCGAGTTGGACACGTCCAGGTGGTCTCTACATGACAAGTCATATAAATGCCGCTATTTCTGTACTTCAGCTGTGACGTTCTCCTGCTCGTCTGCCATTTTTGTCTGCGCGTCTCCGTCCGCGTTGTTAGAAAAATGTGTAGGTGCACCGAGCAAAAATGACGTAATTTGTCCGCACGGGGCCGATACATTATTTAATAAGAAATGATACATTAAGTCATGGGTTGATCATGCTTTGGTGCAGCAAGTGCTTAAAATTGAGTACATGGTTAATCCACAGATAATCAAAAATGATTGGTCTTTTTCCAACACACCTTCTTCTCTTCCAAGTCATCTTCATCCAAAACGTCTACTCCTTTCAAATGTATTGATTGAACAAAGGGAGAAGACTGGGTAATTCTGCCTCCCGATCCTGGTCAATACACAGGCTCTCCGTGTGAGGATATTTGATTAGATCTCAATACTCTCGCCTCTCTATTGCCTCCTCTCCAACAAACGATTTCATTTGGCCGTGGACTGTTTGTGTGCGCTGGGGTTAGTCTTTAACGATTAGAGTGCCGTTGGTGTTTTCATTGATTGTGACACTAAACTGCACATTTACCAGAGCACATTTCTTACATCTTGTTCTCCCTCCCCAATTGCCAATGAATCAAAAGTGTCAGTGGGAAGAAAATAGAGCTCATTAGCAGAGCTTTTCAAGGAACCCCTCGCTCACGCATCTGACAGCCCAGCTGTGATCGACATCTGTCTCTCTGGGCTCAATGTGCCGCTTGCATGAGCTGGTGACTAATCGGAGCATCGCTGGGCTTCCAAATAGATCCACTCACTCTAACACTCCTCAGAGGTGTTAGACTTTGACACCAACTGAGCATGTTTTGTTAAGTTGGTTTTTACAAAAAATACAACCACCTGTTTGTAGGAAATGGCAAAGACGTTGTGAATAATTGGTTGGTTGATAGCGGTCATGTGATCGAGATTGCACCATTCTGACTACATGGGGTACCCAAGGCTGCTGCTGAGGATACATTTTTACAAAGAATGGGTTACATTTTTGTAAATACATAGCCTTCTTTGATACAAATCAGCCTAATTTGTGTTAATAAAGAAGTGAAAATGATGTGTGTGTAACCAGAAGACGTATACCTACAGTGCATTAATGAAATCACCCGCTTCTGTAGCACAATCCAAAGGAGCAGAGGTAGGTCATCGACTGGCCATAATGGCTACTAAAATGTCATCCCAAGAGTGGAAGTAATTTGAAAAGGTTAAAGATGACTCCAGATAGTGAAGTGCAACTTGCATCAGCAGCTTCTTACATATCATACACCAGGGGTGTCAGACTCATGCCACGGAGGGCTGAGACCCTGCAGGTTTTCTTTCCAGTCGGTCACTACCGCAGGTGATTTTAATGATCAACACCTTCTTCATTTTGAGGGACGGAGCTCATCAATTAAAGGACCTGCTTTAGCGACCGGCTGGAAAGAAAACCCGCAGTGTCTCAGCTCTCCATGGCAGGAGTTTGAGACCGCTGTCATCCAACAACCAACTTGGCGTATCATTCATAACCAGTAAGGCTTTATTTGATATTCCGACTCTGGGTTTTAAACCAATTGATTTGGGTGCTGACTAAGAGTCGTGTCTAGTTGTTCCAAGCCACGTTGCCACATTAAGAAACTGTTGTTGTTCACTTACCATGTTTATTTGTTTAACTGGGAATTTTAGTCTTTTTTGAGATGGAAAAAGGCGCAAATGAGATCTGTTTATTTGTAGGGATGCCCATTAGCTGTGCTCTAAAAAAACATATCGACATAGCTGACTATGGAGAAAATCTAACAAATCAAACTATTCAAATACTAAACCAAAGAAAGGATTATTGATGAACCAAATTGTTAAGAATTCTGCAGTGACTTCTGTTGTCTGATTGCTAATTATTCATGTTTTTTAAGCCAAAATTGAGTGCACTACTTGAATGCAACAGAAGCAGCTACAGCAATGCTATTGTTCAGTCTCAACTAGTTTTCGCTTTAAAAACAAGAGCATGATGTTAAGTTTGAGAAGTGCTTTTTTCTGCATCTTCAAAACTGGCATCAAAACAGGAGTTGACAACATTCATAAACTCCCATTCATTTGAAAATGTAAAATTTATACCCACTTGACGTTTTATCCCCGGGTACCTCTTACATCTTGGGTTAAAGTTGGAAGTGTCCCGGCTTTGATTTAGAACATTAATAATAATAATAATAATAATAATAATAATAATAATAAGACCTAAATCTAGTACTATTTGCAGACAATAATACTCCTTTTTGTTCTGGAAAAAGCACACACGCTAATAAAAAAGTTGGGAGTGGAATTGACTATACTACAAACATGGTTTGATAAAAACACATTATTACTGAACCCGAGTAAGACTAAAATAATGCTATGTGGCAATAGCAGAAAGGATGCTTATAAGCAAACACAAATTAATGGTGTGGACTGAATAGGATTGAATGTGGATTGTGATGTGGTGTGGATTGAATAGGTGAATAAATACATTTCTCTGAGTCATAATTGATGAAAACATGAGCTGGAAATCTCACATGAAATATATACAACATAAAATGGTGAGAAAAACGTCAATACTGAATAAAGAAAAATTTGTCCTTGACCAAAAATAAGCTACTGCTTGTGGACACGTGCCACTATGAGATGCATTATGTTCTGTATTCCAATGTAAGGTGTTCGTATGTTCAAATAAATTAAACCATTACCTTCATCCCTGAAATGTTGAAAAATGTGCTTAATAAATTTCACCCATCAGTAGGGTAGGGTATCTTTTGAATTTGAACGATTATTGTTCTGATTCTGATTCCTTACTTTGATCCAGTTCCTAACGATTCTTCTCGATTCCTCTGCTTTCAAAAGCCTGAGTCAAGCTTGTATGGTTTAAATGTGGGCACTAACAACAGATACATGATGTTTTTTATTGATAGGAACATTTTATCAACCTTACTATGAATTTCTAACAGGGCTATACTCAACCATTAAATAAAAATCAAAGCACTAGAAAAGATGTTTACTTTTTTGCTGCCTCATTGTTGGTGTATACTATTTTTTATGTCATCCTTATTTTGTTGACATAAGTAAACAGGATGTAGCCCAAAGCGCTCATATTTTGAAGGCTGGAAGTGTGTTGTGTGGGCTGAGACGGCCCCTTTGACAGCCCATCCTTCGTTTACACCAAACTTCCGCATCAGCATCAGCTAGCTTCCTAAAACCCTCGTTCCAAACATCATTTATTTGACTTCCCTGATTCTTACTGCTTAGAGACTTGAGACTTGATGCCCAACTCTACCCATCAGGGAACTGTCTCCACCAGTTTACAGGTTTGTCCAGTTTACCTGAAAAAGTATTGATCAAATACTGAATATAATTATAATTCAAGTAATCAATCAATCCAAAACTCCTAGTCATATTAAAAGTCATTACAAAAACCAATAATCTGGATAGAATGCCAACGGGTCCACATATTCAACTTGCATCTTTTCATCATATATAGAAGAAAACGACAGACTGAAGATGATTAAAACAATGAGTGAAAAATTGTCAGCACACTATGTAAAGCCATATAAAACTAAGTCCTGTCACTAAATGTACAGTATAATTACATCATTGGCAAGAATGAAAACATATTCTTATCACAGAAAATCAAATCAAATCCCCCACAGTGTGAATCCGATAATGTAAGCCCATGGAGTGAATGATTCAGAGTTTCAGCAACCTCAAGGTCATCCACTGAATGAAAACTGCAGGCTTCCTCTGAGGTATCATTCAAAGTCCGGCCAGAGAGCAGCAAGAGATATGTCTTCATTAGTTATTTATTTGATTCCCTCATGGAATGTCTCACCACGGGAGACCTGTCCATACAGGGAGTCGAATCACTAATATAAAATTGTTTCTACATCTAGGAATTAATAGAAACAAGTCTGATGGAAATGTTTCAAGTTTTAGTATTCATTTTTAGCACATTTCTACTGAATCTTACTGAAGTACAAATAGACTGTATTCCATACTTTCACGGAACTCCCACATGTCCTACTAAGGCTACGTTCACACTGCAGGGTAGGAAAACCAATTCGGATTTTTTGTTTAAAATCCAATTTTTTATGTGGATGTTCACACTACCAAAAAATGTGACTTGTAATGTGAACGCAACACGCCTGGAAAGTGACGTGCATGCACAGAAGCACAACATCACTTGGATTTTTACTCGTATGTTTACTGAAGTAAAGACCACTGCGTTGTGTGCTCTAGTGATGTGCGATTCCATTGATTTTATTTCTGATTCGATACTGGTTA
This sequence comes from Oostethus manadensis, assembly GCA_024372805.1. Lineage (NCBI taxonomy): Eukaryota > Metazoa > Chordata > Actinopteri > Syngnathiformes > Syngnathidae > Oostethus > Oostethus manadensis. The sequence continues at coordinate 284,533 of QODF01000118.1, read as the reverse complement.
AATTCAGGCTGGTAGTGACAATACCAATTCAATACTATGTGCAAATTCATTTAACGGGTCTGGAAAATTTTAAAACGTAATGTAATCATAGCATAAAGAATACAAGATAACAGTCATTTACGGGTTTATATTAAAGTGTAAGTATATTGAGGTAATGGGGTAATTTACATTATAGCCAAGTTAAAATACAACATCAGAAAAAACTAAGAACAAAATTAGGTATCTGAAGTAGCAAAAGTATGACTCTTTTAATTTCTGCATCGGCCTAAGTACATGAAGAGCTGGTATCGGATATATCGACATTTCAGTATTGATCCGTGGCTGGAAAGATATGCAGCCGCAACATCACGGCTCCTCTGTTGTTTGTGAAAGTTCTGACAACATTTGAGACACGTATCTTCCAGCAGGGTCCCCGCGTCATGGCTTCATCTCTCCATCTTACTGGTGTGTGTGATAAACAAGAAGAAAAGCTCTGACTTGCTGGGGAGAAGTGATTTTTTTGCTGCCTGATTGGTTTGCATGTAAAGATATAGAAAAAAGCAGTATTCTCATGTCATAACCCGGCGGTGGGAGCACGTAAGTCTCAAGTCTTTAATGTCGGTTCTCGAGTCTTTAAGTAAGGCAAGACTGGGCGAGTCTGAGGTCAAAGGGTTGACATTGTTGAGTCCTTACAAGTCATAAGCACTATTAAGTATCCTCCAAATATTTTTTTAAACATTTCAAATAACAAAAGATTACATTTCATCCATCCATTTTTACATTATACATTTACATTTTTAATAAATAAATAGGGATGGACGGTGGATGAATGGGTAGCATGTTGGCCTCACAGTCAGAAGGTTCTGGATTTGAATCTCTGTTGGGCATCTCTGTGTGGAGTTTGCATGTTCTCCCCGTGCGTGTGTGGGTTTTCTCCGGGTACTTTGGTTTCCTCCCACATTCCAAAAACATGCATGTTAGGTTAATTGGCCACTCTAAATTGTCCATAGGTATGAATGTGAGTTTTCTCCGGGTACTCCGGTTTCCTCCCACATTCCTAGGAACATGCATGTTAGGTTAAATGGCGACTCAAAAAAATTGTCCATTAGAGTGTGAATGTGAGTGTGAATGCTTTTTTGTCTCCCCTGCAATTGACTGGCGACCAGTCGAGGGTGTACCCCATCTCTCACCCAAAGTAGGCTGGAATAGGCTGCAGCATACCCGCAACCCTAATGAAGATAAGCGCAATAGAAAATGGACGAAACGGATGGATAAATAAATATAATGAATGCATTTTGTATTGTTTTAATTTTTTTAAGAAAATGAACCCAGAATGACCAGACGTAGTCACAGAATAAGAGTGCTGACTTAGCATTTACAATTTAGTTAGTGCAGAGAAATATAATCCACACATTTGTTGTTTATTCTTAAACCTAATTGGACATTATTGGGGGCATTCAATAAGGCAGATTCCAAGGGAAAACATGACCACGTTTACATGCAGTCAATATTTGGCTTAAGGTCGAATATTCCGGGTTCTGAAGCATTTGGAATAACCCTTTTACATGCGTGAGCAAACAGGGTTATTCATGTACACATGGTAATTGTAATCAATCAGGATATCCCGAACAAAGCAGTGACGCACGGACAAAGTCTCGGCGATAGGCGTTTACATGACCCTATATTCGAAGTTAAATAAGGAGTATCCCAGGGGTGATATTCAGGTTTTTAAAAATCGGAATATGAGCATTTTTTAAAAGAGTTATTGGTGTATACATGGCCGTGAGCAACTGGGTTATTGCTAATATTTCGGTTATGATAGGGTTATTTGACTGCATTTTAACGTAGCCTACATTGTCCTGCTGGGAATTACATAATAGCAATCACATTACATTTTCCTCAACACACTCAAGTCCGAGTCAATTCCCTAGTCATTGATGTCAAAGTCCAAGTTGACTTGCAAGTCTTTGATGATATTGTCAAGTCGAGGCAAAAGTCATTGAAATTGTGACACCAAGCCAGATTGCATGACTCGGGTATCCTTATGTTACTGTCCAAGACACACTCAACCATCTCACTTGCAAATCTCTACCCAGCAATGAGTTCTCTACTCCACCACAGCAAACAGTAGGCAGAGAAAGAGGAGAAAAAGAAGAGGTGCTTCAGTTTCCTCTCATGTCCTGCTGGGTTGACCTCAGCCAGTAACCCGCTGGGCTCTGGGCTCTAAATTAGCCCGTGGCTCACTCAGAAGCCCCTTGCTTAATATGCTCCTGAGGTATGGCGAGGAGAAGAAGGAGGGAACACAAAGAGGAAGGATCAGTCATAGTAGGAAGAAGAGAAGGTGGATGAAACATGTCAAGCTCAGTAGGTGTTTGCTCAGAAAGATGGAAACAAGCAATCACAGTGACACTATATGCAGAGACAAAGAGGAGGAAAAAAGCTAAGTGTGTGTGTGCGTGTGAGACGGCGAGCGAGACGGGGGAGAATTAAGAGCAAACTTCAAGGTCTATACTGAGTTGGCGGCTGCAGCGCCAGAGGACCTGAGCAGAATAGCCTTGGCATCGCTTCCTCGGCCAATTAATGTGAAGCTGTCTGGGTCCAGGGAAGCTGTTAGACTGTGCAAAAGAAAAACACATTAAAAAGGAAGGAGGAAAGTTCACCGCCGCCTCGCCACAGTGGTGCTGCTATGTAAAGCCTCTTGTTTTTCTTGACTGAATAATAGTCACCGACCCTCCACCCCCACCATCCACTCACCCTTGTTTCAAAGCCTGTGGATGTGGGCAGAACATCTCGGCTTTATTAACCATCTCACTAGAGACAGGACAAGCAGCCGCCTTTATTAAAGGATGCCACCCAAGTGGAAAGGAGTGAGTGCGGAGATTCAAATTGAGGCAGACAAGAACACACTGAGGCCGTCGCTTTGCTTAGTTAGATCAGAGGAAGAATTTGTGTTGATGTTAATCAAACAAGCAACTGTTTTTCTTGTTTAATAAGCAGAACTTGCGGCTCACTCGGAACTGTGTACACAAACTGCCCAGGATAATTGACTGTGTGAGAGCATGTGTGTGTGTGTGTCTGTGTTTGCATTCACGGGGTAAATATGATGCAGATCTGCACGCAATTACCCTGTAGACACACTTCTCTGAACTCAGTCAAAGTACAAATTAGAAGAATAGGATACATCATCCATCTTTATCAAAGCTTTAAATTCATTTTTTTTAAACACTGTCACAATAAACCTGATGGGAACAATCTAATACTTAAGTCACAGCCTCTCATTCATTTAAGATGATCATCGTTTAATGTTCTTCATTAGCGATGCTCCAATCGGGGTTTTTTGCTGGCTCTTCCGATGCCGATCATCCAGGACTAAATTCGGCCGATACCGATCACGTGGATCGGTTATACATTTTTCAATCTATTGATAATGAGTGCTATTGGCTGAGGTTGCCGTATAAAGGGAAAGGTCAGCACAATTCCAAGGTCCCCTGACTGCCACTGCCGCAGGACCCAGATAATAGGTAATTACTAATAAAATCACTGGCAAAGGGATTTTTTTTCATGGGGCCCAGAATTTCTGTCTGCATCCCTGCTACTGACCCTACGATAAGAAAAAAAACATAAAAAGATATTCAACTTACTTTTTGAAGAGAACATAATCATTGCGTGGTTAAACTTCTAAAGGATGACACGCCTTCTTTAAGGAGACTGTGGATGTGAGAGTACATTGATGGAACTTCCAGGTACGTGAAAAAGCACTCGGCGTCTTCCACTGCTGACAAAGGCTGGTCTTTCTCGTCTGATGAATTCAATTATTTTTCAAGTTATTAGCTTAGCCTTCTGACTGTCACACACATACCGTATGTGCTAGTGTTAACCGTGGCATGTGTTGGCAGTTAAGTTTTTTTTTTTTTTTTTTGGGGGGGGGTCAACACTGCCTGTGTTAGTTAGGTCAAGGTACTACACTGCACTAAAAAATCATTGTGGGCTGTAATATCGGTGATTGGCGTTGAAAAGACAATCATAAGCTATGAGAAAAAGACCGAATATACAGTAACTTTCAATAGCGATATTATCTCATTTATACAAGAAGGTCACGTTGAGGCTGAGGAGAAGTGGTTGTGCAAGATGGTTAAACTATATAAGCAAGTACCATATAAGTAATGAAATATAAGTAATAACATAAATAAAAAATAAAATTGGCTAATCATGACTAATCATTGCTGTACATATAGGGCCCTTTGATTTCTGTGTTAACGGAATCGGGGACGGAATCGTGGCGTGTGAAAAAAACAGCGTCATAAACACGCACAAACATGCAGAGTGCAAAAACCACATTCATTCATTCATTTTCCATACCGCTTATCATAAAGGTCAGTTGCCATTTGCAGAAGTCTTGGTGGTATGGGTTTTTCCCAACACAGGAAAGACACCTGTTGCCAGGAGGAAGATGTCATAGAAGAAGCTGTTGAAATTAGGGGGATGTATTCATGAAGATTGGAGGGGTTCCACTCAGTCCACCCACTAGCTCGGAGCCAATGTGGAGTCAGATGAAGGGATGGGCTGTCCTGTCCATCCCCATAAAAGAACAGCGTAAAGGGAGAGAGCGAGTCTCCTTGTTAGCAAAGACGCACTAGTGTCTGATTGACAGGTAAAGCTCCGGGGCTCCACATTCCACATATATTTTGTACGCATATTTTTCAGTAACATTTTTATACCGTCAAGCCAACTGAGTTGACCCGACTCATCATTCTGATCAAACAAACGCACAGAAATTTCAACAGAAGGAAATCACAATATAACAGTGTCATCGGTGTCATCTTAGGTATAACACTAAAATCATCACATGGCAACTTAATACTCAAAAGGTAGATAGAAATATACAAAACGCGCACCAATACGAGTTTAAAATTAAAAATATATATTTTAATTTCTTCCCTTCATGCACTGATTCTCAGCAAAGCAGTTAATTGGCCGTGGTTACCTGCAACGATTCATTCAGCTGCCCGCGTCCACCAGGGAGAGATCATGAGCTCTTTCTTCCAAGGGTTGACAAGCTCGTCGTGACTTCCCTCATAGCTCGTGATTGGTTCTTGCCAACAAAAGGGCTACCTTTTTCTCACTGACTCGTGAGTGGCACAGCATTTAAACGATTAGTAGTAGTTCTGAAGTAAAGGAGATGTGTTGAGATTAGAACATGGTCATGAATTAGCTCCACCGCTGTATAAAGCACAGGGTTCAAAATCGAAGAAAAAAGTAGCGGCCTATACAGTACACCAGAAATTACAGCGCATCTACTAACTAGGGTTGTCAGTTCCTCTTCAGTCAGCCATTTAAGGCATAACTTGGCTTGTCATCAGCTTTTAAAGAGTAAAAATGGGTGAATGAGGCATTGAATAATATGCATTGAAAGTGATATGACAACAGCCACCACAGAACTGTCCAAAAACCGGAATAACAACAAGGAATTTCCCTACCGCTAACATGTTTCTATTATTTTTTATGTCTACATTCTTATTTGTTTTATTGTCCCATTTTCACTTATTGTGCCTACTATACTGGCTAATACTAGTGACTGGGGCGTCATTTCATGTCTAGAGGGCTCTCTCCCCAATAAAAAAAAGAGTATTCAGGAGGTTGTAAACAGGTTTTATGTGCTCTTTTGTATTTAATTCATTCATTCATTCATTTTCTATGCCGCTTATCCTCATTAGGATCGCGGCAATGCTGGAGCCTATCCCAGCTGGTATTTAATGCAATAAAATTAAAAATAAAATTCACTAATCATGATTGGTGTGGAACCCCTTAACCACAATTAATGAGGGTTTACTGTAAATATAGGGCCCTATGATTTCTGTGTTAACGGAATCGCGGACGGAATTGGCCGACAAAAACAAAATGTACTGTTCAATACGGAATGCAATGGAACTTGACATCATGTGAATGAAATGCTGTCATCGTGAGGAGAAGGAGCGTTCATGAGTGGAATTATATCCCATGCCAGAATGTAATTTCTAACACTAAACCGCTCCCTGCCAAACTAAACATATTGAAATGACAAACATGAACACAAAGTTGATGGAACCTCTTAACATTCCATGAATGGAAGCTAGCATCCTATTTTGATAGTGTGCGTGACTTGGGGTGGATGCTTTCATGTAAGGAGCGTTTAACATGATGAAGACGACAAGTAGGTTCCGAGTGAAAAAAGACAAGAATCACGTTTATTTTTTCACCCAGCTCGTCTTAGCCGTAAAGAGAAATTCTCACGCACTGATTTCTTTCTGGCCTTCAAACTAAGAGCACCGCTTGTCACATGTGTCTAACTGTAAACAAAATAAGCATTTCATAAAAAATATCTTACATACGCAGTTGGAATTGCATTCCCTAATCACAAGCACTTGCATTACAATTTCTTGAAGATTTTGTAGCAATGCAGAAGCTGACATCCTATTAGAAAAGTTAACCAAGCTACATCCATTACTCAATTACTGGGCTAAATTGTCCATTGGTGTATTGCATCAATTAATGTATGATTTTTGCATTTAATTAACCTTTTATTCACTATTCCAAAAAACACACACACTCGGCTGGCAATAAATAGGTGTAAAAAATTCTAAAAAATATACAGGAGGCTTCATCTGCCCCCACCCCCCAGTCCTTGTTTTGGCCTTATTAACCGGTTCATTCAGCCCAAACTCTTTATTGTCTGATAAAGCGCCAATGCAATAAAACAGCATTTAGAAAGAAATAGCTGTGGATAATGACCACTCTAATCTAGACAGCTCGTATCATTCCCATCTGTCTCCACTTTGCCCGGCCCGGCTTCCCACAGCAGATTGGCCATGGCACTTTGCTCTGATCTCAGATAGTTCTCCACTAATTTTTTTTATTTTATTTTTTTTAGACTTGATTCTTGCTGATATGGTGCACAGCTGTCTTTTGCTGCTCCCCTCCCCAATCTTCTCTTAGATAATTTCCCAAAGTGACGGACCTTATCTGATCACAGTACTGTAGGTTGCAGGGTCCTAATAGTGGAGGAGGGATTTAAGCCTCAGGCAAATTATATTCTCACCGTCGTGAGGTTAGTGCCTGATATGTTATCAATCTTAATCTGTTGATTTTGTCTTTTATCTATGCACTGATAGGGCATATATGGGTGCAGAGATATTTTATTTAACAGAGGCATTTAGTTGTGTAAGTCCTGTTGACAAGGTGGAGGTATTGTTATGAACTGTCAGTCCGGTAGAAGTGGTGATTAAGGCCTGTGTTCTATCTGGCCTCATTTTGACGTTTTCCTGCTTCAGACATGAGGACTTTATAGCGGTAAGGAGCTGTCAGTGCTGCAGAAGTAATGATATAAAATTATCTGTTATATACTGCCATACACCAGTGATACAAGAAGTACAATATGTCTCCATTGGGATCCTTTTAATCTTTGGCTATACTGTATGGAGCAGGAAATGCAGACTGGCTTTTTACAAACACATACAGTAGTGTTCAAAATAATAGCAGTGCAATGTGACTAACTACATTAATCACTGTTATTAGTATATCTTTAATATATCTTTATTGCTACATGGCAAACAAGTTACCAGTGGGTGCAGTCGATTTTCAGAAAACAAACAAGACCCAGCATTTATGATATGCACGCTCTTAAGGCTGTGCACTTTTTGAACATGCATTTCTCTTTGAAAGCCTGAGGAAAATGGGTCGTTCAAGACATTGTTCAAAACAACAGCTTACTTTGATTAAAAAGTTAATTGGAGAGGGGGAAACCTATGAAAAGGTGCAAAACATTTTGGCTGTTCAGCTAAAATGTTCTCCATGCCTTAAAATGGAGAGCAAAACCAGAAACACATGGCAGAAAACGTAAGACAACTATCAAAATGAATCAAAGAATAGCCAGAACAGCAAAGACTAATCCAATGTTTAACTCCAGGATGCTAAAAGACAGTCTGGAGTTACCTGAAAGTACTGTGACAGTTAGAAAACATATGTATGAAGCTAATCTATTTACAAGAATCCCCCGCAAAGTCCCTCTGTTAAAAAAAAAAGGCATGTGCATGTAATGATGCAGAAAGAATCAAGACCAGAAACCTGAAGGAACCCTTGTTCTTTTGGATGGCTCAACAGGGACATCACCACATAATCTCCTTGTAAAATTTGCAGGAACGGTGTATGTGTCATGCACATTGTCCGAAGGCCTCACCCACCCACAACAACATAAAGTCTTCCTGGTCACACACATTCATAGCGTTTTCCTTTATGATATGCAAGAAGAAAGCTAAAAAGGTTTCCTACGATGTTCTGCAGGAGACAACGGTTTTGCCAACTTAAACTGTAAGCAACACAACCTTTTTGGTGAAACCAGCCAAGTATGTTAACTACTGTATTTACACTTCTGGGCTAGCATTGGACTCTTATTTTATGATGGTTTTCACTAAATGCGACCGTAACCAGGAAATGCATAGAAACGCCCACAAGAAAGCAGAGTGAATATAATTTTAAAAATTGGGAGTTAAATGTAAGCAGCTTAAAACAGTTGTTAAACTTACCTGGCTCTTTTCAACAAAGGGGTCTGGTGATCAATATTCAATAGGATGACCAAGATGGTCTGTTGCAAGAAAACTAAATGGAAAAGTACCACATAAAAATGCACCAGTTGTATTTCAACCATTGAATGCTTTGTTTACCAAATGAATATTTATACGTGAAACCCCTTTGGAAAGTAGGGAGTGTAAGAACGAAGACAGACATGTTAGAAGTGCTATTTTCATCTGCTAAATTCACGACTGTTTGATCGCCTTTTTTTCAACTATTTCTTGTCTTTATACCACACACCATGTACACTCACACAAATGGAGCAAATGTTTGCAACAGCATGCGACGTTATTCGCAATAATCTGCAAACCAATGCATTAAGATGTTGAATGTGTATGTGGCCATATTAAAATGTTTGCGCTCCCCTTTGAACATTGAGTGTAATGCAAACTGCTCTTAGGTCATGTGGTTGCAAAACCGCAATCATGTATTGTATGTTTGTTTTTTTCATAGCAGTGACTGAGTGAGCTTAAGCGAAATTCAAAATGTTTTATAGACGCAACTGGATTTGTCTTTTGAATAAAGTTTCAATAGCACTGAAGAAGGCAATATGAAATGATGGATGAAATTTATTGCACAGGAAATGAAAATATACTCAATAGAGCTTTTTGTCAGTGTGTGTGTGTGTGTGTTTGTGGGGCTGCTTTGCAAGTCTGCAGGAGAATTTACCAGCGTAACAAAGACTTAAAGGGCCATTAATGGACAAAGGAACGTCCATGGACAAATCAAGGACCACCCCTAGTAAATTCCATATTAACCCAATTATAAAATAGTATTTTTTCCTCGAAAAAGTCTGAAAAATACCTATGGTCCAAGAGATTTATAAACGCAAACCAGAAGGTGGGGTCAAACAACTTGCGTGCTTATCTTCTTGTCACTCACACACACCCCACTGACCAGAAGAAATGTAGCCGCGAAGAACTCACTGAAAAAACTTTTGTACTAGTTGTTGGTTCATTGATATTGATGTAATGAAAACAACATTATGAGATTATTATTCGTGAATAGGAGGTTTTATATTCATCTAATTATTATATTATATGGTATTATTATACAGTATACAGTATATGGTATTGCATGAAACTTGCAGTGGGGGTTACATATGGGGCATTGGTTGTTTGGTAGGTGTATCACGTTTTTATTATTAGCGCTCATAGGTAAAGCGAGGCCGTGAGGGCACAAGAGCAAGGCCCAGCCCAATGAAGCATAATAACACTGTTATTGGACGGTCCCGGCCCCTGCTGGCACAGGTGTAGAGGTCAGGTGTGTTGCCAAACAAGCGGCGTCCCCACTGTGCGGACGTACGTGTGGCCATCGTATTGAAAGTCATCACTTCCTTTTCTGAGGTCATGGTCCTGTGCCACATATCGATGTATTATAATCCCTTCAGGTTGCGACCGAGTAGCTGCAGAATTTCTGGGGGGTTACTGTCGGGTCAGGGAAAAGTAGGGCCATGACGCTGGTGGATCACATTGTGCTTTAGATAATAATGTAGTGCAATGTGTATTTGCCAGAGGTGGGAGTAAGTCACTCATGTGAAAGTCACAAGTAAGCAGCAAGTCTTTACCTTCAAATTACAAGTAAGTCCGAGTCAATCTTAATGAGAACCAAGCAAGTCAAGTCCAGTCACTGCTCTTTGTCAAGCAAGTCAAGTCCAGTCACTGCTCTTTGTCAAGCAAGTCAAGTCCAGTCACTGCTTTTTGTCTGCAAGTTGTGTCAAATCATACACTTTTTGATTACGCCAGTTTTACAGAATAAAAGTTTAAAAACAAGAGTTAAACTTTAAACTTTTTTTAATTACATATTTGACAACAAATAACTTGTAGGGCCAAACAGAGTTAAAAATAAATAAATAAATAAATTAAATAATAAGTAATAAAAATTTGTTGTCCTGATGACTTCAGATTTTGAGATCAAAAGTCGTAAATTTACGAGATTAAAAGTGGTAATTTTACGTGTCATTGTGTCATACGTGTCAGAGGGAAACTACAGCATAGTTCTTCAGTGGGGAGGGGAACTTCCCTTTGGCTTCAGACAAGCTGTTATTTATCCACCTTTTTCCGAGCCCCCATGAGCATTTGCGTGAATTGTGCGCGAAACTTTTGGTAGACACCGGAACCAGTGTTTATTTCCATTACAACTGTTGAACCAATCGCACTATTCCTCATTTTTTGGATCGATAACTACATAAAAATGCGGGAACACCAGCTGTCATGTCTTAAACGAGGCGGTGTAACAATTCCGTTGCCTACCAACATTGAGGGATTGGAGGGTGACCTGAAAAAGTGGCCAAGCATCACCTATAGTAGCATTTTTAGCTACTTTCTCAACTGATGGCGAGGCTATGAACAATCTTAGAAGCTCCGAGGCACATTAATACCTTCATAGCGATAAGGTTGGTCTGGTTTTGTTGAAAGATGTTGGGCACAATCTTATGTATCTAAAAGCAGATGTTGAGCCAATATTGCCAATAACCCGCGTGGCGGATAATTACAAGGTAACTGAGCAGGTAGGTAAGTTTATTTATGCTTATTTGTGCCGTGGTAGCACACAGTGATGATCTATTGTAACGTTAAACACGCTTCTAACGTTTGAATGCTAATAAAACCGCCAACTCTAAGACGAAAACAATAGCGCAGTGAAACTTCCGGTTGCTATACCGGAAGTTTCACCCATAACCCGTTTTACGTCAGCGGCCTCAGGAATAAGGTAGATAATGAGACAACAAAACAGAGCAACTGGTCACAACCAGGCTAGCTCGGGTTAGCATCATCTCACCGCTACGCTAATACCCGCCCCTCCACACACGGCTCTCCGGTTCATAGCGGTCTCAGGCAATGCCTATACAATAAAGTTACGGCTTTTATTCCCGTAAACATTACAGGAATTATTTGTACTCTCGTAATGTGACGATCTTTTCTCGTAAATATACAACATTATTGTTGTCAATTTCCGACTTAATTCTCGAAATTGTGCTGATTTTAATGCTTCATTTAACAGGCATTCTCCGAGACAGCTATAAACACAGGGGAATTGTGTGACGCTTGACCTGGGTCGAAGGTTAAAATATGGCTTTTTTTCCCTAATTGATTTCAAATGGCTGGACTGCTACGTGAGGAGAACAACACAACTTGAGTGGTAACTTCAACACAAAGAGGATGAATAAAAACAAGTTTCACTGCCATGATTCGAGCACTGTTGGAAACGAGGTATATGAACAAACATTCACAACATCTTTCCGTGTCTTCTTTCCGGTTTATCCATGTTGTGTTCTGCCAGATTGCGCCAAAGTGAGCGCATGCGCAAAAATTAAGCTACCAAAAGCCGACTTGTTAAAACGCAGTCATAGTTTTAATTTGTTTTGTTGTTTGAAAAATACAACAAAGCATCAAACCAAAAACAAGTAATTTCAAGCCAATTAGCTCAAGTCCAAGTCAAGTCTAAAGTTAAGAACACCAAGTCAAAGTCAAAGTCAAGTCTTTTTGGAACATTTGTCAAGCAAGTCACAAGTCCTAAAAATTCGAGTCAGGTCGTGGGACTCGAGTCTCCCATCTCTGGTATTTACTGTCAGTGTTCTCAGTTGTCAAAATAAGATGTCTGTCTAGGAAAATGGACATGCATATGGTTAATGACCTCAATTTAAATGTCCCTTTGACACAGGAAACAACATCATAACACTGGTACCATTTCTTTTAGAAGTAAGTTATGCATGTCTGCGCATTAAAAAAGAATAATCCACACACTTTCACACACAAAAATACTGCTATATTTACTTTCGGTCTGCTCCTGCAAAGAGTGGTCCAGATGGTCCAATCAGAAAAAAAAAAGTCTGGCAGTCGCATCTGTAGCCAGCAGGCCAGATGGAGAGTGGCACATACTTTATTTGGGTTGAGCCATAAGAAGTAAGAAGAACACTCCAAACAACACACAACTAAGAGTAAATGACGGGCTCACAACCTTTAGTCATGCTTGAATTTGACCATATTGTTGCAGCCATAAACATGGCCTCAAGTTAAGAGTGCGAGTACTGTGAATCTTCAGTATGTTTGTATTGGCACACTTTGTATGAGTGCTTGATCCATCTAATTATTATGCAATCTCATATTCATACCCATTGACACATTAATCATACTAATAAACATTTTTCTATTCATTTCGTCAAAACACACACGCAAAAGTAATTAAGTAGAAACATTTTATGTATTTCCTTCAATAGTGGCCTCTACTGAAATGAATGCCATACCTCAATGACTCACCAACTTGAATAACTCACTCCACTTGAATAACGACTTTACTATGAAAAAATATATTGATAAATTATGCTGTTTTGTGGTTGTTTGTTAGACAAAACATGCACATTTAAGCAAAGGTTACATATTTTTTGCATTTTCAAGCATAAACATGGCTAAATGAAGTAAAATACAATTATAAGGCATTCAGCAGACGCTTTCAAAGATGCTGATGCACCATTCCACTCTGGCCATTTGGGTCCCTCATGCTATTTTAATTTTTAGTGAGACAATTTTTGGGAAATATCGCATAACAGGCACAATAATCCCTAATATAAAAATCATGAGTAAAGACTGGTGCGCCCGTAACCCACGGCATACATGAACGCAACTCACAACCGCCAACGTCACTTCCTCCCTGCCACTCACTTTAATTCGATCCTTGCTCAAAGTATGTATGTACTGGTACTGATACCGGTCCAATGCACACACTGCAGGATATGATGCATAATTCAGATTTTTTGTTTCAATTCATTTTTCATGTGGTCTTTCACATTACAAAATAAATGTGACTTGTTAATGTGAACTTTATTTAAACCCTTAAGTATAGTGAGGTAGTGGAATGATTTACAATACAGTATTTCCATGCTAATATACAATTAAAAAAAAGACAAAATTATATACCGTCTCTGAGGCGCCGGCATAACATAACATTGGTAATTTGCCATCGGTGTCTGTGCTTGTTATGAGTCATGATGTCCTCCTCTAAAAAGCAGAAAAACAGCAATTTTAGTGTTTTTTCAGGACCCTACAATGGAGGGACAAAGTGACCTCTCCACGATCTGTTCTTTTTGTCTTCGCCCCAACATGAAAATGGCAGGGACTGACTTTTTTTTACGCCAATGTAATATCTTCCGGATGGTGCAACAACACCTTCTAGTGCCAAGTGATAATTAATCCAAGCTGTTTTATAAGCCGTTCAGTAGCTATGGTACGGTGGGTCAGTGCTGCTTCAAATAGGTAAATGAGTGCTGAAATTACCACACATTCCTGAGTCTGCTCTGCTTCTCGAGTTATCAGGCTAATATCTACATATAATTTATACAAGAGAATACAGAAGGCAGAGTTAGATGGAGGCAATTGATTTGCTGTGGCGACCCCTGAAGGGATAAGCCGAAAGGAAAAGAAAGACTGTAAGTGCTTTAGTTGAAGTTTTCCAAAGGTCATATTTCCCCTCTCTTGTTTAAAAGAATTGTATTGCATTTTTTTGGGTAGTTACTGACCCTACATGCCAGGGATAATCTCTTGTGGTTATAAGATGGTAAAAAATTACATGGTTGATAGTTACTGACCTCTGTAATGTTTGTATGTAGTCAGTGATTCTCCTTATACCCACTGGTTTGCATCGTGATCGATTCAATTCCCTGAGACTACAATGACCTGGATGATTGAGACTTTTGAGTGATGAGTGAGACATGTACAACTTCAAGGCTACCCAACCCATAAGAAATTAAGGCAAATGTAAAAAAAAAAAAGCCTTGCAACAAAAACCAATCATTCAATGAGGTACCCTTTAATAAGATACAATATATGCCAAAAACCAATGTGCTAATAATAAATTACAGTGAAATACATGGTGTTTTTTCTTTAAGAGTCTATTGAGGCTGGAAGCTACCTCAGCAAAACCCCCTGATGAGGATGGACAGCAACTCTAAATGTGCAGGTTGGACATATCCAAGCGGTGCAGACTTTATCTTGTACTAGGTTTAGCATTATTACAGACTTGCTTTTATTGCGCAACTATTTCATTCTTTCAATGCTTCATGTTTGAATTTGCTAAGCCTGCATTTTAGTTTAAGTCTAATTTAGTAAACAAAACCGCCCAAACCCCGCTCGGGTCTGCGTTATTTTCTCCTCTGTAAGTAGTAAATCCCGTGGTGACAAGATGCGTGCGTGCATGCTGACAAGGCATTAGGGAACCTTGACGACCTGGCCTTCGGTGTGAAAGCATTATGCAGGATTTCTTGCGTCCTGCTGAATGCAGGTGGTATGTGGGACCTACTTATTACAACCCAGATGTGCCTGTAATCTATCACTGTCTCCCTACAGCCCCCCATAGTACTCCTGAGGATGTCTGGAGCACGGCCCCCAAGTGTGTGCATACAAAAAAGTGTGTGACCATGGCACTACAGCTATCTCCTTTTTTGTGTGTGTAGTAGCTGTCAATTCTTATTTATGTGAATGCACTCTTTTTGTAGACAGTTTGGAGTTCAAACATTTTCTGGAATAATATGCCTCAAAAGTCAAACTAAATGCCTTGAGACTCCACTTGCTTCAGCTTATTAAATCCAGCAGTTCCTCTACCCAGTGGCTTCTTTGGAACTGTTTATGTAAATACAGGTAGCTCACTTTGGTTAATTTTTTTTCGAAAATTGTTTTCACATACGTCTTAGTCCCATTTATTTATTTATTTTTATTTATTGTGTTCTTTTATCTGTAGAGGAAGGACACGCATGCTGTCCTCTAGACGCATTTAAGCGCTTCTTAAAAACTCGTAAATACGTATATTGAATTACATACAAATATGTTTATCAGTGGCGATTGCTCTAAGATTGAAAGTGGTGAAATATGTACTGCAGTTCGTACATTTCATTGACTAAATATGTGAAACTCCTACATCTTTTGTTCAGAATCAGCTACTTATCACAGGTAACTGACATGACTTTCTTCTTATTCATCCCCGCAGCACCATGCTGCTTGGATGTTGAGTATCTACTGACTTCCATGGCGAAGCGTAGAGTTGGTTGTTCCACTGCTCGAAACTGGACTGTCATTGGATAAATGCTGGTCTTCTTTCTGCCCATCAGACGCTCGGCGTTTCTGTGGGTCTATGGGACTCGTGGCTGGCAGGGACACTCAGCTTTTGCATGAGGATTGGATAATCTGTATGAGGCGGAATCCCTTTTTGATTGACAGTAAAAGGAGCTAATCAGCGATTTTGAAGTATTCAAAATAGTAAAATAGTAGTAGTCCAATGAAGCATTTTTTACGTTTTTCATTCTGTTCTTCTGAAGTGATCCAGAGACTTTACCAATCCCTAATGATTCTGACTTTGTTAAAAATGACTAGGTACGGAAAGTAGAATTACATATGAATAAATATTCACACTTTTGATGTAGGCCAGAAAAAATGACCTTCCCCTACTTGAATGACCAGCAGCCGCCACTTATTTGTATATATTGGAGTATTAAGAGAAGCACAAAGTACTGTTATGTCTTATTTTGAGTGAATTACTTTGAATGATTTAATTACCTTATAGATTTAAATCACCTTACGTTACTTACATACATACTGTCATACCTGCAACACCTGTTGGCAATCCCTCATCACGGAACTCCCTCACGTTGCCTGATTTTGCACAGGTGTTCCCCTTCGCCTCTGGTTACCTGCTCCCTGTTTATACCGTCTGGCTCCTCCTGTTAGTTGCAAGTTTGTTGAACACTCATGCCTTTGAGTCCTTCTTCTCCTGGCAAGCCATGGCATATACTTACATTAATTAGAAATTAGAACAATTTATAAGTCAATCAGCACCTGTATTTCTTACCAGTTCCTCACCTTTCTGACAATATTTATTAAAGCATGTCACCAACTCAAAATTACATTTCAACCAAAAAATATGTGTGGCATATTTAGTGGTTTAAAAAAAACATATTCAAAATAAAATATCTGTAGAATTAACAGTTATGAATGAAATTGGCGTAAATAGTTCGGCCTGCGGGATAGATCACTCCTGGGTGTCTGGTAT
This sequence comes from Oostethus manadensis, assembly GCA_024372805.1. Lineage (NCBI taxonomy): Eukaryota > Metazoa > Chordata > Actinopteri > Syngnathiformes > Syngnathidae > Oostethus > Oostethus manadensis. Next base: position 267,916 of record QODF01000118.1, on the reverse strand, counting down.
TCACGTGTCCGAACATGCACAAAAAAGCAGAGAGGCGTCCATAAATTTTGAGTCGTGCTGATGTTATGGTAGGTTATGCTGGGCATTCAATTATAGCTCACATTAGTAGCTAAACTTTGTCAAATTGCTGTCATTAGTTGACAACAAACATAATAAATGCCCCGCTGTGTGTTACATGGGGTGTGGTTTCTGTTCTCAAAGCAGGAAGAGGGTGGGATATAAAGTAAGTTCAGATTTTAAATATTTAGTTTATTAAATGGGTCCGCACAGTGGATGAGTGGGTAGCATGTTGGCCTCATAGTCAGGAGATCAGGGTTCGACTCTCCGTTGGGAATCTCTGTGTGGAGTTTCTTCCCGTGCGTGGGTGGGTTTTCTCAGGTAGTCCGGTTTCCTCTCACAGTCCAAAAACATGCATGTTAGGTTAATTGGTGACTCTAAATTGTCCATTAGCGTATGAATGTGAGTGTGAATGCTTGTCTGTCTGCCCTGCGATTGACTGGTGACGCAGTCGGGGGTGCACCCCGCCTCTCGCCCAAAGTCAGCTGGGATAGGCTTCAGCATACCCACGAGCTTAATGAGTATAAGCCATCCATTCCATTCCATTTTCTTCCGCTTATCCGGGTCCGGGTTGTGGGGGCAGCAGTCTCAGTAGGTAAGTCCAGACTTCCCGGTCTCCAGCGACCTCTTCCAGCTCCACCGGGAGGACACCAAGGCGTTCCCAGGGCAGCTGTGAGACATACTCCCTCCAGCGTGTCCTAGGTCTTCCCCGGGGCTTCTTTCGGCTGGTAATGCCCGAACCACCTCACGAGGGAGGCGCCCGGGAGGCATCCGGACTAGATGCCCGAGCCACCTCCACTGGCTCCTTTTGATGTGAAGGAGCAGCGGCTCTACTCTGAGTTCCTACCGGATGGCCGAGCTCCTCACCCTATCTCTTAGGATGAGTCCAGCCACCCTACGGAGGAAACTCATTTCCGTTGCTTGTATCCGCAATGTTGTTTTTTCGGTCATGACCCATAACTCATGACCATAAGTGAAGGTGGGAACGTAGATCGATCGATAAACAGAGAGCTTTGCCTTCCGGCTCAGCTCTCTCTTCACCACGACGGTCCGGTAGAGCGAACGCATTACTGCTGACGCTGCACCGATCCGTCTGTCGACCTCACGGTCCAACCGTCCCTCACTCGTGAACAAGACCCCGAGATACTTGAACTCCTCCACCTGAGGCAAGAACTCACTCCCAACCCGGAGGGTACAGTCCACCCTTTTCCGACTGAGAACCATGACCTCGGATTTGGAGGTGCTGAGTCTCATCCCAGAAGCTTCACACTCCGCTGCAAGGTCACAGCCTGATGAAGCCATTAGGACCACATCGTCTGCAAATAGCAGAGACTAGATCCTAAGGTCACCAAGCTGGACTCCCTCAACGCTTTGACTGCGCCTAGAAATTCTGTACATGAAGATTATGAACAGAATCGGTAACAAAGGGCAGCCTTGGCGGAGGCCAACGTTCACCGGAAACAAGCTTGACTTACTGCTGACAATGCGAACCAGGCTCCTGTTTTGATTGTACAAGGACCGCATGGCATGTAGTAGCGGGCCACAAATCCCGTACTCCCGGAGCACCCCCCACAGGACACCACGAGGGACACGGTCAAAGGCCTTTTCCAAGTCTACAAAGCACATGTAGACCGGTTGAGCAAACTCCCACATACCCTTCAGTACCCTTGCAAGGGTGTAAAGCTGCTCCAGTGTTCCGGGACGGAAACCACATTGCAACTCTTGTAACTGAGGATCGACTAACGTTTGTACTCTTCTCGCCAACACCTATGAGTAGACTTTGCCGGGGAAGCTGAGGAGTGTGATCCCCCTATAGTTGGAACATCCGGTCACCCTTTTTAAAAATCAGGACCACCACCCCGGTCTGCCAGTCCAGAGGTACTGTTCTCGACTTTCACGCAATGTTGTAGAGGCGTGTCAACCAAGACAGTCCCCCAACATCCAGGGCCTTGAGGAATTCCGAGCGGAATTCGTCTACCCCCGGAGCCTTGCCACTGGGGAGTGATTTAACTACCCCAATTACCTCAGCCACGATGATAGAACTGTCCACGTACGTATCCTCAGACTTTGCTTCCTCTACGGAAGGTATGTCAGTGGGATTGAGAAGGATAAGCGGTATAGAAAATGAATGGATGGATAGTTTATTAAATATTAAAGTAGTATTCTAAAGTTAATGCCTTTGAATCAACCGCTTATCCATGACATACAACAGCTTTAAGTTACTGCTGAAATGAAGTGTTCAAAATTAGCACCTGTAGCCCACTTATCTCTTGCATCACACAGCTATGAAGGTCATTTGTGTTAGTAAAGCACCTCGTTGCAGTCCATTCCATTCCATTAAATTTTTTTTCCCTTATCCGGGTCCGGGTCGCGGGGGCAGCAGTTCCAGTAGGGAAGTCCAGACTTCCCGGTCTCTGGCGACCTCTTCGAGCTCCACCGGGAGGACACCAAGGTGTTCCCAGGCCAGCTGTGAGACATAGTCCTTCCAGCGTGTCCTAGGTCTTCCCCGGGGACTTCTCCCGGCTGGGCATGCCCGAAACACCTCGCCAGGGAGGCGCCCGGGAAGCATCCGGACTAGAATCCTGAGCCACCTCAAATGGCTCCCCTTGATGTGAAGGAGCAGCGGCTATACTCTGAGCTCCTCCCGGATGGCCGAGCTCCTCACCCCATCTCTTAGGGTGAGTCCAGCCACCCTACGGGGGTAACTCATTTCCGCCACTTGTATCCGCGATCTCGTTCTTTCGGTCATGATCCATAACTCATGACCATAGGTGAGGGTGGGAACGTAGATCGATCGGTAAACAGAGAACTTTGCCTTCCGGCTCAGCGCTCTCTTCACCACGACGGTCCGGTACAGCGACTGGATTACTGCGGAAGCTGTCGATCTCACGCTCCAACCTTCCTTCACTTGTGAACAAGACCCCGAGATACTTGAACTCCTCCACTTGAGGCAAGACCTCACTCCCAACCCGGAGGGTACAGTCCACCCGTTTCCAACTGAGAACCATGGCCTCGGATTTGGAGGTGCTGAGTCTCATTCCAGAAGCTTCACACTCAGCTGCAAAACGCTCCAGTAAACGCTGAAGGTCACAGCCTGATGAGGCCATAAGGAACACATTGTCTGCAAATAGCAGAGACAAGATCCTAAGGTCGCTAAGCTGGACTCCCTCAACGCTTTGACTGTGCCTAGAAATTCTGTCCATCAAGATTATAAAGAGAATCGGTGACAAAGGGCAGCCTTGGCAAAGACCAACGTTCACCGGAAACTAGCTCGACTTCCTGGTGGCAATGCGAACCAGGCTCCTGCTTCGATTGTACGAGGACAGAATGGCACGTAGTAGCGGGCCACCAATCCCGTGCTCCCGGAGCACACCCCACAGGAAACCGCGAGGGACACGGTCGAATGCCGCTTCCAAGTCCACAAAGCACATGTAGACCGGTTGGGCAAACTCCCACATACCCTCCAGTACCCTTGAAAGAGTGTAGAGCTGGTCCAGTATTCCGCGACCGGGACGAAAACCACATTGCAGCTCCTGTAGCCGAGGTTCAACTAACGGTCGTGCCCTTCTCTCCAGCACCCTGGAGTAGACTTAGCCAGGGAAGCTGAGGAGTGTGATCCCCCTATAGTTGGAACACACCCTCCGGTCACCCTTTTTAAAAATGGGGACCACCACCTGCCAGTCCAGGGGTACTGTTCCCGACTTCCATGCAATGTTGTAGAGGCGTGTCAACCAACACAGTCCTCCAACATCCAGAGCCTTGAGGAAGTCTGGGCGGAACTCGTCTACCCCCGGAGCCTTGCCACTGGGGAGTGATTTAACTACCCCAATTACCTCAGCCACGGTGGTAGAATTGTCCACGTACGTATCCTCAGACTCTGCTTCCTCTACGGAAGGTATGTCAATGGGATAAGGAAGGGCCTCAAAGTATTCCTTCGACCGACCAAATATCTCCTCAGTCGAGTTCAGCAAGCCCCTGTCCGCACTGTAAACAGTGTGAACTGGGGGCTTCTTCCCCTTTTTGAGGTGTCGGACGATTTGCCAGAACCTCTTCGAGGCTGACCAAAAGTCGTGCTCCATATCCTCACAAAATTCCTCCCACACCCGAATTTTTGCCTCGACCACCGCCAAAGCCGCGTGCCGCTTGGGCTTCCGGTACCTGTCAGCTGCTTCGGGAGTCCCGCAAGCCATCCATGCTTGATAGGACTCCTTCTTCAGCTTGACAGCAGCCCTAACCCCTGGAGTCCACCATCGGGTTCGGGGCTTGCCACCACGACTGGCACCGACCACCTTCCGGCCGCAACTACGACTGGCTTCCTCAGCAATGGAGGCACGGAATACGGCCCATTCGGACTCAATATCCCGGTCCTCCCTCGAGATGCAGGCGAAGCTCTGCCGGAGATGAGAGTTGAAGACTCGACGAATTAGAGACTCTGCCAGACGTTCCCAGCACACCTTCACTACGTGTTTGGGTCTACCAGGTCTTTCCGGCATCCTTCCCCGCAATCTAATCCAACTCATCACCAGGTGGTGGTCAGTTGACAGCTTAGCCCCTCTCTTCACCCGCGTGTCCAGAACAAGGTGACGCAGTTTTGATGATACGATCACAAGGTCGATCATAGACCTGCGACCTAGGGTGTCCTGGTGCCAAGTGCACTTATGAACATCCTTATGTTCGAACATGGTTTTTGTTTTGGAAAAACTGTGATTCGCTCAGAAGTCCGGCAACAACACACCACACGAGTTCAGGTCAGGGAGGCCGTTCCTCCCAACCACGCCCCTCCAAGTCACGCTGTCATTGCCCACATGGGCGTTGAAGTCTCCCAGTAAAACTATGGAGTCACCAGCTGGGGTGCGCTGCATAACCCCTCAGATTGACTCCAAGAAGGCTGGGTATTCTGAACTGCCGTTTGGCGCGTACACACAAACCACAGTCAGGACCCTTTCCCCAGCCCTAAGGCGTAGGGAAATAACCTTCTCGTTCACTGGGGATGACTCCAACACAGAGGTACCAAGCCGGGGGACTAATAATTAGCCCACACCAGCTCGCCGCCTCTCCCCTGCAGCAACTCCAGAAAAGGAGAAGGTCCAGCCCCTCTCAAAGAATTTTGTTCCAGAGCCTAAACTGTGAGGTGAGTCCGACTATATCTAGTTGGAATGTCTCCGCCTCTTCCACAAGCTCGGGCTCCTTCCCCACCAGAGAAGTGACGTTCCATGTCCCAAGAACCAGATTTGGCCGCTGAGGACCAGGTCGCCCGGACACCCGCCCTCGACCACTGCCCAAATCACACAGCACCGGACCCTTATGCTTGCCCCTGCAGGTGGTGGATCTGCGGGGGGGAATTCCCGTGTGGCTTCTTCGGGCTAGGCCCGGCCAGGCCCCACGGGTGAAGGCCCAGTATCCCACGTCCGGGCGAGGTGCGGTCACTCCTCTTGCTCTTCTTCATTAGGGTCTTCTGAATCACTCTTAGCCTGGCCCGTCACCTAGAACCTTTTTGCTTTGGGAGACCATACCAGGGGCATAAAGCCCCCGACAACATAGCTCCTAGGATCACTCGGGCACTCAAACCCCTCCATCACAATAAGGTGGTGATTCACGGAGGGGCTCATCGCAGTCAATACCTACATTTCTGGGTACAGATGGTGAGCTGGCGCATGACTCATTAATAATACTGCTCATTATTTACTTATTATCTGTCACTTTCCCTCCCGATACAACAAAAATGGATGATCTGTTTTGGTTGTCGTGCTAAGTAAGACCTAGAGCTGCCGAAAAAGTCACTTCAAATCAAGACAACCTTGTTAAACTTCACCCGCGGAGATAAATTCAGCTGCACTCCAAACCTCTCAGCCTTTGACAGCCCCGACGTCAATATTCTCAGGTTTCACTGTACATGAGAGGCGCTCGCTTCCTCCTCCCGTATCGATTGTGCTTCTAAAAGCCATAATCCTGTCTTCAAACGCCTCTCAGTCAGCTCGAGTGCTGCTAAAGAACAACAGGCAATTAAGGCGTCGAGTTAAGACAGCATTTATATGCCACCGCCGTCCCCTCACTGCAGGCCTCAGGAGAGTGAGTAATGCAGTTTGGTGGATGTCGCGCCCACACGAGCCCCTCTCCCTGACACTCAGGCTGATTTAAGAGGACTATTAAAAGTAATCTTTGGCCCCCGCTGATCCAACTTGCCTTGTAATATTGCGGCGCGTTTTGCTTAAAGGTCCAGGTTGTTTTGGTTGAGCCCACCTGATGTAAGACCACTTGAATGCCGAGCGGCTTGACAACAAGGCGTCAAGCTGATGGAAACAATTTTTCTAAGCAACACAACACAATTAAGCCCTCGGTTGATTCTTGTCCTAACAAATAGCTTTGGGGTCCTTTTGTGATGTAGGCTGCACGTACTCCCGCACAATCGATACTCAGATGTGCCAGTGGACTGCCTAGTGTTGACGCCCAAGCTAATGAGCAAGTAGTTAGGTAGAAGCAGGGATCAATTTCATGGCACTGAAACCCCTTGCTGATATTACGCCGGTTTATCCAACAAGGTTCAGCTGAAATCGGAAGATGCCCAATTATTCCTCTGCCACTCCACTCGGACCAAGTCTTGCAATAATTGTTCGATCAATACATCCCGTGTCAACTGCCTCATGCTAAGAAAGCAGGAAGCATAAGCAAGAAGCAGACTGCTGCAAAGCTCCCTCAGCACACTTCCTCCTGGGGCTCATCTGCTACTGAATCAATACAAACAATGACAGCACATGACAACGGACCAGGCAATGTCATCTTTTATCCCAAACACCAAAGGACACACAGTCTGCAGAAGTCTACACATAATAGACTTCTGGTTATAGCTGACCTGCCACAAGTCCTCACTGTCCCTTGCTAATGGCAAGTTGAGCAAGATGTAAGGGGTCTTGATGAACTTTGTTCACAGCGAAAGCACTAGGAGCAGCAGATTGTGTCTCTGGTGTAACGGCTCAGAAATGCTGATGTTGGACAAAATCCAGCACATTCTGATCAAATTTTTTGCAAGTAGAATGTGAACGTCTTGTTCATTGTTCCTATCTTGTAGAGCATCACGGGAAATCTGGATCTTAGCTGACTTTGGGCATGAGAAGAAAAACCACACAGACTGATCATCTGTCAATAATGACATGTAGCAATAGTTCCGCTGGTGTCGCAACGGTTTCTAGTAAATTAACAAACAGGGGAGGAGTTAAGATTTCAATTTTAAGATGATGCTGATCAATGAGAAATATACATTTGATTGCAACCTATCAGCTATTTCAGGAATATTCCAAACATATCTAAAACATAGACATTTTAAGTAATGTTTTGTATGAATGTGTGTGTATGTATGTAAAAAACTTGCCACCTGGTTTTAAGTAAGCACATATGTAGGAGGTTGCTGCAGTTAATCAGGTCTAGGTTCAGCAACACTGTGTGCTCAAAGAATGAGGTCAGCTGACTACCTGAATATACTGAATGAGCAGGTTATTCCATCAATTGATGGCACGGGCATATTCCAAGATGACAATTGTGAAAGAGTGGTTCAGGACGCATCATTTTCACATATGGAGTCCAGACCTTAACCCCATCAAAAATATTCGGGATGTGCTGGAGAAGGCTTTGCGCAGCGGTCACACTACCATCATCAATGAAAAATCTTGGTGGAAAATTAATGCAACACTGGATGGAAATAAATCTTGTGACAGAAGCTTATGGAATCAATGCCACAACAAATGTGTGTCGTAATCAAAGCTATAATTTAGTAATTAATATATGTATATTACTATAATATTTATAGTTTTGGAAAAAAACTCATTTTTAAAATGTGGCGCACCAAGCTTATGCACTTAATGACCACAATTAGTCTTAAAACAACTTAAAATATCATAAAAACATCACACTGCGCTTTATTTTTATTCATCCACCAGAGTTCGGCGACATGCCTCCTTTGACTTTATTTTTTTTTCCTTATCGGGAATATCAACAATGGCCCGGAAAATGTGTAGTCAATTGACGACAGCATGTCACATGCTAAACCTATGCCGATCAGGCATAGGCAGGTTTCCATTTCATACATTTAGCCGGCTTTTTGTTGTCACATAAGAGAGCTACAAATAGCTATTCACGTTCATAATATACATCAATCATCGATCATCATAACAACTGACTCTTTTTCAAGTGTCACTTAACAGTGGTACTATCACAGGGTTTTTTCAAGGATTTCATCAAATATTTATCAATTTAAATGTTGGCATTGACATAAAACACAAATGGTTCACCTGTCCTTTCTTTTTGTCAAAGTAGATTAAATAGATTCATAGTGTATTAATGGTGCTGCAAGTTGCAAACAACAGTGCTATCATAACCCAGGACAAAATATTTACAATTGTTAGTTAGTTAATTGTGTTATTTTGAACATAATTTTGTGTTATTTTGAACTAAATATATTATTGAACAGTTCATTTCCCGTGTGTTTGCATTACTTTGAAATGGGCATCAAATTAAATTAAAGTTTGTGTCAAATAACACAACACTTTGTACTTTTGTACTAGAAAGTAACTTGTAACGAAAGGAGGCTCATTTAATCACTTTAAGTGCTCTCACCAACTTTGCCTTTAAATGAACAATTTTGCAATGTTCTGATGTTTTTTTTTAACAAAGTTAAGTAATTTTTAAAAATTCAATTTATTATTCATAAAAATTGCAGACAAGGTAATGGCCCGACACCACGGATTCAAAAGATCCTAGGGGAAACCCTGCATATATATATATAGTTTTTGTCCTTTAGTTTTCCATTGTTTAAGTGCTTCAGTTTTGTGCCTCGCCCTGTGCATGTGTTGTTGGTATGACAAAAAAAAGACTGAGAAGGCTTGTACCAGTCTGCATTTATTTTGTGCTTTTCATTTGATGATATTTTACATATTTTACATCCCCTCCGTAAATCACCACCTTATCGTGGTGGGGTGGTGTTTGAGTGCCCAAGTGATCCTAGGAGCTGTGTTGTCGTGGGCTTTAAGCCCCTGGTAGGGTCTCCCAAGGCAAACAGGTTCTAGGTGACGGGCCAGACTATGGAGCAACTCTAATCTCTGGCAGAGTTTCGCCTGCATCTTGTGGGAGGACCGGGATATTGAGTCCAAATGGGCCGTATTCCGTGCCTCCATTGCTGAGGCAGCCAGTCGTAGTTGTGGCCGCAAGGTGGTTGGTGCCAGTCGTCGTGGCAAGCCCCGAACCCGATGGTGGACATCGGGGGTTAGGGCTGCTGTCAAGCTGAAGAAGGAGTCCTATCAAGTATGGATGGCTTGCGGGACTCCCGAAGCAGCTGACAGGTACCGGCAGGCCAAGCGGCACGCGGCTTCGGCGGTGGTCGAGGCAAAAACTCGGCCGTGGGAGGAGTTAGGTGAGGCTAACCGGAGTTTCTGGCAAACCGTCCGACACCTCAGAAAGGGGAAGCAGCCCCCAGTACACACTGTTTACAGTGCGGACAAGGGCTTGCTGACCTCGACTGTGGATATAGTTGGTTGGTGGAAGGAATACTTTGAGGCCCTTCTCAATCCCACTGACATACCTTCCATAAAGGAAGCACAGTCTGAGGATACGTACGTGGACAATACTATCATCTTGGGTGAGGTAATTGGGGTAGTTAAATCAAGTGGCAAGGCTCCTGGGGTAGACGAGTTTCGCCCTGAATTCCTCAAGGCTCTGGATGTTGGGGGACTGTGTTGGTTGACACACCTCTACAACATTGCATGGAAGTCAGGAACAGTACCTCTGGACTGGCAGACCGGGGTGGTGGTCCCCATTTTTAAAAATGGTGACCGGAGGGTGTGTTCCAACTATAGGGGGATCACACTCTCAGCCTCCCTGGAAAAGTCTACTCCAGGGTGCTGGAGAGAAGGGTACGACCGTTAGTCGAACCTCTGCTACAGGAGCTGCAAATGTGGTTTTCGTCCCAGTCGCGGAACACTGGACCAGCTCTACTCCCTTGCAAGGCTACTGGAGGGTATGTGAGAGTTTGCCCAACCGGTCTACATGTGCTTTGTACACTTGGAAAAGGCATTCGACCGTGTCCCTTGTGGTGTAAGTCAAGCTTGTTTCTGGTGAACGTTGGCCTCCGCCAAGGCTGCCCTTTGTCGCCGATTCTGTTTATAATTTTCATGGACAGAATTTATAGGCACAGTCAGGGTGTTAAGGGAGTCCAGTTTGGTGACCTTAGGATCTCATCTCGGCAATTTGCAGACGGTGTGTTCCTTATGGCCTCATCAGGCTGTGACCTTTAGCGTTTATTGGAGCGGTTTGCAGCTGAGTGTGAAGCTTCTGGTATGAGATTAAGCACTTTCAAATCCGAGGTGGAAACGGTCGGAAAGGGGTGGACTTTACCTTCCGGGTTGGGACTGAGGTCTTGCCTCAGGCGGAGGAGTTCAAGTATCTCGGGTTCTTGTTCACGAGTGAGGGAAGGTTGAAGCGAGAGATCAACAGATGGATCGGTGCAGCATCCGCAGTAATGCGGTCGCTGTACCGGACTGTCGTGGTGAAGAGAGAGCTGAGCCGGAAGGCAAAGCTCTCTGTTTACCGATCGATCTACGTTCCCACCCTCACCTATGGTTATGAGTTATGGGTCATGACCGAAAGAATGAGATCGCGGATACAAGCGGCAGAAATGAGTTTCCTCCGTAGGGTGGCTGGACTCACCCTAAGAGATAGGGGGAGGAGCTCGGCCATCCGGGAGGAGCTTAGAGTAGAGCCACTGCTCCTTCACATTGAGAAGAGCCAGTTCAGGTGGCTCGGGCATCTAGTCCGGATGCCTCCCGGGCGCTTTCCCGGTGAGGTGTTTCGGGCATGCCCAGTCGGGAAAAGGCCCCGGGGAAGACCTAGGACATGCTGGAGGGACTATACCTCACAGCTGGCCCGCAAACGCCTTGGTGTCCTCCCGGTGGAGCTGGAAGAGGTCGCCGGAGACCGGGAAGTCTGGACCTCCCTACTGAAACTGCTGCCCCCGCGACCCGGACCCGGATAAGCGGAGGAAAATGGAATGGACCGGATATTTTACATAATAAGACAAATGTATAAATTAAATCGCTAGATTGTATGATGCCCACCGGGGATCTGTAGGTCAAAAAATGTTGGAGACCTCTGATATAAAAAACATACCATTAACTTCACTAACAAATGTGTTAGTTGTTGTTGACAACATACTATAATTCAGCATTGCCTGCTATACACACAAGTGTAAGTTAAGTTGCGGCACCATGATAGACTCTAAGACATATTTGGGGTAGTTCATCCATTGGTTATTAACACATCATTGCTAGGTTAGCCTGTTCACTGACGTGCGTTTTGAGATATTCATTGTCTCACAAACTGACAAGATTATTGTCAACCTTTTTCGGACCAAATAAACCACTGTTACAATACCTATTTAGTAATAATAATCATAATAATAATCGTAACATTGCAATATTTCCTTTTAATATGACATCTTTATCTTTATAAAGTTGCGCAATTGGCATTTGTGACATGGGTATTCTCAATTTGTACTGTACCTGCATCAAGGAGCAGCGTTTCTTTAGCAGTTATTTCCGGTAAGCTCACACCATTTTGCTCTGTCCCATTTATTTGCTTCGCTAGCCAAATGTCTCAGGGAGTGTTGACTGTCAGAAGGAAGGCTCAGCATCTAAATGTGTCATTTTATTCCCAGATGGGAAAAGTGGGTCAGCTGAAGAATATGTTTGAGGAGGCTAAGTTTGTTTTTGTTTCTTTTTATCTTGCTACCACTTTCAAATAAATTCACCATACTGGCTGGTTCGTGTTGATCGGATCACCGTGCTTAATAATATTACCACACAGAGGCGGTGGCATTTGGCTTTGCAAGCAAATTTGTGCTACGTTACTTTACTTTGCTCCTCACGAGGCTTCACTGTCTTGCGACCGTATGACAGACAAGAGGTCTCACTCTGTTTGCCATTTTTCTATGATGGGTTTAGGTGCTAAACCAATGCACAGAGTGAAGTTGCTTCCTGTTTGCAGGCAAGCAACGAGGAAAACGGACACACATGCTCATGGCATTGTATGGAGGCAAGCAAAAGGATAAAGTTCATTTAACTTTATGGTGTCAATGTGTTATTTTTTTTTTCAGAACAAGAAGCTGTCGTATGTTTCTCTCACTGGGGGCGTACATGTGTGGGCATCATATGAGGCCTGTGCAGCTTATTTACTTTCTCTTTGCAATGTTCATTTCATTGAAGACTACTATGAAGGAAAAGCTTTACAAGACGTATTTGGCTTAAAAGTACGGTATAAATGCATTTTGGATACTATGCCACGCAGGAAAAGAAGGAGATGAACGGCATGAAACATGCCACAGAGCAGAATAAGTTATGTCTTTCATAATATAAGCACAATGCCACCATAGCGACAAGCATTCAAAGCATTATACATGTTATAAAACATTTTCACAGAGATGTGTTGATAAGAAAGTGCACAAAAAGAAAACCAATGTAAGTGTAAAGGGCTCTAATTGAAGGCTACGCAAGTCCAAGGTAATTTGCACTTACATTTCTGTGTTTTGAAGCCGACCAATCTTCATCTCCATCATGTCTTTGTCATCAGATGTGTCTGCATCAGAAATGCTAATTTCAGCGCCGGTGGTTTGAATAAATTCCCTGTCCTGTAAGTTTTCCATTTCATCTTCAAATGTTCCAGATCTTCATCCTCAAACTTTTGACACATTGCTAAAATTCTTGCTATAATCACTGTAAACAGCCTCTGTCTGGTATTCCACCATGTTTGTTTACATGTGAGGTGCAACCGTGCTGAAGTCACTTGGGAAATGTCCCTTTTCCACAACTGGAGTTTGTGCATAGTTACAGTGTACACGGAAAAGTAGGAAAATAATCATCCACCGTCATCCACAATGCTTATGTAAGATAAACACAAATTTCTTTCTCATTTCTGTGTGTTCTAAAGATATATAAACAGAAAAGGAGGCAGTTCATTAACGGGCATAATGGGACACACTTATTACGTCTACAAAACCCACTATTATAAAATCTCCAACAACGTTGTATGGTTTCATATTAGGATTGTCAAATGCACTAACAGAAGTTTCCTTTTAACAGCACTTGGGTTTTTTTTTGTTTGTTTTTCTCTTTTTTATGCGGGATTAATGAGCACACATCCTTTGTGACCCTCGGCCTACACCATACTTGGAGAAAACACAGCGACGTGGCAGTTGATGTGCCGCCAGTAGCGGGAACGAATATTGAGCAGAAATGGGAAAAGAAAAGGTTATTTTCAAATAGCAAGTTTAGCTTCAAAGCCCTGGCTCTCTCCACCAGACCACAGTTATTTGCATCTACTGTCGCTGTGAGTTGAGTATGGAGCCTCACGGAGCCTCTCAAATGCCAGGGAGAAGAGAGAGGTTATTGGTGCACTGCAGGTATTTTTTCAATTGTCATATATTCAGTTGTACCGTGATATACAAATGTCCCAACTAACATTTTTATTTTTTTTTTTTATTTTTTTGTTTTTTTTTTTTTTTTTTTTTGAACTGCTAGCTAAAATTTGGGGTAGGAGGTATTAGTTAAGGACAGGCATACCCAAGGACAGCTATTTGGGGGCTTGTGCCAATGATTTTGTGATTGGCTTCTGCCAAAGAAGTATTGTGTAAATCTATCACAAGAAGAACATCAAATTAAAGGCGCTAGATTACTACACACCCGCCATCCACCAGTACAAGCCTGGATTTTGCTTTTTAGAGAAATGCACCAACAAATATGCACATTAGCACTCAAAGGTAATCAAATCTTACTTTTATGTATTGTCACATAGTATCAGCATTCTGGATCAAATATGAGGTGAAAAACAGAAAAATACAGGACAGTCGCCGCTGTGCAGCGTGGGAGAAGATGCATTGCAAAGTTAGATGGTGCGTTCAAGTACAAAGTGGGATAAGTCGCCATTCGCATTAAAGATGCAAAAAGTATATATTTTTTAATAAGACAATGGCCCACATTTCTAAAATTGATATCCTTAGACAAGAAAAGTTAGGATTTAATTTTATTTTCAATTTGTGGTTTTTTTTGGTTGTTTTTTTTAAATCATGCACCTTAATGTTTTGTGCGACTGATTGTGGACCCCCACCGTACAGCATGCGTGGGTATTTGATGTGCTCTGTTACACATTTACAATTTACAAAATGTGATTAATTGCGAATAAATATTTTGATTAACAGCCCTGTTTCATATACAATACATGCTGTGACCATGTAGTAACAGCCCATTTATGATAACATGTAATACTTGGAGTATTTTGTCATTTTTGTTGTTTTTAAGCGGTACCGGAACTTCTTTCCGGAGCACTCTGATTTCCAAAAAAAACCACAGCATCAGTGGCCGCAGAACCAATATACCTGTACAGTACAGTATGTAGCCTTTCTTTTCAGTAAGGACTTAGTCACTATTTGCTAAGAGTTTTTGTGATTTGCTGACAATCCAGGGAGGGATGCTGTGGTCTGGGACAAAAAGTACCTCCTGTTTATTCCCACTGATCTTCTCTTGCTGTTTCAGTGATGCTGCGTCAGCAAGATGTGAAGTCTCACACTCATGGTCATGCAGAGTTTTGAGATGGCAATACTGTATGTGTTTCCTGCTTTACGAAGCAAAAATTGTATTTGTTATTATACAGCCTCTATACAGACTCTACAAAGCTGGTTAGGGTAGTTGTTTTTTATACTTGGTGTCTTTTTTTTATATTAAGTCCTATGTGATATGAATAAATTTTACTTTTTAAGTAACCTTTTTAAAATAATGCCAAACCAGATCTCATTCGAATTTTTAATTTTAGCAGCAATTATTGTCACGGTTCTTGCGCTTTGTGCGACTGGAGCGATCGGCGCCAAGGGAGCCGCAACTGGAGCGATCGGCGCCGTGGGAGGCGCGACTGGAGCGGACAGCGCCGTGGGAGGCGCGACTGCAGCGATCGGCGTCGTGGGAGACGCGACTGGAGCGGACAGCGCCCTGGGAGGTGCGACTGGAGCGGCCTGTGCCTTGGGAGGCGCAACAGGGACCGCCAGCAGCATGGGAGGCGCGACCGAAGCGAACAGCTCCATGGGAGACGCAACAGGAGTGGACAGCGCCATGGGAGACGCGACAGGGGCAAACAGCGCGCCATGGGAGACGCGACTGGAACAGACAGCGCCATGGGAGACGTGACTGGAGCGGACAATGCCATGGGAGGCGTGATCGGAGCTACTGCAGCAGACAGCGCCCTCGGAGGTGCTACAGGATCAACTGCAGCCGGCGGGAACTTGCGTGGGCGTGGAACTGGCAAAGTCTTGCTGCGCGGCATGATTACCGGCAGCGGCTGGACTGCTGCTGTCGGCGGAAACTTCCATGGACCGGGAATCGGCAGAGTCTTGCTGCGTGGCATGATTACCGGCAGCGGCTGCGCTTCCTCCACTTCCCGGCAGGACGCACTAGCCCCCCCTCCAGAAGGCGGATCCCAGACGCCGTCTTCTTCCGCCACAGGACCACGGGAAGGGTGGAGGGAGGCTCGACGGAGGGCACTTGACTTACCCTGTCGACATCCCCCAGGCGTCACCGCCGTGGCGGATCCCGGCCACACCCACGCCATTGGAATCAGCGTGCCGTCTGGGCCCCACACCATGTCCTCCAGTTTCTCCGGCGCGAAAACTGCCGTCTCCTTCTCCATGGCCTAAAAAATCACATTACAGCACAGTTTATTTAAGGACTCACAAACTGCACTTCCTTTATGCTCAACCTAATGCGATAAAAGTATAAAGTGCATCTTGAACAATCGATTGAAAATACTGATGATTAAGTAAGAATACATATTTCCATTTAGATTTGTCCACCACTGCCACACTTTATGCAGACTTTAAAAGTAAACCCGCAGTAATAGAGAATAATGACTGAATGGAAGCCATTAAAGTCATCACAGTCAGACACCCTGGCAGGAATTAACACATTTCTAGGGACATTAATATGCAACTTGATACTAATAATTAAGGTCATCCAGCTTCATGCCAGCAGGCTGGTCCACAAATCTTACTTACTTTGCTTGATACAGCCCCCAGTGGGATGGCGGCAGAGCAGAGTCAGAGTATATTGCTGACCAATTACCGGCCCATCCCAACTTTATAAGCCATCCTGAACTTCAGTGTGAGTGTTTAAATGTGCAAGACATGGACTATCAAAGATATTTTGTCTTATGTTACTCCTGGCGTGAAGAAAAAGCCCACATATAGGATTCTCATCAAAATCTAAAATAAACTCATTAAGTAACAATGTGCTATTTTACCAGTTGGCCTTATTTGTAGAAAATGGTGGCAAAATGTACACAAAAGAAGTACAACACCTATAAAACAGGGATTTAACAAACAGAAAGGTGCACTGCATAACAAGACCAATATGGGCCATGCATACAGCCACATACTCAAGCTTATCAGGCATATCTCCTCTATAATGTGGGCCTGTATACATTCATGGGCGGTAGGTTGCCCTGGTGGATAATCCCTGGTTCCTTCCAATGGATCATTTCACACATTGAGCATGTTTACGCTGGATTGGTAGTTTTGGCCACAGTGGTCCCACTTCTACTGGTCAAATAAGTAGGGAGGGGCTTGTTTTATGTGCATATTTAAAACTTATTATAATTGTATTTATATTTTATATGATTGAATGTATTTATCATGTATTTATATTCTATCTAAATTATGATTTGCATTGTCAGTTCAAACATTACAAATAAAGATGACAGTGTTGAAAATGTTTATTTTCTGTTTACAGGTCACTTACAATACAAAAGTGTATCATAAGATGCATAAATAAAAGCAGAATAAACAAGGCTTTGATTACCTTGCAAGATAGACAGCACAATGTGAGTGAAATCCTATTAAAATATACACATTTACATAAACATTAAATTCTATGCCCATAAATATTTATTTTAGCTTGTAAAACAGTATGTGTATCCAAAATAAGGTTGAGGTCTAGTATATGTAGATGTAACACAACTGAACACAAAATGTAGTTTTTGAATGGAATGAAATGTTCTATTAAGAAAAGGAAAACAAATCCAAACCAAGCAGACCCCTGCGTGAAAGTGATTTCCCCCCTGTTAAAACATAACTGAGATTGAGATTTATCAGTCTGGAAAAAGTTATAAGGCCATGTTTAAAGCTTTGGGACTCCAGAGAACCATAGTAAGAGCGATTATTCACAAATACTGAAAACATGGAACAGTGGTGAATCTTCCCAGGAGTGGCCGGCCAACCAAAATTACCCCAAAAGTGCAGCGACAACTCATCCAAAAGGTCACAAAAAACCTCACAACATCAAAAGAAGGTTTAGGCCTCACTTGCCTCAGTTAAGTTCAGTGTTGATGATTTCACCATAAGAAAGTTCCAAGATGAAAAACACTGCTGAACAAAAAGAACAGCATGGCTTGCCTCAATTTTGTCAGAAAACACCTTGATCACCAAGACCTTTGGGAAAATTCTCTGTGGTCTGACGAGACAAAAGTTGAACTTTTTGAACGTGTGTGTCCCATTACATCTTATTAGTAATGCCACATTTCAGAAAAAAAAACATCATACCAACAGTAAAATACGGCAATGGTAGTGTGATGGTATAGGGCTGATTTGCTGCTTTGGGACCTGGAAGACTTTCTGTGATAAATAGAACCATGAATTCTGCTGTCTACCAAAAAATCCAGGCAGCTGGAAAACCCTCCAATGTGGCTGAACTAGAACAATTCTGCAAAGATGAATGGGCTGCAAGAAACATGGCTGTAAACGCTTGATTGCAGTTGTTGCTGCAAAGGTTGGCCCAACCAGTTATTAGGTTCAGGGGGCAATCACTTTTCCACACAGGGCCATGTAGGTTTGTATTTTTTTCCTCCCTTAATAATAAAGTTAAGCGGAAAAAAATGCATAATTATCAAAATTTTAAATTAAAAAACTGAATTTTCTATTCTGTTGTGTTGCCATGACCAATATTTACATTTGATCTGAAATATTTAAATGTCCAATTAAATCCTTGAATTTGTTGTTGAAAACATGAAGCGGGATTGCAAATCAATTCAATTCGAATTGCAGGAAGGGGACCTGAAATTCAAATAAATTAAGGAATATGTAACAATGAAGATTTGCAGTATGTATTTAAAACATTAATTTTATAAATATTTTAATTACTCCGTGAATTATCACCTTTTTGTGGTGGAGGGGTTTGAGTGACCCAGTGATCCTAGGATCTATGTTGTCGGGGTGTATATGTCCCTGGTTTGGTCTTACAAGGCAAAGAGGTCCTAGTTGACGGGCCAGACAAAGACCCTATGAAGGATAAGAGGAGTTCCGTACCTTGCCCGGACGTGGGATACAGGAGCCTCACCGTGGAGCCAGCTTGGTCGTTGGGCCTTTACTTACCCTGGAGCCAGAAGCCACACTGGATCTCACCTCCGCATATCCAGCATCTACAGGGGCAAGTATAAGGGTCCGGTACTATCTGATTTAGGTGGTGGTTGAGGGCGGATGCCTGGGTGACCAGGTTTTCGATGGCCATATCTGGTTCTTGGGACATGGAATGTTAATTTTCTGGTGGGGAAGGAGCACATGCTTGTGGGGGAGGTTGAGACATTCCAACTAGATATAGTCGGACTCACCTCGACCCACAGTTTGGGTTCTGGAACTAAAATTCCTCCAGAGGGGCTACTACTCTAGAGTTGCCGCAGGGGAGTGGCAGTGAGCTCGTGTGGGTTTATTAATAGCCCCCCAGCACGGTGTCTCAGTGTTGGAGTCATCCCCGGTAAATGAGAGTGTCATTTCCATACACCTTCAGGCTGGGGAAAGGGTCCTGACTGTTTGTGTGTACACGCCTAACAGAAGATCAGAGTACCCAGCTTTCTTGGAGTCTATCAAAGGGGTTCTGAAGAGCTCCTCAGCTGGTGACTCCTTAGTTGTACTGGGAACTTTCAACGCCCATGTGGGCAATGACAGTGGGACCTGGAGGGGCATGATTAGGAACTAACCCGAACTCATGCGGTGTGTTGCTGTTGGACGTCAGTGCGAACCGCAGTTTGTCAATAACAAACACCATGTCCAAAAAGAAGGTGTCACGATCTGTGTGTTTTGTAGGCGTGACAGTTTGGTGTTTGAGTTTGTATGTCCTTGTGTTGGTATTTTTCTTATTTCATATGTTTCCCCTGCCTTCTCTGTTTGTCACCTTTTGTAATTACGCGCACCTGGTCCTCGTTTAGTTCCGCACTATTTATTTCAGGTGTGTGCACCCTTAGGCGTCAGGTCATTGTTACTTTGTCCCTGGCACGTGTCCAGTGCATGTACCTGCCGCTGCTTTGTAGCCTTTTGATTGAAGATTCCTCCAAACCTTACCTGCCTGACGTCCAGCTCTCTTCATCTCCGGGGTCGTTCCACCGTGCCGCGACGAGCGCACCGTAACATAAGGATGTCCACAAGTGCATATGGCACCAGGTCATTGTAGGCCACAGGTCTATGATCGACTTTGTAGTCGTAAGAGGCAGCCAGTCAGAGTTGTGGCCACAAGGTGATTCCATCACCGTATCTGAGGTAGTCAAAACACCTCCCCAGTGGCAAGGCTCTGGATGCTGAGGGACTGTCTTGGCTGACATGACTCTTCAACATTGCATGGAATACGGAAACAGTACCTCTGTACTGGCAGACCGGGGTGGTGGTCCCCCTTTTTAAGAAGAGTGTTTGAGGCAGGACTTTGCTGCCAATCCAAAGGACATAATGCAACTTTCTCCGACTGAAGATCATTATCTCCGATTTGGCGTTTTGTTTGTCAAAGTCATCAATCAATTTACATACTGTTTCTTACACAAAATCCATCCATGCAGTGATCATACCCCTTGGGGAGCAATCATTAAGCTCCTCCACCCATAACCTTATCTAACTTGGGAGAATCAAACCTGCAACTGTTGGGTCCCAGACCACAACAGCTGCAGTACAGCGTATGCATTCATGTTATGTTGCCCTTTCCACTCAGGGCTACCATGAAATGTCTTGTAATGATAAGATGATTGGCTGTAGGGATATGTTAATAATGCAACATCACACCTAGTTTGAAGAGGAATAGGACAGATTTGTAAGAGCCTTTAAGAGGGAATGTAAAAAGGGAGATCTGATCTGGGAAAAGTGGGAGAAGACGGAGATAGCAGCCAAACAAAATGATGGCCCACTATTGCGCTCGTCTAATGGGAGACACAAATGGATCTACCTTTTTATCCCGAGAATGCACATGGCCATCCATAAAGGCTTGTCAAAGCAAAGAGGGGAACACACACACACAGGCGGCAAACTCATTTATGCTGCTGTTTATTATGATTAGCGGCAGCCGGGTCTAGGCGAGCATGATCCGGGTCGCCTCCCGCTTCTTTGACGCCCCTCATCATTGTCTGAGGCTCAGGTGTTTACTGGCACCTCGCTTGGCGGGAGGCGCAGACACTTATTCCTTCTCTCTCTTGTCTCGTATTCCCGCCGCCGCACTCCTTTTTGTTTTATCTTTTACTGCATTTGCTTCAGCGGTACCGTTCACATTGTCGTTTATTAGTTAGCAGGATTACACAAAAACTACGCATTTGATTTCCACAAACCTCCAAGGACTGTTACGTGTAGTCAAGTCTGAGGCCTGGACAGATGCTGTCATTATTTGTGTATGCAAATGGGCAGAGAGCCCAATACGACAGACAAATGTGATGTTGCACGGGTCCACAAATCAGCCAAATCCAACATTCACAAACTGTCCAAAACATCTTTCGTCCTCCTCCATGAACCAGGACATGGCCAGCTAATTAGCAAACATGAAAATAAATTTGTGTTAGTTTTTAACAGTTAGTATTTGACAGAGGTCTGCTCTCGCCTGTGTGCTATTGTGGTTTAATCAAGTTTTTCTTTACAGATCCATCCACTTTACAGGCTTGTTTATGCACTTTCAAAAGGAGGTGGAGGGGTCGAGGGATGGGGGGATCTGTTTCCAAAACATTTAATGATCCCAGCAACTGTTTTTCCCGTGGTTTAATGACTCCCTGGCGTATTTTTATCACTCCGCTTAACATCACAAGCCTAATTTTAGGTGCAACGCTGATCAGAACTCAGCTACCGGATCATTTCAGGCACCCATTATTTTAAAATGCCAATTACTGAGTGTAATAATTACCTTTAATGGACAATTAAGAGAGAATAACTTTATCATAGGGTAATTAGAGAACGACTGTGGCTAATAGAGGGGGAAAGCTGTTCCTTGAGGCACTAGAAAGGAGTACATATCAAAGTGCGCTTCAAAGGATGTGACTGCTTTAAATTAGGGACATATGCATGTAGACAAAACTGTGCATCTTTCACAAGTTATTGCTGCAACTATCGTGAAGATACATTTGTATGTGTGTATATGTATATATATATATATGTGTGTGTGAATATATCTATATACAAAGGAAACCCGGGATACGAATGCCCCGGGATACGAAAAGACCTTTCTGATTATTTTAAATCGGCTTACCAAACATTTGCTCGGTTTATGAAAGTGTGTCGATCTTGCCAAAACTGTTTTTTTTCCAGAATGTTTCTTTTTTTTTTTTTTCCAGAATTTTTCTGATCTACCATATTTTAAGGTATATGCTAAAACATACGGTATGCAAAAAAAGACAACAAAAGCAAAACGGCGCAACCAGCGTATGTACTGTAACGCTGCGTGCCAAAGGTAAGAAAGTTTTAGGATTTTAAGTCATTATACATTCTTTTTCAGTGCCACAAATTAACCAATTTACATTCTAAATGTTGTTCGGGTTACAAAAATTATTTCGGAACGAATTCATTTTGTGTGTGTGTATATATGTGTGTATGTATACATATACATGTCTATGTATATATATACGTATAACCATTGTACCACCTGAGCCATGCCACCATTGTTATTTAAATGTGCTTATTTTTCTATGCAGCTCACTTTATCCATTACCAATTTACCCCAATTTCTCTTAAATACCTACATTAATATGTTCATCTGTGTCTCTCTCACCAATTTTTGGTAGAATAATTTCATGTGTGCAGTGAAGAGTAGGCTTTGTCCAGGTGGAAGTTTTGACACCCAAACAGGTCAGCCTGAAGGGGTCAACTTCCTCCCACCTGCACATCAACAATCCCTTTGCTGGCTTTGTTACAGGTCAGTAAAACTGCTTTTTCTATATATTTATACAAATATTTTATTGCATAATGTCTGGACCGGCCACTCTAAACACATGCTGACTAGTTGCCATCTTGCTGAATTCTGGCTTGATATGCCTGAACTTCTCTTCAGCTGTATATGTTATGATGAAGACAGTGGAGCTTTTCCTCGTTTTTTGCTTGATGTTAATTGAATGTGTCACCTGTTCTCTGAATTTTCAACTTGTACAGCTGCTGTCCTCCTCATCTCCTTCATTCTTCATTCTTTCTTCTCACCCATCTCCAGTCATCTGATCCACTCTCGGCCTGTTTACTCCCAGTTTCTCCTCATTTCTTCCCTCCGTTCCCACCCTGAATCAGCTCTCCCTTCTCATCCCCACTGCACAGGTGGAAGAAGATGACGCTCTGCTTTGATTGCTGCTTGGCTGCGGGCATTCCCGGGGCAGAGTAGCTGCGCCGCTTCAGTCTGCTAGATGTACTGGTAAATAATCCCGACTGGGGAGAGAAGAGAGAAGGACTGGAGGGGAGAAAGAAGAAAAGAGGCAAGGAGAGAGTGCACATGTGCAAGATACTTCTGATTGCATGTGCTGTGATATCACCCGCCTTTGTAATCAAGTGACTTTTGATGTTTAGGATTTTGATTGATCATGAAAGTGAAGCGATAATGACGACCTCCTCAAACTATTCTGATTTTAAAATAAAAAGTGATAATTAATACCGCCCGCCTTCAACCTGACAATTAGACTTTTTTATAATATAGTAATGTAGTAGTAGCAGTAGTAGTAGTATGATGATGGCTGCAGAGTGGTTCTGCAGATCTGGGTTTGAATCTCCGCTTGGCATCTCGTGGAGTTTGCATGTTCTCCCCAGCTACTCTGGTTTCTGACTCTCGCCCGAAGTCAGCTGGGATAGGCTCCAGCATAACCCTGCGACCCCAATGAGGATAAACGGTATAGAAAATGGATGGATGGATATAAAATACACAACCTTTGGTACACCTGTATATGACGTCAACATCAGTCACCAAACTACAAACGACAATGATCAAACATAATCCCAAATCATTTAATTAAATAGTGTGATGGGACTGAACAGATTTAGCATACTTTTCAACACAAAAAGATAATACCAAAATGCTTTAATCATAGGCATCAGACTTGATTCCCGGAACAACAGGCTTTTATAGCAGGTTTGAACAATAATCCCTTAAAAAAAATCTCCAATATAAACACAAGATACTGGGCTCTAATTTAGTGGCTCGTGCAGGCTGCTCAGTGGTAATTTTGTCCTGTGTAACACAGTGCGCAGGCAATTTGGTAATTTGGAAGAACGAGGCGTGCCGTGATGGGTGTGGCGGCGCAGCAAGGGGAGTGCCGACTGATTAAGCCTGGTGTAGTGAGTTTGTGCCAAAAGGCTTTGCCAGAGGTGCGCTGCAAGCTTGCCTGCTCCAACCTGGTCTACTCTCGGCGCAAGCCGAATCGTAGCCTGTCTAGTAGTAATTGGGCTGACTGGCGCACACGTCACCAAAACCCCACAGGCCGGTTTACACAATGTCAGGCACATTTGAATACATTTAATAATCACAACAACCCCTGTTTAAAGTAACTATCTGAATCAGCACATACATTTTCATCTATATTGAATGTCCCGTCTGCCTCTGTCTCCATCTCCACCACCTCATCTGTCCCCGAATCGCCGTCCCCCTCCTCCTCTTTGGTGACCAGTGGATCTGATATGGATGTGGTTATTTGTAAATAAAGGATTAATCAAACGTAGTGACATCATTGATTGTGTAACGGAGAATTGCAAAAACGATCATAATGAATTGGGTAATACAAGTTCATCTCACATGCAAACACAAGAGACAAGGGCCAGACCACCAGCTTGGCAATCCATGTTTTACGCACAGTTGCTTCTAATTTCATCCCCATTATGCATAGTTTTTGTTTATTCATATTACATATACATATTAGTTACATTTTCATATTACAAATATAGGATACTAAGAGTCTTTATTAGTGGGGAAAAATGTTTACCTTACCAGTGGCCACCGTGTGCCTCAGGTGCTCTGATAGTTTTTGTTTTGCCTTTTCTGACATCATTGAACCGTTTTTTTTACGGAGCAATGGTTCTCAGTACGTCAGGGCAAACCTGATTTACGATACTTGTAATCTCCTCCCAGGCCACTTTTGCATCATTAGCCCATGAAGGTCTGCTCGCGTGACCACTGTGAGCTTGGACCTCCCGGGCCAAAACTTTTCATCAGGGAGAAGTTTGACCGTCTTCCTCTGTCTTCATCCATATTTGACAAAACTTGCAATGTGCTTTGCCAGCGGCGCATTAAAAGGTGAGGAGAGGAGCTCATTTGATTGGTGAAGATTTGATCCGGCTGCGTTAAACCCAGTCACGCCTTTTCTCCTCCCTCTTTGCCATCTGCGCCGGTAGGAGGGACGTGGTTCCCCAAAAAAAGTTTGGATCACTGATCTAGTGTATTGCACAACATGTCAGCGACAAAACCAATGTTGTAACAGAGGTGAGGAGCAAACTGCTGAGCCAGCATTAATAATGCTGATGATTTGATTGTAAACAGTATGCCAAGTGGGTTTTGCAGTTGCTGTAGTGCAACCAATATTTTAAAGTGCATGTAGAGTTGGAGAAAGTGGCTTAATGCTTACTGCAAATTACACCCTGCACCCTCAAGAGGGCTGCCCACAGCCACAGCCAATGTTTTTTGACCCGCCGTTAGAGACCCTGGCCGTTATTTGTTTTAGCAAAGCACACACATGGAACTTTAAGAGAAGCTGTAGTTGGTTGAATAGAAGTGTTAATTTGACTTTTAAAATTAAGAAATACGTTTTCAGGCATCAAAGAATGATGTTTGACACCATAAAGAATAGCATATGACAAAAATTGATTTATACTAATTAGATCACAGTTCCGATGGTAGTAAGGATGTATATGTGTATGTACTGTATATGTATACATGTGTACATATATACAGTATATATGTTTGTGTGTGTGTTTATATGTATAATATATTGTATGCATGTGTGTGTGTATATACTGTATATTTATGTATATATATTATACACATTAAATATCGGTGCCAACTGTCTGTTTGGGGCCACAGTACTGAGATTGATAATGAGAAGGATTGTTAGGAAATCCAGTCACACAAAGCAACTACTCTCAGAGGTCACAAAAAGTGAGTCCATAGTCTTTTGGTAGTTGCAGCTCTTTTCTCTCTCGTCTCCATAGAGACTTTACTATTGTATGCCAAGTATAATTTGCACTGCTCACAGTTATATAAGATATAAAATATGCATCATACACACATGAGGGCAAACCTGATTAACATTTCAAATGTGATTAGCTTGCCCTTTTAAATACTTCATAAGAGTGCAAGCCCTAATTTGGAATGGCGCTCTCATGGCATAATGTCCTTTTTAATAAGCATTTATTTTAAACATCAACTATGTACTCTAGATCCAGACCGGTGCAAGTTGGAAACATGCAGTATACTTTTGGACGACAATGAAAACTCGTACCAAACTATCGCCTTAAATACAAGCTATTGGGGGAGCTGTCTGTTATGCATTTCTTTTTCACAATTATCGTCAAATAGCAATCTAAGCTAGAAATTTAGCTGCAGACCTCTGTATATTTGCAGTACATTTCTACTTGAGCCACATCCAGCTAGCTAAGCTATTTATTGATTTGCTGAGTTAACGTTTTGTTATGTATTTTGTGCAGTCAGGGGTGGAAGAAAAGCCTCCTCTGACATGAAAAAGTTACACAATAACTGAGTATACTATATATATATATATATATATATATATATGTATGTGTATATATGTATACTGTATGTATACATAAGTCATACAATTAATTCATGATGAATAAATGGAACTGCTTTATAAATGTATTTTCTGAAATAATACCAATTTTATGAATACCAACATTACATTCAGTAAAAATTGCTTAATGTGCACTTTTACATCTTTATAATAATTG
Source organism: Oostethus manadensis (assembly GCA_024372805.1). Taxonomy (NCBI): domain Eukaryota; kingdom Metazoa; phylum Chordata; class Actinopteri; order Syngnathiformes; family Syngnathidae; genus Oostethus; species Oostethus manadensis. Next base: position 241,626 of record QODF01000118.1, on the reverse strand, counting down.
TTACATTGCTGGTATTAAGATGTTTTTTTTCAATATCAGTTTGTAAAAAATGTGGGCCGTTTATAAAAGAAGGTGTCCCGAGGTAGGCTACATAACGCTAAATATTGTAGAAAGGTATGCACCTAACTTTATGGTAACAATGTTTATGGGAACATTTATTATGAACAATTTCATTACCTCATCAGCCTATCACAGTCAGAAAGTGGTGAAGGGTGATGATGTAATGAGAATGAAGTGTTTTTAGGGGTAAAATTGGGATTCAGCCTAAATAAATGAATTAATCGCACAACAGAATATGAACTTGATCATTTTGCCGTCCTTAATATATTGCCATGTGCTTTGGTCTGTTTTTCTTGTCTTCTGCCTCCAAGCAGGCAGGAAATAAACTTACTTTGCACGCTGGTTTCAGCATCTTGGAATGTTCGCTCTATAGAACAAGGCATGAACGGGCCGAGTCCTTTTGTCAGTCAGTCGTTTTGTCTGGAGGACACTAAAATACACAGAGTGCAGAAGAGTGTAAGGTAGTAGAAATTAAATGAGTAGATTGCAATATATTGCCATTTTCAAAACATTTTTCAATGTACTTTTTAAACTACTTTCTATAAACGACAGTGTTGTGCATCTTACAGCTACCATACTCCCATGTAACCCCTTCTGTATGTTTATTGAAGTCCTCACACAGTCATTCATTGCAGTCTAAATGTCATATGCAAGCGCAGCTTACTGTTCCACTATATTTGCTGATGCATGAAGTAGCAGTGTAATTACAGAAGCCTTCTTTCAGTTTGTTTGCATCATTAGGAAAACAGCTTAGGACCCTGACTTATATGAATTATCATGATTAAACATTCTGTGCTCTGTTTCTGGATGATACACTGAACAAACGATGTGCCTGGATACACCCTGACCTTGGCCTGGATGACTAAAAAAAGAGTCATTCTATTTTCACAGCATGCTCCTTGTGGATATTTCTGTCCCGCCAGAATTCACTACATTCCACTGGCCTCACTTCAATTACAGGACTTGCTGGCCCTGAGAAAAGTAAACCTGAGCCACAAGTGTGAAGTGTCATCAGATGAGCTGCAGCTGACATCTCATCAGCTCACACAAACTTCAACTATGCCTCGCGCAGACAGAAAAGGTCATCAGCGCCCCGAGGTTTCTCACAAGCTAACACGTTCACTCCCGCGTTTCTGCCCCCACTACGCCAATGTCATTTCTTCAGGTCGCCACAAAGGGAGCTTGTAGTTCAAGAAAAGTTGCCACAGGGCATTTTATTAAGTACTAAATATTTATGTAAAAATCACAGGTTGCTCAAACACTAACATTATAAAACACCTTTTTTAAAAGGTTGACATTTTAAACTGCCCTACATTTAACTACCATTTGAGAAGATGCTTTTGGGTGCTGTGTAATCACAATCTCAACGGGTTAAAAGCATCCGATTGTCAAACGTCTCAGTGAGATGTTTTCACATCTACCGTTCCCTGGTGCATATGCCGTCCATACTAATTAAAAGGTAACTTTGCCTGAAGCTTACCTGAGGAGACACGCAGACACCACACACTGGTGATGAGGACCCGTGACTCGACCTGTGTCACGGGTGACCGAGCTGAATATTTTATGGTTTTGTGGAGCCGTGAGCAAATGCTAAAATTAGCTCCGTGTGTATTGGTGTAAGCAGCTGTGAGAAGAGGAGACAACCAACAACTTGCAGAAAATCCACGTCCTGTGAGTAACCACTGGAAATGATCTGCAACAAAGCACCACCATAACCCGGAGCAAAGGACAAAACGACTGGAGATCCTGGCTCAGTCGTTTGGGGAAAGCAGGGAGCAGTGGAGGTCTTCAACAGTGTTTTCACTATTTTGGTGCCGCAAACAGGATGGAAGACAGAAAGATTGTACTCAACTTCTGAGTAGTATGAGCCTCAAGACTTTAACTTTGCTTTGGAGCATCTTACAGCCAAAGAGAAGAAGAATTATACAGTAGTGTTGAAAATCCATCCATCCATTTTCTACAGTATACCGCTTATCCCAATAGATTGATCTGGTTAGTTACATTGCACTGCTTTTATCAACAAGGTGCCAGTAGGTGCAGTAGATTCTCAGAAAAAAAGTAGTTGAAAGGGGTGTATTTTACTTTTGACTTTACAAACTCAAAACTATTTTGTACAAGCTTTTTTCTTTCAAGGATTTGGAAATCCCGTGAGTCACTAAACTAATATTTAGATGTACGTATGATCACAGTTATTTTATAACTGCTTCACATCTGTGTGGCATGGAGTCAACCAACGTGTGGCACCTTTCAGCTGTTATTCCACTCCAAGATTCTTTAACAACATTCCACAATTCATTAACATTTCTTGGTTTTGCTTCAGAAACAGCATTTTTGATGCATTTTGATGAAGTTCTCTATTGGATTAAGGTTTGGGGGATAGGGCTGGCCACTCCATAACATTTATTTTGTTGGTTTGGAACCAAGATGTTGCTGGTTTACTAGTGCATTTGGGATCACGGTCTTGTTAAAAAACCCGTTTCAAGGGCCCGTCCTCTTCAGCATAAGGCAACATGACCTCTTGAAGTATTTTGACATATGCAAACGGATCCATGATACCTGCTATGTGATAAATAGGCCCAACACCAGAGTAGAAGAAACCTTCCCATATCATGATGCTTCACTGTCTTCACTGTGTACTGTGGCTGGAATTCAGAGTTTGTGGTTCGTTGCACAAACAGTCTGCGTGCCTTGGACCTAAAAATAATAATTTTACTGTCATCAGTCCACAAAATGTTCCTCCATTTCTATTAGATTAATTTAGCATCACACAGACGTCAAAGTACTTACAGGTAACTCACGACTGTCTATGATCATCCTGGAGCTGATGATTGGCTGACCCTTTTCTATTCTGGTTATTCTTCCATCCATTTTGGTAGTTGTCTGTCCTGTTTCCTACATTCCAATAAAATGCAACTTTTTTGCAGCAGCTACTGACCAACAACTATGCTTATTAGCAGTGCTTCACACACAGCTCACTGCCATCTTTATGTTTCTATTCTTATTTCCAAAAAGATCAAAGTCACATGGCTTTTGTTGATGCATTTTGGTATACTTGGATTTTTCACCACCTTATCGCGGTGGAGGGGTTTGACTGCCCGAGTGATCCTAGGAGCTATGTTGTCGGGGGCTTTATGCCCCTGGTAGGGTCTCACAAGGCAAACAGGTTCTAGGTGACAGTGATTCAGAAGACCCCTATGAAAAACAACAAGAGGAGTGACCGCACCTCCCCCGGACGTGGGATACCGGGGCCTCACCCTGGAGCCAGGCCTGGGGGAGGGGCTCGCAGGCGAGCGCCTGGTGACCAGGTCTTCACATGTGGGGCCTGGCCGGGCCTAGCCCGAAGAAGCCTCACGGGAACTGCCCTCCGCAGACCCACCACCTGCAGGGGCAAGCATAAGGGGTCGGTGCTTTGTGATTTCGGCAGTGGTCGAGGGCAGGTGTCCGGGCGACCTGGTCTTCGGCGGCCAAATCTGGTTCTTGGAACATGGATTGTCACTTCTCTGGTGGGGAAGGAGCCCGATCTTGTGGAAGAGGCGTACTGGGAACGTCTGGCAAAGTCTCCGCTTCGTCGAGACTTCAACTCTCATCTCCGGCAGAGGTTCGCCTGCATCTCGAGGGAGGACCGGGATATTGAGTCAGAATGGGCCGTATTCCGTGCCTCTATTGCTGAGGCAGCCAGTTGTAGTTGCGACCGCAAAGTGGTCGGTGCCAGTCGTGGTGGCAAGCCACGAACCCGATGGTGGACACCGGGGGTTAGGGCTGCTGTCAAGCTGAAGAAGGAGTCCTATCAAGCATGGATGGCTTGCAGGACTCCCGAAGCAGCTGACAGGTACCGGCAGGCCAAGCGGTACCCGGCTTCAGCGGTGGTCATGGGAAAAACTCGGGTGTGGGAGGAGTTCGGTGAGGCTATAGAGCACGACTTTCGGTCGGCCTCGAAGAGGTTCTGGCAAACCGTCCGACACCTCAGAAAGGGGAAGCAGCCCCCAGTTCACACTGTTTACAGTGCGGACGGGGGCTTGCTGACCACGACTGTGGATATAGTTGGTCGGTGGAAGGAATACTTCGAGGCCCTTCTCAATCCCACTGACATGCCTTCCATAGAGGAAGCAGAGTCTGAGGATACGTACGTGGACAGTTCTATCACCGTGGCTGAGGTAATTGGGGTAGTCAAATCACTCCCCAGTGGCAAGGCTCCGGGGGTAGACGAGTTCCGCTCAGAATTTCTCAAGGCTCTGGATGTTGGAGGACTGTGTTGGTTGACACGCCTCTACAACATTGCATGGAAGTCAGGAACAGTACCTCTGGACTGGCAGACCGGGGTGGTGGTCCCCATTTTTAAAAAGGGTGACCGGAGGGTGTGTTCCAACTATAGGGGGATCACACTCCTCAGCCTTCCTGGGAAAGTCTACTCCAGGGTGCTGGAGAGAAGGGTACGACCGTTAGTCGAACCTCGGTTAGAGGAGCTGCAATGTGGTTTTCGTCCCGGTCGCGGAACACTGGACCAGCTCTACACCCTTGCAAGGGTACTCGAGGGTATGTGGGAGTTTGCCCAACCAGTCTACATGTGCTTTGTAGACCTGGAAAAGGCATTCGACCGTGTCCCTCGTGGTGTCCTGTGGGGGGTGCTCCGGGAGTACGGGATTGATGGTCCGCTTCTACGTGCCATTCGGTCCTTGTACAATCGAAGCAGGAGCCTGGTTCGCATTGCCAGCAGTAAGTCGAGCTTGTTTCCGGTGAACGTTGGCCTCCGCCAAGGCTGCCCTTTGTCACCGATTCTGTTCATAATCTTCATGGACAGAATTTCTAGGCGCAGTCAAGGTGTTGAGGGAGTCCAGCTTGGTGACCTTAGGATCTCGTCTCTGCTATTTGCAGACGATGTGGTCCTTATGGCCTCATCAGGCTGTGACCTTCAGCGTTTACTGGAGCGGTTTGCAGCTGAGTGTGAAGCTTCTGGGATGAGACTCAGCACCTCCAAATCCGAGGCCATGGTCTCAGTCGGAAACGGGGGGACTGTACCCTCCAGGTTGGGAGTGAGGTCTTGCCTCAGGTGGTGGAGTTCAAGTATCTCGGGTTCTTGTTCACGAGTGAGGGAAGGTTGTAGCGTGAGATCGACAGTCGTATCGGTGGAGCATCTGCAGTAATGCGGGTGCTGTACCGGACCGTCATGGTGAAGAGAGAGCTGAGCTGGAAGGCAAAGCACTCTGTTTACCGCTTGATCTACGTTCCCACCCTCACCTATGTTCATGAGTTATGGGTCATGACCGAAAGAATGAGATCGCGGATACAAGCGGCGGAAATGAGTTTCCTCTGTAAGGTGGCTGGACTCACCCTAAGAGATAGGGTGAGGAGCTCGGCCATCCAGGGGAGCTCAGAGTACAGCCGCTGCTCCTTCACATCGAGAGGAGCCAGTTGAGGTGGCTCGGGCATCTAGTCCGGATGCCTCCCGGGCGCCTCCCTGGTGAGGTGTTTCTGGCATGCCCAGTCGGTAGAAGGCCCCCGGGAAGACCTAGGACACGCTGGAGGGACTATGTCTCACAGCTGGCCTGGGAACGCCTTGATGTCTTCCCGGTGGAGCTGTAAGAGGTCGCTGGGGACCGGGAAGTCTGGACTTCTCTACTGAAGCTGCTGCCCCCGCGACCCGGACCCGAATAAGCGGAGGAAAATGGATGGATGGATTTTTACCATATTAGCAGGAAACACTCTAAAGCTTTCAATCTGAAACATCGCATCAAATGTCATTTTAATTGGGAGTGGTTTCAACTTTTCTATAAAATATAGCAGCAATATGTTTTACTGAGGCCGGAAACCCCTGTGAGCACAGCATTTCTCCCCGATCAATATTGTGCATCGTGTTTGACAAGCTCCACTCCAGGACACTGTATTAATTAATTTACTACACACCTACAAGGAAAGAGAGATTGGCAGTTGAGTGAATGTCGATGGTTGTTGTATTTAAATGAAAAGATTCGTCTTGCCATGCAACATCACCTTACTATATGTACACTGTTAAACCAAGATCTGGGTTGGTTATAGGCTTTTATATTTTACATGAAATTGATAAAAGCTCTGTTAATCTTTTACCAAGCGTATAAAATAGAGCCAATATTGAGGCATCTCCATTAGAAGACCTGTCACTGTAAAACCACCAGCAGAGGGATTTAAGAGAGAGCGGTGCAGTGTATAGTCCCTTTATGAATTTACTGTATTCAGTCAGGTGGGCAGTTTTTTATCAGTCCATTTTTTACCTCTTCATTTCACATAAGCTTTACAGTTTATGTGGAGTACATTGAAAACACGTCTTCATAACACATTGTCTTATGAAACAAAGTCCATTTTCTTTTTTTTCCCTATTATGGTTAATATTCTCATTGCTGCTACTACCATTCATAAGTATGACTGTATAACGTATTATCACTGTGGCTGTTATTGATATTAAAATATTTTGTTATTTCCATTAAGGTCTTTACATACACATTTGCTGATGTAGTCTGATTTGTCTGTTGTTTTGTAATTGTATTTGCTGGTGTTGTTGTCTCTCTGTTTTGTGCCCCTCTTCTACCCGCACTCACCCATCTGTCTTCCTCTCTATCCCCTCCTGCTCTGGTCTGGCCGCTCCAAACTTGCATAAAAAAAACAACATGAAATTAAGTCAAATAAAATCTATGTACAAGAAGAGAGTATTTGCTAACACGACACCATAAAAAAATGTGATTTGGGATACACGGTATCGCCTTAGGTAACAGTTGTCCTGTCAAACATCACTATCCTGTCAGTTTGCAATTCTAGTTAAGCTCCAACAGTTACGGCTGTTATGCTGCCCTCTGCTGTCTAAATCATAAAATATACATACACAATAAGCGATGTATTTCACCCGAGAAAGAACGTGAACTTTATTCATTTTGGAATTGAGTGAAACCACATCTACTTCGAGTGACCACTTAAAACTTCATTCACCCCACGTCAAATCCATCCCTACGCTAAATCACACTACAGTAATAACAATATTAAATCATGAGCAGTGGTATTCCACAGCCTAGCTCATGCATTTTGATTTAGCGATGCAAAGAAAGGCACACATAAAATTGTCTTCAATCACAGCTCACTTAATTAGGTAGACATTTTTTGAAAAGGGAATTAACATAAAATGAACAGCTCATGAGTAAATCACAGAGTTAAAACAATGAAGTGACGAGGACTCTCGTCATCCTATTACTTAATTACCATTTTGGTATGTCAGTTTTCACCAATTGCCTCACGTCCAACACTGTTGTTGTTGCCAAATCCAGTGATATGTGTTCCTGTGCGTTCAAAATTGTCTACGGACGAGTGGTAATATAAAAATTATGACTTCACTGTCAGTTTGGGTCAACCACTCTGGCAAAGTTAGTTTAAATGTTTATAGCCCTCAAGAAGTTTGACTCCCACACCTCATGAGTACATTTGATGGTGAGCGCAAAGCAATAATAATGAAATGTTCATATTTGGCACTGGTGTCTTATCCATTTAAAGCTGATTGATTCACATAGGCATTCATCTGTCCATGTCCTCTTTTCACTTTTGCAAATTTTGCAAAGTCGGGCAGCCGTTAGTGTAGCGTCTTTCAGCCTTGAGCATGCAAATGTCACCTCTCCTTCAGCAATGTCACCTTGTTTGTTTACTCTATCCATGTGGATTGCCAATGGCCTCTGGTTTAAGAGTGGCAACCAAACATTGGGAAGTCTTTATATGAAGAGAAAACACAAACACATTGATTTTGCATCCCTGACGGTTTTCCAGAACTCTTTAATATAAAATAATAATTCCTATAATAAATCCAAGAATGGAGTCGTAATTACAAATAAGGCTAAAGGACCACACAAAAAATGCAAGTAATAATAAACAGAAAGCCACAGAGAGACTAAGAGGAGATGAGAATATACAATTAACACAGCAACCCTAAACAAAGTTACCATCAATGATGCTGGGGCGTTACAACTAGACAGGAAATATGTTACTTCACTACTATACTGGAGATAGGAGCATACAACTGGACAGGAAACACGTGGAATGGAAGCAGAAAGCACACAATGAATACAGACTCACCATTGGTGCGAGCCTGACGTTTGTTTTCTGGAGAGAAGTCGATCACATGTTTTTTTGATGAGTGGGTAACTGGTGTGCTAGAATGAATTAACCTCATATTGAATACATACAGTATAAGCATGAGCACTCAACATACACGAAATAAATAAATAAATCATCAAAGTTCAAACGTACACTTGGTTTCCAAGCACACAACTGTGGTGCTTTCAAGGGCCGTTGGGAATAAACGCTGCTCAAAACAAAACAATACAAATGTGTTCTACTTCTTCTTCTTTGTTTTAATAGCAGGTTACCACCTTACCGTACTGGAGTGTGTATGAGCACTTCAGGTTACAATCTGTGTTTATGTCCCCCAGAAAAAACCCGAAACCTGTTTAATGCTTTCTATTTATTAGTGAAAACTAACAAGAAAATACACCCTGTGTATTAACCCCCTGACCTTAAGAAACGCCATGTGTGCCTGTCTACGTTCCTTATCATGTATTAATGGATCAAGTAAAGGAAATGGATTAGGTAAAGAAGTAAAACAATGCTCTACAATGAGTGACTTCAAGAAAAATTACAAACAGTTGATGTTTACAAAATACAGGGAAGAAGAGTTGTGAAATATTGTGCGCATCCAAGGCCATATTACTTCATTCCTTGGAGAGTCAATGTTCTGTCTGTTGACTGTCAATGTTGTTTGTTACTATCACCTTATACTTGTACTAGGAACTTTTCATCTTAGTGAGAACATTGTCTGTACTACAACAATGTTTTGTTATAATTGTTTATATACCACTCAGCACCATTATCACTATTATTATTTATTATGGTTATCATTCATCAGGATGGCAGTATAATTGACTTACAATGACAAGAACTACTATCTAACACACTGTCACATGACCTTCCTTATGCATTCAAACTTACTAAGTGCAGGAAGTGTACTGAAATATGGGAGACCCTACGGGGGTAGGATTTAATAAGCTTTGCTTCTTCCTACTCCTTTTGGACATGTGGAACTGTCAAGTGAATAAGTGATGTATTCCAATGTCATTTATATGCATGTTCAAATAAAATGAAATAATTGCCATTACCATATCATTGTCACCCTTCCCTAATATTCCCTGTAAATTCCAGACCCTACCTAGATTGTACAATGTATTCCTTAAAATATTCCTCTGTGTTATTTATTTCCTACATTCCATTAACATGTGCTGCACATTTTCTGAGACCCCACTTACCTCACATTTATCCGACTCTACTTCTACAAATAATGTTGCTCTCAAACTGGTGTGCCCTAATCTAAGCCTGAGAATAAATTACTTCCTCTTTCCTACATTTCCCTTTGAATTCTTCCCTAATTATGGATTGTTGAATATTAAACAAGTGCCTGCGCATAGCTTCTGCCATACATCCATCTATCTATCCATCTATCCATCCATCCATTTTCTATACCGCTTGTCCTCATTAGGGTCGCGGGTATGCTGGAGCCTCTCCCAGCTGGCTAAGGGCGGGAGGTGGGTTACACCCTGGACTGGTCGCCATTCAACCGTAGGGCACATATAGACAAACAAACATTCACACTCACATTAACACACTAATGGACTATTTAGAGTCGCCAATTAACATAACATGCATGTTTTGACCTACACCTCACCAGTTGGTTCCCAACTAGTTGTCCCTTCCTTTTAAAAACTTTGACATTACCTTAAAACTGCATAAAGTCAGACATGACATGTCTGACATGAGAGTGTCAAAGAAAGTTCTCCTCCCCTTCTGTGTGGAAGTGGTACATTTTTGGCTTCTTAAGTTCAGAAGAAATACATTTGTGGACAATCGGCTATGCAGCGGCAGAATCCACAACTGAGCAGTATCACTGACAACCAACAATGTTTCAACACCAAACAATGCGCGGAATGGCGCCCTATCGCTGCTTGACTTCTACTTTCCTTCTGCATGTCACTAAGTCCAACTTTTTGTGCGATGGTTAGCATCCTTCTTTGCCATTCGGGTGCGGCCGCAGGTGCCTTTACCGGTGCAGAACGTTTCGTCGACATTGTGGGTGTTGTCGGGGATAAAACTTGCAAACATACAGCACTTCAGAGTCACAAACTACTCACCAATTTCGTTATTACCTCAATTTTACAAAATCTTGGAAAAGTTATTCAAGATAGGTTGGACAAATTCCTCAATAAGAATGAAATCGTGGTAGACAGCCAATACGGATACAGAGCTAATATTTCCACTTCTATGGCACTGGTTGAAATCACAGAGGAAATTATGAATGCTATAGATCATAGAAAGCGTGCAGCCTCGATATTCATGGTTTAACGAAAGCCCTTGATACAATCAATCACAGCATCCTAACTACAAAAGGACTTCAGATCAAATGATTACTCTAAAAAAAAAATGGTTTGATAAAAATGAATTATCCTTGAATCTACGTAAAACTAAAATGCTGCTATTTGGTAAGAGCAGAAGAGATACTTGTGAGAAAATACAAATTGATGGGGAGGAAATTGAAAGGGTGAATGAACATACATTTTTGGCCTTCATAATTGATGACAGAATGAGTTGGAAACCTCACATCAACAACATAAAACCTAATAGAATATGGAATATTTCAATACTCAATAAAATAAAATTGGTCTTGGATCAAAAATCACTCCAAACTCTCTATTGTTCTCTGGTGTTACCATATCTAACTTCTTATGTGGAGATATGGGGAAATACTGTAACTACAAAAGTACACTTTACTCGCTTAACATACTGCTAAAAAGATCAATTAGGATAATCCATAATGCGGCGTATAGAGAACACACATATCCACTGTTTCAAAAATCACAATTACTAAAATTTGCTGATCTGGTAAACCTTCAAACCGCTAAAATGACGCATAAAGCAAACAACAAACAGTCACCAAAGAATGTTATACCTCTCTTGTTTTCTCAACAAGAGAGGAGAAATATGATCTTAGGAATAAACTAAACTTAAAACACAAATATGCAAGAACAACACTAAACACTTTTAGTACTTCGGTATGTGAAATCAAACTGTATAGTGGATTAGGTAAAGAAGTAAAACAATGCTCTAAAATGAGTGACTTCAAGAAACATTACAAACAGTTGATGTTTACAAAATACAAGGAAGAAGAGTTGTGAAATTTTGTGCACATCCAAGGCCATATTACTTCATTCCTTGGAGAGTCAATGTTCTGTCTGTTGACTGTCAATGTTGTTTGTTACTATCATCTTATACTTGTACTAGGAACTTTTCATTACTAGTGAGAACATTGTCTGTACTACAACAATGTTTTGTTACAATTGTTTATATACCACTCAGCACTATTATCACTATTATTATTTATTATGGTTATCATTCATCAGAATGGCAGTATAATTGACTTACAATGACAAGAACTACTATCTAACACACTGTCACATGACCTTCCTTATGCATTCAAACTTATTAACTGCAGGAAGTGTACAAATGTATTGAAATAGGGGAAAACCTACGGGGGTAGGATTTAATAAGCTTTGCTTCTTCGTACTCCTTTTGGACATGTGGAACTTTCGATTGTATTAAGTGATGTATTCCAATGTCATTTATATACATGTTCAAATAAAATTAAACCATTACCATAAAAAAAATTTATGGTAAAAAAAAAAATTCCATAAATTTTTTTTATGGAATCTGGGAGGAAACCGGAGTACCCGGAGAAAACCCACGCACGCACGGAAGTTTGAACCCTGAACCTCCTGACTATGAGGCCAAAATGCTACCCACTCATCTACCGTGCGGCCCTTTAAAAGTAAATATTTTTAAAAAATTTCAACAGCAGTGCAGAATGCATGTTTAGGCCTATGTTTAGGCGTACTTTGAAATAATTTAAACACTGTAACAATCAGTGGGCCCCTGACCGGAAATACTGCAATATGAAACGGAAAGCAGACACAAGTAAAACAATAAAAACATTTAAAGGCAGGAACAAACAATGCAAACACGTGACACACATATGGTTTCACAAACAACTCAAAATTTGGCCAACATATTTTGAAAATCAAAAACAATAGTATAAAAATTGTACAAGGACCCTGAACGCACCATTCTCCAATCAATATGTTACAGTGGCTGTTTTCCGAAACCATAATGAGCGTATAGTTTATGTTAGATAAGTACACATTAAAGATAAGGTTTGCTGCATGTTTTGTTTTACCATAAAGCGTGAACTCCTCTTTGTCATTAAATTACAAAAACATATGCAAAAATGATATGCCTGTACAGTATGTAACCATTTTATGATTTGACATGCTGAAATTCTGGGATAGGCTCCAGCATACCCGCGACCCTAATGAGGATAAACGGTATAGAAAATGGATGGATGGACATGCTGAAAGTTTCACCACTGGAGGGGACTAATTCCATTTCCGTTGTTTATTATAGCAACATTGTATTTGAACAAACATCAAAGGTTTAGCTTCTGAAATGAATTAGATTTGAATTTTGAGCATCTACCAGGGATCCATGCCTTACATAACCATGGATCTAGACTGTGTTCTTTCACTTTCTTCTGAACACTAGATCAGTTGGTTTGCCATCCCTTCTGACGTTTTTGTAAACCGAGAAAAGGGATGTGTTATCCAAACCGGCCCCGCCAGCCGTCTCCGGGGGAGAGGGCAGTTTGCTAAGTAGTAAACCTGTGTTCTGTCAGGTGTCATTAAGGTCCAGTGGGAGCTGTCACGGCGAGGAGTAATGGATGTCTTTTTCACTGATTGCTAGCAGGGATGGAGTCAGCACAAACACCAAATTAGATGTGACATCTTGATGGAGCCAATGCAGGAGACACAGCTGGTCTCCAAAGTTAGATGGAGGATGGGAAGTAGAAAAGTAGAAGAAAATAAAAGCAGTAAGTAGATAAAGGAGAGGCAAATGGAATCCATACAAAGAGGAACACTTAAACCCCACGTAGTGGCTAGCCCAGGGGTCTGCAACCCACAGCTCCGGAGCCAGATGCGACTCTCTTACCCTTCTGCTGTGGCTCCAGCTGATTTGCTTCTGTGTAGTCACTAGGCCGTCCCATCTGACGGCGTCATGAGCCTTTCAATGTTCTGCATTGGAGGAGAGCCGTGCAATTCTCCACCCAACGTGCTGGGGTGGTGTTTTCTGGTTTGCCGACTTGGTAAGAAACCATGACGCAACTATTTTACAGCAAGTGAAACTAATAGGACATTGGTAGTGTGCTGGTTGACTTAGCTGACATCCCTGCATCTGGTATCACAATGTGAATGTCTGTGTCAATATTCTACACGTGTTTTGTGATTGAGCAAGATTGACCAGTCCAGGGTGTGAGCCGCTTCAACCGTCAGCTGGGATAGAACCCAGCTTTTGTGATCCAAATACCATAAGCAGGACAAATTTAACGAAAGTGCCTTTCACAACTTATATGTGCCCTGCGATTGGCTGCCGACCAGTCCAAGGTGTACCCTGCCTCTTGCCCGAAGTCAGCTGGGATAGACTCCAGCATCCCCCCACGAACCTATTGAGGATAAGCATCATAGAAAATTGATGGATAAATGGATGGATGCATAGGCCTTTCACAAATGCACTTTGGATGAGTGGTGCCCAATTCAAGTCAACTGGCATAGGCTCCAGCTCACGCATGACCCTGAGCAGGATGAATGATAAAGATGGATGTCTCTTATGTAGTTGCCCTGTGATTGCCTGCCGACCAGTCTAGAATGTAGTGCACTTTTCACTCGATGTGAACTGGGATAGCACCTGGTTCCCTTGTAACCCTGAATAGGCATGTCTACAAGAATTTGGAGTGTCTCCCTGGGAATGATCGTCCATTGATCAACATTTGTAAAATGAAAGTAGGATGAGTCTGTAGGTCATACTGTTATCTACTACAATAATAGGTTCCATCTACCAGACAGAGAAAGTCTCATGGCCTCAGGGCTGTGCAAGTGTGCAGACAGGCTCATGCATGAAGTTTTTTCCTTTGGAATTTGTTTTTTCTTCTTAATCCTTCACTAGTTTTATGATGTTGTAGCCATAGTAATCCTGCTCTTGCATTCACATGCAACGTCTCTGCCAATGCTTACTTTGTTACCTTTAGGATAATTTAGAGCTATTTGCCACAATGCAGTTGAAAAGATATTCTCCAAGAAAAATTCCCGTTATGGTAAAGTTATGTTGGTACAATTTGTATAGACTTTTAAACAATGAAAACGAACATAGCTCCTCAACTCTCCTCAGAAAATGTCCTCACCTTTATCTTCCGGCTGACCATTTCTGACCTGATATCGTCTCATGGAATCCTGAGCAAATAATTGCCCACTATATTGGACTACGTTTTGATTGGCCATTAAGTGGCTGAGGCCTTCATTAGTAGAATTGCTTTTATCGCTAGGAGGAAATGAGTGGATCTGGTTAGGGCAGAGGACAATAAGAGGAGTCTCAGAAGAGGAGAGCTGGCTTGAAACAGCAGTGGATTTGGAAATAAATGGTCAGAAAGATGACGACTGAAGCTTGCAGTACATCTGTTCCTATGCCCTGTTGACATTTTGTGATCAGACTCCAGGGAGAGTTGCCTGGTTGTCTTATGTCATACAGCAAGACCATGCTGTGAAAGCTTGACCAATCTGTGACAATGTGTTGGAAGAAAAGATCTCTGACTCAAAGAAAAACTGCATCGTTTAATTTGCAATTGTTGGGTCGCGGGTATGCTGGAGCCTATCCCAGCTGACTTTGGGCAGGAGGTGGGGTACACCCTGGAGTGGTCGGCAGCCAATCAGAGGGCAGACAAACAACCATTCACACTCCAATGGACAATTTAGAGTCGCCAATTAACCTAACATGCATGTTTTTGGAAAATGTGAGGAAGCCAGAGAAAACCCACGCAAACTCCACACAAAGATGCCCAATGGAGATTCGAACCTTCAACCTCCTGACTGTGAGGCCAACGTGCTACCCACTCCTCCACCATACGGCCGTTACTAAAGTAAATGACAGATAAATTACATTAAAATAGAACTTGATTTCCGTTAACTTTGGCACAACAGTTTTCATTTTTCTTGCAGGGGTCTTTTTCTTATTTGATGGTGACGGAAATGAAAGCCGGCGTCGACCAATAGGTTATGACATTCACGAAAGACAAGGACAAAGGACATGACCATATCCCTTGGGAATGCTTTTAATGCACTTCCAAGGTTGTCTGCGCAGACAGAGTGGCAACAAGGCCTGACAGCATCATATGCCTGGCGGAACCTACATCAAACTGTTTCTGCTCAGGGAAGCGTGGGGGCCATTAAAAATGGATAGATCAATACATTGAATACACGCACCTCAGTCTGTCTGTTTTAATGCAGAGAGCAAGCGCGAATGGCAAAGAATAAATTGCTGGAATAAGGAAAAGCACCAACAGCACAGCGGACGTATGTTGATAAATACACTTTTAAGACCACTCAAGCTTTTAAGACCACTTGAAAAGTTAAAGAATTTATATTTTGTGCTGTTGGATCTTAAGGAGGGCCTAGGTTGAGCTTCAGAATGCAAAAAGAGAGGAATAAGAGTGAGCAAACAAATTCAGTAAGAAATTAATTGCAAACAATCAAGTGAAATAGGAAGTTTATCAGCTTTAAGAAAACTTTAAGACCATAGTGAAAGAAAACCTGAAACCCCCCGTGGCCCACGTCCAGGCGAGGTGCGGTCACTCCTCTTGGTATTTTTTAACGGTGTTAATCACGCGTCAAAAAAAAAATAGTGCTGTTAAAGGAAATTTCCTTAATATTGAGAACACTACTTGAAATACAAGTGGTGTGGAGCATTCTGGTCACAAGGCGGAAATAACTGAGATTGTTGAGAGATTGTCTTACATTACATGAACACTCCATGAAATCAACCATAGCATGTTTGATATGATAGAGTAGGTAAATGTTCTTCTCATCCGAAAATGTTTTTTATAAGGTAATGGTGAAGCAGCTCTCCGCAAAGTCTCACCACTCCACCCACACACAGACGTGGCAAAAAGTTGTGTACAAACTTCCATACTAAAATTATAGCCATCTTTCTTCTTCATCGTCTACACGGAATCATTTGGTTGAGAAGCATGCTAGTAATGTGCAGATTCATACTGAAATGTCGATACCAGCTCTTCAGGTTTTTCAGCTCTTTCAGTCGATACGAAAATCAAAATCGTGATACATTTGGTACTTTAGATACATAATTTTGTACTTCATTTTTTGTGATGTTGTATATTAGCTTGGCTGATAATCGAGTTTATTTGTAGCTCTAAACATAGTTTACTTAACTTTTTTCTCTCTCCTACGAGGTTATGCTTTTTTCCATTTGCAAATAATATGCAAATTTGCCAGTTGCATCATCTAATGACTTCCAGGACAGCCAGCAGCTTTTTTTTTTTTTTTACTTTTTACGAGTTGACAACTGTGCAGCGCTCAATTCTGGATGAGGCTGGCAGAGGGAGGCATCGTGTCTGCCCATCCTCATTTATATCTTCCCCCTTTTCAGGGTTGTTACGACATCTGCGAGAGAAGGGTTTTAAGAAACAACAACTTCTGCAAAGGCCTTATCTCCTTCATCGCCAGAAAGTTGCCCGTTTTAAATTTGCACAAGGGCACCAAACATGGGACACTAACATATGGAAGCTTTGTGGAAGCTTTATTCTCTTATGAAATAAAAGTGTAACCTTGACGGTCCTGCTTACAGCGTTTCTGGCATGACAAGGAGATCCCACCTGAGATGTTTTTCACATGGCATCAGTAGACTTTTTTAAAAAAAGTTTCCCAAAAGCCTAAGAAATCAAATGAAAAGACACACAGTTTGGGCCAAATTTCAAGAAACTGTAAAATGTACTCAGAACATGAAATGCTTGTGCTACTAAGAAATATTTGTCAGCCAAATTACCACTAGACCGGCTACGATTCTCCTTGTGCCGAGAGTAGACCAGGTTGAAGCCGGCGAGCTTTTAGTGCACCTTCGGCAAGGCTTTTTGGCACTAAATTGTCACTACGGCAGGCTGAATCAGTCGGCACCTCCCCCTGCTGCGCCGCCATACCCATTGCGGCGCGCCTCGGTCTACCAAATTGGCGCCAAACTGCGCAACCCACATTATTTTTTTTATAATTAGAGCCCTACATTTCAAAAGGTCCAGAAGGAATTTTAATTATACTCAGTTGTACTGTATTTCCAAATAGTGCCATTTTGCCATTCTAGAATTTACATGTCTAATATAATATTAATTCTGTCGCTTTGTACTGCCAGCCTATGGTTGCCATTTTTACATTTTTATTGCCTCATGAATACTCTTTGTACAGTTCATGCATATATTGCCCTGTATTAATGGTCAGCAAAAGATCAATTAACCTATCTGTCTTAAAGCTTGGTTAAAGTTCACATCATAATCAGTAGACAAGATGGCTGATGATCTTCCAATAATAATCACTCTCATCATCACAGACTTCCAATCTTTTTTTGCATGTGGCTGCAGTGAACTTTGACCAAGTTGTATTTTTAAAATGATTCAATTTTTGCACAGTTAGTACTAAGTGACATGGGCAATAATTAATAAGGACTTTTAACTGGTTTAATTAGGCACAACCATTAATGTGTTAATGGTTAATGTGTGAGTGTTCACATTATTGTATTTTTTTATTGCATATTGCTTCTTAAAAGCACTGTTGATGTACTACGCTATTGATGAAGATGTCATACAACTTCATGTCAAAAAATCGAAGAATCTCACCGAATGTTTCTGAACTCCTGCTTCCATGACTGTATTTTACTTTCTATAGCTGACTTCTTTAGACAGCAAACTATCTGAGGCTGAAGCACCAGCACCTCTGATGGCTGGTAGCAACCCAGTAGTGCACTCCAGAGGCAAAGAGGCACCGCTTGTTCAGTCAAAATGATATCAGCTTTGGAAGGTTGAGCTACATCCACAGTATGGCAGCAATGTTCTGCCAACACTGACAATGGGGACTTGTCCAAATGCATATATACATTTAGATGTATTTGTAAACAGCCACAGCAAAATGAAACCCAACCATAGTTGGTCCCACTATTTAAAAGTAGGACACCTTCACAACTGATTTTTTTCTGGATATGTTTCATATGCATTATATACATATACATATACATACATATACATTTAACAGATGTACTTCCATGTCAGAAATGACATGGGGAAACTGTATTTTTATCTTACATTCACCTTTTACAAACGTTGCAAGATTAAAGCGAGACGTAGATGTTTTTGGCAGAACGTATCCTGCTGTTGTCTCCAAACTTGAAAAGGATGAGATCAGAGGGGCACACTCATAAAAGCAACCTGAGAGCTTGGACAGGGATGGCGTCATCAACAACAAATGTGAGGAGTTGAAGGAAAAACGTGGGTATGCTGGGATAATGTATAGAAACATCTTGGTGAATGGAAAAATGTGTTTTATTTGTAAGGCGTATAATGTTTTTGTTTTATTCACATGGCTGTTTGTATTGAATATATTCATACAGTATATTTTATTATATATATTTATATAAAGTATTTATAATAGTCTGGCCATATTTTTTTATACCTGTAGTTTATAAATTCTTCCAATGATAAGAAAATGACATGTACCGGTATAAATGATCATTTAAACGGAAAAAAGCTGAGTTGATGACATGTTTTTTCTGAGACTGTCTGCCATGGCGCACTGTATTGACACACAAGTACACCAAAAGAGGGAAAATGAACAAGGCTGAAGGTGGCAGAGAAGTCACCAGACGACGAATAAACTGTGGAGGGGACCTTTGTAATATGGAAGTGGTTAGGTTTCGGTAGAGCAGATCAAGCAAGAGCCCATGATGTGCAACGTTTGCAAAGCGACGGTGACAGAAAATGGTAGGAACACAACAAATTTGTTCTACCATCTCAAGCGCAAACACCGAGCTGAGTACAAAGAGTATACTCAGTTTGGGATATTTGCTCATTTGCATAACTCGTCATAATACAGCAGTTGAAAAACCCAATGGTGCAGAATCCAATCCACATTATGGTATAAAACCCACTTTGTTCAATTTGTTCCAGTTATGAAAAAAGTCGCCCTGTATGTAATAGTTTGTACCACGGTCAAACTGTCGTAAAAAAAAAACAATCAAAGTCGTCATTAAATGCACGAGCAGTTTTTTAAGTGAGATTCCAACATTATTAGCAGTGATACACGTGTACAAATACCTTCCTGAGAAAGTGAAACAATATTAGGGTAAACAAAGGAAGTCTTCGGAGATGAATGACAGAGGTGCAGGATATTACAAAGGTTTTGCATCCCTCCCTAAAATGTTTGCCAAATGTGAAATTGCATAACCTCTGGGGTGTTAAGCTCAAATTTAGAAGAAATGTACTTACAGAAAATGAACAAACATTTAATACTGAAAACCAAATACATGCTTTGGCCTCGCTTGTTCAACATTTACTGCTGATTGTTAGGTTCATTGGGAGCTCGACCTGCTCAGTTTTCAGTTTTTTGTGATCGGGTGTTTTGTTTTGTTTTGTTATTAATGATGTAGGTGAGCGCTGGTGTGCCGTTTTACCTGCAGTATTTCAACACTGACCTTCTCAAGCTTTTTTGTGTCACGCCTCGAGGTAGAAAAACTTTTTTAAGCCCTTTATTTGTCTGCCACCGCAACTGAAAGGTGAACATTTAGATAGTGAGACAGAGTGTATTGTTTTCTCAGCCCTTAACTTGTTTTTACTACTTTGATTCCTCACTTACTCAGTGTTTTGACACATTGCTGAAGGGTGATTATTGCAGCACACTAGTACACACTTAACAGCTTTGACAATGACAAAGCTGTCACCATTAGCCCAACCTTCCAGCAGCGGGATCGAGCCCCAACAGCCTTGATTCTGAGCTTACATTTGCTGGATATTTTACTTTGACTGATATGCAATTCATATCGTGTGGGGGTGTCAATATGTATATTGTGAGGGATGCAATGTGCCTGAAAGAAGTGCCTCCAGCCTCTAGCTTGAACAAGGCACCACCATACTTCCCTGCCAGTAATATGACATGCAAGTTAAATATGAGTCTTTCAGGTCAGCTTTGTGCACAGTTAAGATTATTCAAAATAATTCCAAAATAATTTCAAAATGATTGTCAGTCTTATTTCAAGTTGTTTTTTGTTGTTGTTTATTATTTCAAGTGCGGAAAGTGGTGATAGTCGTAATTTGAAGAGTAAAGTATCATTCCGGTCTGAGGTGAACCCATGCACGGCATAACTGGCCAAAGGTGAGTATCTTTTCCCTCAGGGAAAAAGTTAGAAAATGATTTATTCTATTTGAAGCACGTTTAAGAAACTGACTGTATCTCTTCATCAATCTGGACTATACTGACTAAACTCAAAACTGAAACCAGGAAAATATACCAAAGTGACAGCTATGAAGCATACAAGCGTATTTAAGAGCCACGTGGCATGTTGAGTACAGTACATTTATATTATACATGTATATTATACATGTTGGCAAGTCCGCAGTACTCCCTGCCTCCCACCCCCGACAGTTCACCACACTCCCCCACTATTTGAGAAGCACTGGTCTAAAGCAAGGACGCCCACTACTTTTAAAATGACCAAGTCCCAATTATCTACCTTCTGCTATACATTGACAGTATACTGTATATTTAGTATCTTTACAACTCTATTTATGTACATTGTATATGTATATCAGGGGTACACACACATTTTCAGCATGTAAGTTACAAGTCAAAATGACATACTGCTTACTTTAAAACAGGAAAACAACGTAAATATAAAATAGAATCTCTGTAAACATTGAATTGATTGGTATTTCACATTCAGTTTTGAGGTTTACAGATCGTTAATAGTTGATATTGATCAATAATTCACAATGCAATTCAACATGGCAGTAAAGATAATTACTCCATAGCTTTGTGCTGCACATAACAAGAGTAGTATGTCGGTCAAAACAGGTACGTAGTGGTTGTTGTTTTTCATTTCATTTCATTTATTTCAGTTGTACTTGTAATGTAACATCAAATCACAACTAAAGTTGATCTCAGGGCATTTTACACATGAGGTAGTTGTAAATAAAATACAAAGAAAAAACAACTAAACCTCGTATGAGCAAACACTTAGCGATGGAGGCAAAGAAAAACTCCCTCTGAGGAAGAAACCTTAAACAGTCTCAGTCCAGGGACCAGGGAGGTGTATCAGGAGGAAAGGGTCGGTCTAACTATGTGCTTTAGCAAAAAGGTGAGTTTTGCATTGACTTGTTTAAATAAAGAGAGGGTGTCTGCCCCACCGATTGAGTCAGGGACATGGTTTCTTAACAGAGGAGCCTGATAACTAAAGACTCCGCCTGTCATTCTACCTCTAAAAAGTCCCAAGTAAGCGTGAATTCATACATTTGTCTTTCCTCTGCATAACTTGCTATTATAGGATAGCTTTTGTCGTATAAACATCTTACTGCTGACTTAAGTTGAAGTTACTTTTTTGCATGCCGCTTAGTGAGTTTCTGTTCACCACTTCATCTCTGCCACGTGGGAGCACCAGGGAATCAGGAGGGGGGGGTTCATGTCAGCTGACTGATGTCATATGACACCTAAAAGGGACGCTCTAGAGATTTATACATACACGTTGGTAGGTGGCACCAGACGACTTCTCCTGGAGCGACTCCAAGCTTTTCTTCCTGTCACTCACACATCACAGTGACCTGGGTGGATCTAGATGTCTCAAAGGTTGTTAACAAATAGCAGAGGAGTTAGGATGCTAACTTAAAGATAATAATTACCAATGAAACGGTCATCAAACAGCTTTCAATCAGCTAAGAAACAGGATGCCCATCTTTTACTCTTACCAGTTATTTCACTGGTATGGAAAATGTGATTTTTTCTTTTGAGAGTCGTCTTTTTCTTAAGGTCATGCAGTACTTTGATATGATGTCGGACTTGTACTGTATATTGCCTCTGTCTTCTTCTTCCTTGTATTTTGTGTCATAACAGCCTGCCTTAAAGGCCAAGCCCTTCGGATGGTAACATCAGAGGCTGTTTATTACAAAAGGGGTCATTGGTTTGTCCTAGATCCATCCTCGCTCAGGGTGTCACTTGGTCAACCCGTTTTATAACAAATGGTGGATTCAGTATTTAGGGCCAGGATCTGAAACGCCTTTGGAATTATGTATAGGCTACATACAATATTCACCCCCCATAAATGGCAATGTATGACCAAGTTCCTCTGGTTAAGTCTCTGCATTTGTCAACTGACCAATACAAAGCACTTGCATCAATCCGGGCTGCATGAGATGATGCATGATAGTCATTTGTAAGTTTATATTCTTCTAAATGTGTACAGTACCCTTGCAGTACTGTGGGAAAATCCATCATGAGGATAAACTGTTGTTGAATGTGTTGTTAGAAGAGGTGTAGGAACGATGTGTGCAAAGTACAGGCTTCTGTCGCCTCTGTCTTTTTGTGAAAGTGCTGACCCGGTGCTGTAGAAGCTAGGTCCACGGCCACCGCAGCGGGAGAGATCAGGGCGCCATCCTCAAGCCTTTCTCTAATCTACTGGTAATATAGCTTGCATCATGACAAAACAGATAAATCCTGTTATGGAAGGAGTCTTTGTGGAACAACCTTGCTCACCACATGTGGAGGAGTTCAGGCAAAAGCTACAATTCTGGATTAAAGACAACAACGCGGTATGAGAGGTAGCTAAAGCTTTGAAACCAGAGTCTGATGGCCTCTTTGCACAGGCAGGATTTAGATGAAAGGCGGGTTGAATCAGTGGCATTAACCACTTAGCTACATAGCAGGAAAACGAGAGTATGCTCTTACTGCGTGACGTGATATTATTTCCTGTTCATTTTAATCAGCAATATAATTTGATAAACCATGTTATGAGTCAGATAATATGGAAAAGTCACTCTGCATGCATCAATCTTCCATCTCTACTTCCTCAAACACCTTTGTCCTGTTCTGAATGGATTTGGATGACATTTTTAGGAGCTGTCGGAAATGGGATACCAAAAAAGGGATTACATTTTGGGGGATCACTGTCAAGATCCAGGGAATGTTGTAAGGATTCTTTAACATTGCGAGATTGCGAGGACGTTTTTTGGTCGGAGCCTTTACAAAGAATACAGGACAAGTTCTACAAAATATGAAAAACTGATGCAAATAATGGAATAATTCCGCATACTATGAACCAGAATCTAAAAAATAGGGGACATTTGGGATTTTCATAATAGGGAGAGAACAAATGAAGCTATTAACATGCAACAGACACAATTATACACTTGACTGGCCCAAAAAAAAGGTCATACGCTCTAATATTTTGTTGGAAGAACTTTAGCTTTGATTACGGCACACATTCGCTGTGGCATTGTTTCCATAAGCTTTTGCAATGTCACAAGATTTATTTCCATCCGGTGTTGCATGAATTTTTCACCAAGATCTAGCATTGATGATGGTAGAGTGTGACCGCTGCGCAAAACCTTCTCCAGCACATCCCAAAGATTCTCTGTGGGGTTAAGGTCTGGACTCCATGTGTGAAAATGATGTCTCATGCTCCCTGAACCCCTCTTCCACA
Organism: Oostethus manadensis; assembly: GCA_024372805.1. Classification (NCBI taxonomy): domain Eukaryota; kingdom Metazoa; phylum Chordata; class Actinopteri; order Syngnathiformes; family Syngnathidae; genus Oostethus; species Oostethus manadensis. Next base: position 217,896 of record QODF01000118.1, on the reverse strand, counting down.
ATTTGAGCCCGATGAATTCTGACATTGTCATCCTGGTATATGCCCATATCGTCAGGGAAGAAAAAGTCCATTGATAGAATAAGCTGCTCATTCAGTATATTCAGGTAATTAGCTGACCTCATTCTTTGAGCACATAGTGTTGCTGAACCTAGACCTGACCACCTGCAGCTACCTCCTACTATTTGCTTACTTAAATCCAGGTGGCCACTATTTTTTGGCAAGGCAGTGTATATAGCCAAGTGTTTTTGTGAAAAATCACAGAACTCATATTGATATCATAATTAATCCATTTGCTAATGAAATGTTTGTATGGACTAAGATTGATGGTGTAATTCACACTATTGGGGGGGTTATGGATTATGGATTCCAACTGGAATCCATAATTTCTATTACATTAAACATATGTAACATGATATGACACCATCCTGTACTGTCAAAATGAATTAGCTATGATTTCAAGATATACACTCAAAATTTTAAGACCAGTTGCAAAATGGAAAGAATTTACATGTGGCAGTATGCCCCCAGCAACATCTCCACATAGCTATTCTGCCATTTGACGCCCCTGCACAATCTGAAGTTCAATTGTTCCATTGAAGGAAAAAGCATTAAAAAATCATGGCTGCCCCTCCACTGTGCCTTAAGAAATCATCTCAGGTGGGATCTCCTTGTCATGCCAGTAAGATTGGAAGTTAGAGGCAGAGGATAAAATTGTTTTCACCTTTCAATGTCTAATTTGGTGCTCTTGCAAATTCCAAACATGCAATTTTATTGCGTTCAAGGGGACGAGGTCTTAGAAAATGTTTTTTATTTTCTTGCAGATACCGTCTGATTGACAATCCCCATGCATATAGAAAAAAAATATATTTTGGGAGAATTCTAAAATGATGAGTAAAAGACGAGATGGAATACTTAGGGCGCTATGTCACAGGGTCTGTCAACACAGTAACCATCCATCCATCCATCCATTTTCTATGCCGCTTATCCTCTTTAGGGTCGTGGGTATGCTGGAGCCTATCCCAGCTGACTTCGGGCGGGAGGCGCGCTACACTCTGGACTGGTTCCCAGTCAATCACATGGCAGACATACAACCATTCACACTATAATGGAAAATTTAGAGCCGCCAATTAACCTAAAATGCATGTATTTGTAATGTGGGAGGAAACCGGAGTACCCGGTGAAAACTCACGCGCACACGGGGAGAACTTGCAAACTCCACACAGAGATACCGAATGGAGATTTGAACCCTGCAACTCCTGACTGTGAGGCCAACATGCTACCCAGTCAACCACCGTGCGGCCCAGTAACCATGTGAACATAAAGTTGACAAACAGCTCAAAATCCTGAGGGGGGATGGGGACAACCAGGCACTACAATCACTGTAGCATGACCAGTCATTAAGACCTAACAAAGGCCTAAACCCACAACAATGAAATGGACCCAAGATAGCCAACTGAATCTTCCAGTTCACAGCCAGTGAAATTTTTATGAGTCTACCGCAACTTTTTTGTTCCGTAACCCTCAGGATCTTTGAAGAGGTTGAAAGTGACTGTCTTGCTGTGTTCAACATCAGCAGCAATGGTGCACGGCAAGAGTCCTTGCTTATGCAGCTCACGACTGTGTTATAAAATATAAATTCTAGCAATTTTCCAACGGGTCTTAAAATTTTGACCAGAAGTGGAATTCTTACATGTAGTATTACTGTTGTACAATGTACTGTATTCTGAGTGGCCAAATAACTAGAGGCTGTAGCCATAACAATGGTTGCTGGGCTCTGTTTCTGGAAGCTGCATGATATTGTCACATTCCCCTAGCTCTGCCATTCAGCCAGACGGGCTGAAGGCCAACAAATTAGCCTCTGGCCTGCAAACAGCCATGGTTTGCTTTGTCGTGGTGGTGGTGGTGGTGTTGGTGTTGGGGCAGATCAGAGCTTATCTATGATAGCTGGCAGTGAAACCCCCACTTAGGATGTCAAGAGGCTGTTTGTTTCCTTTATGCACAGGCTGTCACCTCTGATGAGCTATGAGTGCTGGAGGGTGAAGGCGACACAAGCGGCGCTAACATGATGGTAGTACGCTCATTCATTTTCATTCCAATTACTGTATGGATTGTATTTACCACAACACAGATTATGGTAGTTACCAAAAAGACAACCTCTCTTTTTCAAGACCAGTTTTTGAACAAAATCATGTTTTCAATATCAGCCAAATAACAACTAGTAGATTACAATAAAAAGGATATCATATATCTGAGCTAGTTTGATGACTCTGCTTTATTGATCAGATTCAGAATCACAACGAGAATCAGTTTTATTCGCCATATGTAGAGTTTAAAACGTTACAACACCAGCAGGTCGTTGCAATACCATTACCGACACCCAGTGACCATCGTAGAATATTACCTATTAACATCTCTTTCAATGCATTTTCTGAATGCATCATATTTGTATTTTAGTCATTTAGTTATTTTGGGGGCTTGAAAATGCTTAATATAGTCACTAATATTGTCACTTATTTTCTGTCATGCCCCTATAGGGGACATAAATGCTTTTCACACTCACACTGATTTCAAATACTAGATAAACTGTTAATATCTATTTATGTATCTGTACTGTAAAGACTGAACTCAAAACTGAAACCAGGAAAACGCAACAAAATGGTATTCAAGAATTTAACTGCATGTTGGCAGGTCTGCAGTAACACAAAATACTCCCTGCATTTCATTGCCCCCCCTGAAAAGTCCCCAAACCCCCAGGGGGGCCGCCCCAATATTTGAGAAGCACTGATTTAGGCCAACAATACTTTGATAATTTGCTTAAGCATACATATTTTTTGATTGATGACAGGCTGTACAGAATTAAAATTCTGAAAAATAAAAATATATTGTTTTTCTACAATTTTATGTTTTCTTTTTTAAGTACTACCTAGGGCACCATTTAAGCACAAGCACCATTTCAAAAGTACAGATTTGACCAGTATCGGGTAATATATAAGTGCTGGAGGGTGGCGGCCAATACCCAACCCTTGGTGTGTCAAAATGGTTTGTGTGACTGACAGGAGAAAAAATGTTTCCAGCAGTACTGTATGACTATATACAGTATAAAAACAAAAAATTCTGTTCTCAGGCTGAGGGATCTTATACGACGTAACATACTTGTGTCCACTTAAAAATGGAAATACGTTGCTTAAAACGTCACCTGTACAGTTGATAAAGCATATGTGATTATGAATTATCCATTCATCCATCTTCTTCTTCTTATCTGTGATTGCATTGACTACTTTGTCCAGCACCTCGTGGAGGATCCTGTGGCTTTCCCAGGCCTGACATGTCCTGAGCCTTCCCTAAGGATTCCTACCAGTCGAACGTGCCTTAAACACCTCCCAAGGAAACGTCTGGGAGGCATGCTGACCGGATTCCCGAGCCACCTCATCTGGTTCCTCTCAATGCTGAGGAGCACCGGTTCTACTCTCCCAGGTTACCCCAAGATGATAATGTCTCTCACCTTATCTGTAAGGGAGATTCCAGCCACCTTACGGAGAAAACTCATCTTGGCCCCTTGTACCGGCGGACTTTATTCTGATTAATTAGTTGTTTCCGATGGCAATAATTGTTTGGAAATTACAACAAATGACAAGACAGAGATTATGTTTGCCTTTGGAGCTGTCACTGTACTTTCAAAGAAGCAAGGCTTTCCTAAAAGGAATTGCAGCAACGTTATTAAACATCCTGGAAACGCTTGATCATTTTAATCCAGTTGTGACTGTAAAATGAAACATGGCTTAAAGTACATCAAACACAATTGTTTTGTTGTTGTTTCTTATCATTTATGATTTTTCTTTTTCTTTTGCTAATCCCGAATTAAATTTTGTCTAGTGATGGCAGTGAAGCAGAAATGAAACTGTGTCACCTGTTCTCTAAGCCTTGACAGCACAGTATTTGACTGTAATCCCAAATATTAGAAATGGTGACAATGAGTGGGAAAAAGAAGCGGATAATACAAGAGATGAAAGGGATGAAGGGTTCCACCAAAAAAGACTTAAGTCAGAGGTAGATTGCTAAATTTCAATGTTGTCCCTTTTCTGCAAGTATGAAGTTATTAGCTCCTTCTGCACACACGGGGAATGCCTTTGAGATTAGTCTCGCATTGGCGCTCGACGTTGCTTCCTTTTGTGGCCAATTTGTATGCACTCCACAGCTGTGTTACCAGTAACGGCAAAGAAGACAGAAAAAAAAAACAATTAGAAGCATAAAAGCCTATAGCTTGCGGCTCCACAGACCTCTTGTGCCATTATAGTTATTACAGTACAGTAGACAATGATGTTTGAAAGAGGGGAGGATGGGATCGCATGGATTTGACCAAATGACTGAGAGATGAAGAACTGGACCAAGAATACAAGAGATGAAAGTGAAAATTCTTAGGAGGGAGAAAAGGAGAGGAGAGAGGGAGGTAAAGTAAAGCTTGTCTAACAGTGCGGGAATATAAACCAGCTTGAGACAGGGAATAACATGGCACATCAAGGCTGAGCCAAAGAAGAAAATATAATACTGTCATGTGTCATTTTTATTGTGTAGCTTCTCACGTCACACCCCTGAGTCTTTTATCAGCGTTACGAGACACAGGCACGCATTCTTTTAACTTGAATGGGAGAGGCTCTCTGAATGTTCTGAACTTCTATTGCCACACCAGTGTTGAATTAGGGAACATCTGCATGGATGTGGCATAACTTCCTATGTAATCTTTAGACTTAAACTAGTTGAGACTGAATGAACAGGCCATTTTGAAGAAACAATTCAACATTCCTCATTTCATTTGTATATGTCCACAACGGCCAATTTGTGTGTAAATGTGATGTTAACACGGCAGCCATTAGCCTGTTAGTCTCTGCTACATGCAACACTTGACTGCCTTGATTACAATGCACTGCCTGTTGCTTGCAAATCCACAGACTACAAACCAATAAAGCTTAAGAGGGAACAAATGGCGATTACATGATAATAGAAACTCCATTGTTCCATCAACCCAAATGAAATGAATCAGCGCTTAACGAGGCTGACAGTAATTCCTTATTTATCATGGTTATTTAATTCCTGACACTGGAAGTAAATTCCCGTGAAGTAGGATTGCTTATTGATACATTGAACTTGTAACTCGTAATTATGGAATAGAGAACCTATTTACTACCTAAATACGGTTTTAAGATTATTTAGAGCCCTGTAGACATGAACTACACCCCTATAGTCCCTTTTACACTTGTCTCACCCAATATGGGTTACATAAATAAATAGCAGACATTTAATACATAAACGAGACTCGGTCTAAGACGGATTCCCTCTAGTCGGGGGTGTGTGCATGCACAAAAAAAAAAAAACTCAAGACATATGCGGACTAAGCAAAACCCCTTATTGAGATGGTTAGCCTGTTGCAGCGATATGGAGGCTGGTTTGACCGCGGAATCCATGCCACAACATTCATTTGAAAACAAAGTCACAAGTTATGAACGTACAATAATAATTTGATGGCTAAATGTGATCAGCATTTTTTCAGCCTTCCCTGTGAACGGTGATTCTGTGAGATCTTGTTTGGAATGTAACCTTGTTGGTAATTCCATCCAGAACATGAATAGGTCATCTTCTCCATTCTCTCTTGCCACATCCAATATGGCGGCGTCGTTGACGTATGATTCAGCACTCAATGCGACGTCTACGTCACCCAACAAACTCACATGTGCAGCAAATCTTACAACCCGATTCACTAAAGCCGTTGTTTTAAAGCAAGGAGCAGATTTGTTGCTTCTTGTATGAGGTTAATGCATTTATACAAATGCAGTTAGAGCAGTGGTTGTCAATAATTCTTTGCCATGCTCCCCCGGGGGGCAGAAATGTTTTCACTATTTTACAGTGTGCCACAAATACATTGTGAATTTCTAACATGTTGCCTGGATCTAATTCTTCAACATATATAACACATTTTCAAGCCAAAATATCCAAGCTTTTATATACTGTGCGCATTTTGTTATCATGAAGTACTGTGCCTTCCAAAATAATACGACATTTAGACGTTTAGACGCGCTCCCACCACGTGCATGCCAATCGTCCCAGTCGGTAGAAACAGGAGTCCATCAAATAATTTAATGAGGGTATAAGAGAGGTACAGTCACCTTCAGTGTGGTGTAATTTGATATTTATTTTGATTTTTGTTTTTGTTTTGCATGTCTGGGATTTGGTGCATTCCCTTCTGTGTGGTGGAATTGTAATTTCTTTTTCTTTTCTCCGCAACCTTGTGAAACTTTCTGATGTAATGCTTTGTAAACACAAGATTGCAGGAGTATGAGTGGTCGTCATCCAGCAGCATAATCTACCTCTGCATACGCAGTTTGCTCCTCACCACTATTAAAACATTGGTTCTGTTGCTGCTGTTGTGTTGTGCAATATACTTGTTAAGAAATAAGAGATGAGAGCTACTATTTCAGTCCCACATTCTTATGCACTTCAAATAATTAATGATAATTAACAAAGTTATTTTACATAATAACAGCTTCTCTCCAATTATGTTTTTAGCCCCTCACACAAAAGAGAAGTCATATGAGTGTCTGGTATTAAGCAAAATTGCTGATCGAATTAAAAAGTTAAGTACTTGTCAATTTCTTATCATCATATGAATATGCCACATGGATGCGAGACAGATAAGGCATCCAACCACGGTGAGCCAATCAATATCCCAGCCAACAGAACTCCATGCCAACTCCGCTTTAATTGCCTGTTCTCAGTGAATGATTTTGCTTCTGTTGAAGCCTTTAATGAGGTGTTGAATTTCACTGCAGGGATTGAAACACAGGCAATTAAAAGGGAGATGTACCGCAGCCCAGGTGAACTGCAACGATGGCTGGTACCAGATATTAACATCATCAGAACCTAAGGTCCCGCATGCATTACTTCAGGATATATGAGCGTTGAGAATGCAATACAGACTGGAAATTATCCAGATAAGGTTTGTTTATATTAAATGCGCTACTGTTGATTCTTCCAGAAATGAATGAAAAACATATTTTTCTGGTGTGTTGTTTATTTTTACTGGCCTACACTATACATAAAAAGTTTGTTGTGTAATTCATACCTGTGCTATATTACTACAGATAGTTTACATCAAAATACAAGCTGCTTTGTACTTGTTTGGGCGAAATAATCAGGAAAAAAATGACAATTAACAAATACCATTTAGGACAAAAAAGTAGAACAAGGCTTTATTAGTCTTGCAGTGGGAATTAAAAAGTCCTATTTGTCCTATTTTGATTAAAGTTGTATTTTTTCTAAGAAAAATAGTTACATACACTTACACTTTTAAGATGAGGACCTGTAGAATTAGCACTTAATTCTCATAAGATTCTGATTTTTTTTTTCTTAAAACAAACCTATTTCATAGTATTACTTTAACTTTATTCTCATCCTGTATGACATTTTTCTCATTCTTTTACTTGGATTCTTTTCTCTGCAACCTAAATACACTCATCATTAAAATGGATGGATAAGTCTAAGGTGATGTCTGGTGATGTCTGGATACATCGCGTTTACCTACAACCATGCAATAGTAGCTTGTATGATGTCATAAATACTTGGATTTGCACCACAAATTTAAAGGAAAATCCCTGTGAGAAGGTATGCAAAAATAATTTCTTTACATCATAATCATAATCTTTGGATTTACTTTGAGCTGCAATCCATCCATCCATTTTCGATGCCGCTTATCCTCATTAGGGTTTTTGGGGTATGCTGGAACCTATCCAAGCTGACATCGGGCAAGAGGCGGGGTACACCCTGGACTGGTCGCGAGCCAATCACAAGGCAGACAAACCAACATTCACACTCACATTCACACACGTGGACAATTTAGAGGCACCAATTAACCTAACATGCATGTTTTTTGAATGTGGGAGGAAACCGGAGTAAACACGCACGGGGAGAACAGTCAAACTCCACACAGAGATGACCAACGGCAATTTGAACAGCTGCAATCCAAGGAAGATGATTAATGGAATACCTATATAGTCTGATTGGTTCTCACAGGTGATTTAAAGGTATAATAATCCTTTACGATATTGCTCTGTGGTTTCCAGACCATTAAAATAGCGAGTGTGTCAGAGGAGCACAAACAGTTCATTTAAAAGAAACTGCAGGACTAGCGCAGAACTACTAAGCCAGACGCTGGGGAGCTGTTGCTCAGGTGTCACTCCTTTCACTGTTTGCATGGAAGATAAATGGGAAACATTTACGGTGGCCCATAGCTCACATGCCCAGGGTAATTCCGTTTTATGCATACAATTTAATCCAGCACCAATGTGAGCTTTTACCTCGCAAATGAAAACACTTCACTATTAGTGATATATCCTATAAAACAGTTTTTAGCTGCGATAGGTCTTAATCTGTGATGAGGAAAAATAACTTACTGTACTGTGCAAGTGTTAGCGGGTTACTTTATGGTTCATGGAGGATGATGAATGGACGGGAGGTACCATCCAGTAAGTTTACATGCGTGACGGTGATCCTCCTGCAGCCCCGCACAGGCTCAATTTCGCAACCCCGCATCCCTACAAATTAAGAGTCTTGTAGAGTGCGCTGGTCAGTAGACTAAAAGCCAGAAAGGGATGTTTACGTACTATGACAGAGCTACACTAGTTTGCATCTGTGACACATGCATTAAAACTCAAAACAGTTCAGTATCTCCATTCGTCGCACTTCTTTGTGTGCAAACTCTGCATTTTTTGTCATTTAGATACATTTTGGACACTCATATAGTGACTAAAACAGAATAAAATCTGCACCTTTACCTAGATTCTCACCAAAATGTATTCTTCCTTGACCCATCTGGCACCCATTTTCTATTAATAGAGCATTTTTATCAATAGCTTAATTGTTTTTTCTGTGTCAAAGACTGGCTGTCTATCATTCATTTAAAACATTCAAGCTGAACCAATCTACTGGATCACAAACTTTTGAGTTCAAGAACATTGAAAACCTAGGATTAAGAAAACATCCGGTTAGTTTACTTTCTCTAAATGTAATAACCCCCTTATACCAAATCAAATTTGTCAACAACTCAAACACAATAGTGAGGTAGCATGCAGTCATTTAGTGTCATTGTTGGACAGCTCCAAAAATAAAAAGATATGTGTGATTATGTGAGAAATGCATGACACTGAAAGGAAGGCAGACACTCCCACTGCACCATTGCCTCTGTTTGTGTTGTTTTCGCATCAGTGCTTCTTTCCAGCAGTATGAGGCTCTATTAGCATACTGCATCGCCGGAGATAGCAACAATGTTTGCTTTCTGCTCAAATTATCCAAATAGGATTCATTGTGTCGATAAAAGAACAACAATTTCTCGTAGAGTTTATTTTCGCACAGTCAATACATTAATAATAATGAGCCAAACATTTTGTTTTTCAAACCCAAATTTAACCTATGATGCAAATACCGAAGGAAGTCCAAATAACAAGAGTAGAAAGCTCTTAAGTTGAACATCCTCAAGATTGTGTGATTAGGAATTTAACCAAAACGTTTTGTAAAACAACTCCTTTTAAGTTGCACAAATTGTCAGACGTCCATAAGCATACAGCCCGGAGACTTCATTATAGCATTGGATTCATTTTGTGTGGATTTTTTCCTTTTTCTTTAGCTTTTAGGAACACTTATTATAAAAGAAGGCGAGTTAGAGAAGAAGAACGTGAAAATAGAAAAATTATAATATATACAGTCAACCCTTGCCAATGTGCATGTGCCTCACTCTATCACATTTTTTCAAAAATATATGAATTAGTAATTGCTGTGCAGCACGGTGGCCGATTGGTTAGAATGTTGGTCACACTGTCAGGAGATCTGGAGAATCTGGGTTTGAGTCTCCGTTGGGCATCTCCGTGTGGAGTTTGCATGTTCTTCCTGTGTGTGTGTGGGTTTTCTCCCGCATTCCAAAAAACATGCATGTTAGGTTAATTGGCGACTCTAAATTGTCCATAGGTATGAATGTGAGTGTGAATGTTTGTTTGTCCGCCGTGTGATTGGCTGGTGACTAGTCCAAGGTGTACCCTGCCTCCCGCCCAAAGTCATCTGGGATAGGCTCCAGCCTACCCTGCCCCCTAAACTAAACATTTTCAAGCATACAAACGACTAAAAGAACTACAATACTCACATTCAGAGGACACATTCAAAAAGCCTATGAATGAACAGAACAGTCATCCTCTCGCTACATCACAGTTTGAACATTTTTCCCATCTAAAAACTGGCTAAATGAATGAAACAACAAATAAAAGGCATTCAGAAGATGTTATACTGTATGTACCATTTTTGAATATCTGTGGCATTGTGTGCACCTTAAGAGGCAGGACCTGGGAAGTGACGTGTGTGATGTCGGACAGCTGCTGTAGAGTTGCTGAGACTTTGCATGGTTAGCAGTGAGGAGAGTGTCAGCGACTGGAGTGAGTTGTGGCTGAGAGTCCTGTATGAATGTTCACTCCGTCTTTGCAGTAGTACAGTAGAACCCTGGCATACGAATGCCCCAGGATACAAAACATATAGGATATGAAAATACCTTTCTGTTCTTTTTTTTGCATTGTCCTACAAAAATGTGTTTGCTTTACGAAAGGTTGTCGATCTTGCCAAAACTTTTTTTTTGTTGGAATTTCTCTGATTTACCGTATTTTAAAGCGCTTGTTATAACATATGATCTACAAAAAAAATGCAACAAAAGCAAAAGAGTGAGTTTAGTTGAACTTTATCCTACTATTTAACAATACACTCACTGTATTTTTAATCACTCTTCTCCCACAAATGCATTTTCTGCATCCGACTTGAACAGCTGTGCAATTTCGCCGTCAAACATGCCGGGTTCCCTGTCATCATTGTCGGCCGTCAGCCTCGTTGTCAGTCTGCTGTTCAGCAAAGATGCCGGCTTTTGCAAAAGCTCGGACAAGAGTTAAAGTGGATAACTTAACTTAGGCATCCGCAATCAATTCACATAAGGTGGCTTAACTCTCCCGGCGCTCGGCAAAAATGTTGTTTTGCAGCATACGGGTAGTATACCTACTGGAGGCGTGGCCCATGTGTACGTACGCTACGTATGACGTACGTACTGTACTGTAATGCACTTGGTTGCCTATCGAAGGTAAGAAACTTTTAGATTTTTAATTCAATATACATTCTATTTCAGGTTTTATTTTAGATTACATTTGTATTACAATACTCTTTATTTATACAGTATTTAATGTGCAGAACAGTGTTTTTTTTCCATTGAATGAGGGGTCAGTGGAACAAATTAGCCAATTTACATGTTAAATGTTGTTCAGGTTATGAAAAAATTTGGTTCACAAAAATTATTTCGGAGCAAATTTAATTTTGTATCCCAGGGTTCCATTGTATTACATTACTACATTTATTATGCCTACATTGGCAACTAAGAGTGAAGAAGGTTACATTGATGTAACCCAAGGATGTCCAAACTTTTTCCACCACGGGCCAAATATAAAAAAAATGAAAGGATGCAAGAGCCACTTTAATTGACATTTTGTAAAATTTATATTTTGTAAAAAAAAACAACAACAACAAACAAATTCTAGTAAAAAATGCATCTCAGCTTTGTGTTTTGTTTCTCATTATATTATGGCATTACAAATAATGTATTTTTCCTTAGTATTTCAAAATTGCAACTAAATGCTACTACTGTAATATGATATTTGTTAGCTTATAATTTTTTTCTGTTAATGCCCTTTTTATTGTAGGCAAACTGATGATTTTTCATTTTTACTGTTCTTTGTTTGTTTCAATTTCTTGATAAATTATATTTTTAGAATGTGCTGTGGGCCAAAAAAAATGCAGCCATGGGCTGCAAATGGCCCCCGGGCCGCACTTTGGTCAACCCTGATGTGACCCGTCAATGCTACCATGTGAGTCTATGTAATGTCTTATTTATGTTGCAGAAGTCTTATTTTCTATTATTATGTCTGCTATATTGGGTACCAGTGTAAATGTGACTGTAAGTATAAGTGACTAGAGGGCTCTAAAAATACTAAAAACCATATTTAGAAGGTCTGGAACAGGTTTTCTAGATCTCTAACTAAAAATATTCTATTTATCAATAAGGAATCCTACTTTGCGGAAATTTACTCGTTGCGGTCGGGACTGGAACCGATTAACTTCGATAAATGAGAGGCGACTTTATTCTACATTGGTCAGTGGATGTCAGTAACGTCACCGTAATGTTTGGTGAGACACACAAGCTGGACCCTCACAAGCCGGGACGACAGGCCTTTATCGCAGGTTGGAATTTGGTAACAGGCAAAATAATCCCTAATAAAAATCTCGAATAAAAACACAGGCTACTATTGCGGGCGTAACGCACGCGAAGCTAAAACTCCAATCTGAACTCTCAACATCCCTTTCTGTGTGCCCGCCACTCTGCTTTCCTGTGGAACACATTTATAGCAACACAAACAAACATGTACTCTATTTATGTCTTGAACACCTTATTTACTTTTATTTTGCCTGCTATATCCGGTGTTATGAGTGTAAAGGGATGTTCGTTTATGTCTGGAGGGCTCTAATAATGTTAATACTTTCTTTTCTCTAACTAAGAAAACATTTGATTTACAGTGGAAAGAATCTCGCTTTGTGAAACCCCCCTTATTTTGTTGCAGTGTGGTACCAATTAACCACAATAAATAAGAGATGACTGTACTATTGTACTATTAGTTATTATTGTTTGAAGACAAAATATAACGTGTATAGCAGTGCAAGAATGACCCAAAAATCTAAATGTTCTAATCATGATAAACGTATTTATTAATTCCTTCATTTTCTATGCCGCTTATCCTAATTAGGGTCGCGGGGATGCTGGAGCCTATCCCAGCTGGCTTTGGGCGGGAGGCAGGGTACACCCTGGACTGGTCACCAGTCAATCGCACGGCACGTATAGACAAACAAAGACATACAACCAGTCACACTCACATTCATACCTATGAACAATTTAGAGTCACCAATTAACCTAACATGCATGTCATGTTGAAAACCCACGCACACACGGGGAGAACATGCAAGCTCCACACAGAGATGCCCAACAGAGATTTGAACCCTGAACTTCCTGACTGTGAGGCCAATGTGCTACCCACTCGACCACCGTGCGGCCAGTTTACATATTATTACCAATAATATTTATATATTGTTAAAATATTACTTTTGATTCCAATAGGTTGTTTTTGATTGGAATCATTTTAACTGATTTTACTATAAATACAAAACGTTCTGCTTTGGTGAACCACATGTAAACAACTATACTAATACCAGTGGCGGGCGGTGCATTTGGTTCATTGTCATTGGTTCATTTTTTAAATAAAAAAACATGACATCTGAGCACTCATCCGAAAGTGGCGAACAAACCCTTTCCAGGCACAGATAAACCAGCTAGCTGAAATTTGATTGGTTCAAGAAACAGCTTTGTTTCCACTAGTGTTTAAGTGATGTTGGCCAGCACTACTGATTTTGAAGGCCCTGGGCAAATTTGATTGGCAACACATAGAAGTTGAAATCTGATTAGACAAAAAACATACTGGAAGCAGTGCAGCCAAGAAACATGCTGCTAAAATAATGTACTTTCATAGAACTCATACTAGACTGTTGTTCCCATAGCGTTTAGGCCAGCAGAGAAGGCTTGCTGGGCCTGACGACACACCACTGATGATTAGCCCTTTTTTCCATTTCGCCAATAGTGAAATAATTATCTCATGAAAAACACCCTCTCATATGCTCGTTACAAGCGATGGAGCCACACTCGTATAGGAAGTCTTGATGTAAATGATATAAACCAGTCCTACATGAGCTGCTCAGAATTTAAATACGACAAAATGCCTGGATCCATGAATGTATCCTTCCTCTGCATGTCAAAGTAGGAGATGATGAATAGAAGAATATGTCAAACTTGCCGGTGGTCGTATTAGTCGCAATTATTTACAGTCCTGCTGGGAATTATTATTACTAGGCAACGCCTTAGAGCACATATCCTTTATGGAGCCCTGGTTTGGTACTGTGGAATATGTGACAGAACTTGTTTCTTTTTTATCTATAAAAGGTAAGGTCATGTTTCTACCCTGGCTATGCTGAGCTTTGTTCAAGCCACACATGATATTATACGTCAGAAGCAGCTCAAAAAGGATGTTATCCATAATTTGTGTTTTAAAGACAACAGCTTTTAAAGCACCAGGAGTAAACAGTTACCGGGACAGAGTCCTTGTCTTGACTGCTGACTGTTGAGCCATACTGGTCAGGCTCAACAAGGTTGTGCTGAAGGTTGTGCTGAAAGCAATTGTTGCTACAGGCATTTTATATGACTCCTGAATCTGCCTCAGAGTGGGAAATCGGACACAGTCCCGCCTTCAGGGGGTAATTATCATTCATTAAAAGCTCTGCTTCTTCCTACTGCTTTTAAGGCATGGTGAGTGTAAATATGATTTTCTTGAATGTAACGTTAAGCAAATTTGATATAAACTAAACCATTGCTATACGTCGTCATTTACTTCCTCATTCTTGTCATGGCACATGCTGCAGAAACTGCCTCTTGCCACAGAAACAAACATATCCTGCACCAAATTTGTTTAAACTGTTTAAACAATTCAAGCTTATCTGTCGCTTTTTTCAGTGCCATTCTAATTATAGTCATCCCTTGTTTATTGTAGTTATTTCATTCCAAACTTGGCTGTGACAAGTGAATTTCCGCAAAGTAGGATTCCTTATTTACGAATCAAATATTTTCATAGTTAGAGCATATTAAACCTATTTATGACCTTCTAAATACGGTTTTAACATCATTGGAGCCCTTTACACATGAAATAATACACCTAAAGTCACCTCCACACTTATTATTATTATATATAATAGACATAAAAGACAGAAAATAAGCCATTCTTACAGTGGTTATTGTCTCATCAATGCAATATTACTGTACTGATACCTAGTGACCAGTGTAGAATACTACATTTTAGTTAATTGAGCCATTTTCATACTTCAAAGTGCTTGACTGCGGCCAGAAAACTGTAAAATATTCTTAAATATGCATATATCTATAGTTGTTTTACTAATACTACCAAACAATGCTCATTCATTCATTAAAATATCTTGAAAAACTGTGGCGAGATTGCTTGTTTTTATAACGATTAGCAGAAAGGGCGGATTGCATATTTGGGTTTTTTGCTGATTTTGAGCAACTTTATAGTAGTAAATGAAGTAGCGACGTCACATAGCTGATATTATGAGCGACTATCTAAATATTATCGTTGTATGTATGGTGAAATATTGCAATGATAGACCTGAGATTTGCTCATAATTTGATTTAGCGGTCCAATTTCCAAAATCTGCAAGGCAAGCAAACAGGCCTGAATCAAACAGCATGTCAATAAGCCACCTCCTGGAGAAGTAATGGCTGCCTATGCTCATTTTGAAGGTGACTTTGTTTTACTAATGGCTGTCAGCGGGCCTGTGTTGAAACTTGAATTGATTTGCAGTCACATTTTCTCCCTGTTGCTCTTAAAAGCCGTGCATCAGTTAGTGGCGCACATACGCCGACGCCAAGGTCATTTTGAACGTAAGAATGATAGAGTCTGACATTAGCCCCATTGCCTCTAAATGGGCAGATGCTTTGCTTGGGAAAGTAGCTTGCCAAGTGTCTGCTTTTATCACCTAGTGGGGCTCGGCTGAGAGGAGTTGGCAGGGTAACTGGTGCCAGGAGTTTCCCTGCACATTTACTCGATTTGGACACACTCGTCTGCATTATCGTTTGGAGCACAATGGATGCTTTGCACAGTACGAGTCCATTTTGCACAAATGCTCGGAGGTGAAAACACAGGTTGACACTGCATATTTAAACGGTGTGTTTGGCTTTAACCTCCCTGTTTATCACTTTCTACATTTACTCAAATAGTGGCCTTCACTCTTAATAGACGGCATGTCTCTATTAATCTCAGACTGCGCCTCAAACTCTTTTTGTCACTGATATGGGCTAGTAATTGTAACACCTCAATTCATGGATTCATAGGGGTGTGAAAAAGTGTTTGCCCTCTTTCTCACTCAAATCCTGGAGATCATCATACAAATGTAAATATTAGTCAGTGACAGTCAACAGTCAACTTTGCAGAATTGTTGTAATTCAGTCATAGTGGAGGGTTTTCCAGCATGAGCCGCCTTTTTAAGGTCATGCTGCAGCATCTTGATAGGGTTCAGGTCAGGACTTTGACTAGACCACTTCAAAGTCTTCATTTTGTTTTTCTTGATCCATTCAGAGGTGGACTTGCTGGTGTATATTTGATTATTGTCCCGCTACAGAACCCCAGATTGTTTCAGCTTGAGGTTACAAACAGATGGCCGGATTTCCCTTCAGGATTTTTTTGGTAAACAGCATGGTTCAATTTATCCCAGCAATTCCTTCAGGTCCTGAAGCAGCAAAACAGCCTCAGACCATCACACTACCACGATGATACTTTACTGTTGGTATGATGTTCTTTTTCTGAAACGCAGTGTTACTTTTATACCAGATGTCATGGGTGGGACACACCGTCCAAAAAGTCTCATCAGACCACAGAGTATTTTCTCAAAGCTCTTGGGGATCAACAAGATGTTTTCTGGCAAAAATGAGACGAGCCCCAATGTTCTTTTTGTTCAGCAATGGTTTTTGTCTGCCATTCAGGTTGTTTTTGCCCAGTGTCTTTCTTATGGTGGTGTCATGAACACTGACCTTAGATGTTGTTGTGGGGTCTTTGATGACCTCTTGGATGAGTCATCGCTGTGCTCTGGAGGTAATTTTGCTTCGCTGCCCACTAGAAAAAAAGGTTCACCACTGTTCCATGGTTCCATGGCTCTCACTGAGGTTCGCCCGAGTCCCAAAGTTTCATAAATGGCTTTATTACCTTTTCCAGACTGATTTCAATAATCACAATTATTATACGCATTAACTGTGGGCCAGTCACTTTTTCACACAGGCCCTTGAGGGTTTGGATTTTTTTCTCCCTTAATAATAGAAGGTTTCCTTTTAAAAATTGCATTTTGCATTGTGTTGTCATTGACTAATATTTACATTTGTTTGTTCTGAAACATATACGTGTGACAAACATGCAAAAGAAAAATACATCAGAAAGGGGGCAAACACATTTTCACACCACTACACCTACATATATGTGAGAAAGGAAGGTCGATACTATTGTTTACAGGACAAATACAGTATGTACCATTTGTTGCTCATCAAAACCACATCACATACTGAGGCATGTAAACAGATTGAAGTCACAACATTTGGATGTTACCTGTAGAGTACTGAAGATGATCACATGTTATGTTGTCATATTGTTTTTGTACTTTCTCCAAAATGTTATGCGTGTCCAATTTTTTAATCCAGGCATTTATGTGTCTTCAGATTAGTCCCGCTCAGTTCCTGCTGTTTTCCTGTAAATTTCTTATAAATAATATTTTTTGGTGTGTATAACTACAGTAAAACCGTACATACAAAGCAATCTAAGTTCTGGGTTCAAATTTGGCCTGTACCTCTCTGTATAGAATTTGAAGGTTCTCATTGTGCTTGTGGGATATCATTGCGAGTAGTCCAGTGTCCCCCTATATCACAAAACATGCATGTTATAAACCTGAAGGCTAACTGGAGATTCTAACTTGTCCATAGCTTTGAATGTGAGATTAAATGTTTTTTTTGTCCAGGTTTACAATATACACCCCTGATCAAAACTTTAGGACCAATTGAGACATCCATCCATCCATTTTCTATACCGCTTTTTCCTCATTAGGGTCACGGGGATGCTGGAGCCTATCCCAGCAGACTTTGGGCGAGAGGCGGGATACACCCTGGACTGGTCGCCAGTCAATCGCAGGGCACATATAGACAAACAAACATTTACACTCTAATGGACAATTTAGAGTCGCCAATTAACCTAACATGCATGTTTTTGGAATGTGGGAGGAAACCGGAGTACCCGGAGAAAACCCACACACGCACGGGGAGAACATGCAAACTCCACACAGAGATGCCCAACGGAGATTTGAACCCAGGTCTTCCAGATCTCCTGACTGTGTGGCCAATGTGCTAACCACTCAGCCACTGTGCGGCCCAATTGAGACAATGCAATAATACTTTTTTCACTTTTGATTCTTGAGGAGGTTCTAAGTAGGGCTTCAAAACGCAAAGAAATGGGAGTAAGACAAAACATTATTTATTGCTAACAGGTGGACTATTAAACTAAAAAAGGCTGTTGACCAGTTGATCAAAAGTTTAAGATTTAAGGGCAAAGACCTTGGCAAAAACGTGTATTCAATGTCATGACCTCTTGGTGTCAAAGGCAAAAAAGCTTTCTCTCCTTGAATGCAGTCAGGTTGTTGAGCAGTATAAGCAAGACCTTTAGCAGCACACTATTGCTGGTGAGGTTTGACGCAGTAGGAGAGTCATTTTAAACTTCTTAAAGGATTCTGGGAGTTATCGAGCAAAAAAGTAAACTGATAGACCCCAAAAAAGTCACCCCCCCTGAGGGAGCCAAAGGATCTGATTGGGTGTCCGTCAAAACACAGGACGATCCTCGACCCAAATGAACGTTGTTACTGGTGCTGAGTGCAGTCCAATAACCGTCAACCCGCATCTGCAAGAGAAGGGTTTGAGGAAAAAAATCTCCTTCAATGTCACAAAATTGTTGCGAATGTTTGGAATTTGCACGGGAGCACCAAAAATGGGACATTGATAGGTAGAGGAAAGTTTAATTCTCTAATGAGAAAAAATGTAAGCTTGACGGACCTGATGACTTCCAACATTACTGGCAAGACAAGGACATCCCACATGAGTTGGCACAGTGGAAGGGGCGGAATCATGAACTGGAGTTCTTTTGTTGTCTTTGGTTGTGGAGGGTTGTCAGATGGTAGCTGGCTATGTGAAGCTATGTGAAGGAATGGCTTTTTCAACAAGATGTCACTGCAATTCACATTGCACAGCTGACAACGGACTTCTTCCATAAAAATAACCTCACTACTTTGGACCATCCCGCTTGTTCACCTAATCTAAATTCAATAACTCAATTGAAAACATTTAGGCAAGGATGGCAGGGGAAGTTTACAAAAATGTCCCGGACAGTGGATGGCTTTCACAAAGGGCGTGTACAGGATATATGGTAAAATATGAACTCAATATTAAAAAAAACACCAAATAAACACCCTCTGTGTATACAGATTTTTTTATTTCTATCCATAATGTTATGGATAGGGATGTCAGTGGGGATCCAAATACACCCCAGACCCCTATAGAATTAAATACAGCATGAATAAGTGATGTGGAAAAAATAAAGAGATACAGACAATTTACATATTGAGACTGCTTCCGTTCAGACTTATGGTCAGTTGTGATTTTTCACGATCCTTTCTTCATTACAGCCCACAGGAGTTACACTCCATCTGTCGTTTCCAATAAAACATGAGTGCTCCATTGTCTCTCCTCCTCACTTCACTGACCATAAACAATAGTCTGGTCTTCTGAACAGCAGTCATTTCATGCGGTTTCATTATAAAGTTAGAGCAATTGGGATACTCTGTATGGAGAACAATATTGAGATTTGCCTCCAAAGAGAACTTTTTTGAGTTCTTCATCTATTGTTCCAGGGTACTGGAGAATATGTGTAGGGGAGAACATCCATCCATCCATTTTCTGTACCGCTTATCCTCATTAGGTTCGCGGGTATGCTGGAGCCTATCAGACAAACAAACATTCACACTCACATTCATACCGATGGACAATTTTAGGGTCGCTAATTAACCTAACATGCATGTTTTTGGAATGTGGGAGGAAACCGGAGTACCCGGAGTAGGAAACCGGAGTTCTCCCCACGCATGCACGGTGAGAACATGCAAACTCCATACAGAGATGCCAGTTGGAGATTTGAACCCTGAACCTCCTGACTATGAGGCCAACATGCTACCCACTTATCCACCGTGCGGGAGAGAACAGACATCAGTAAAAGTTGATTGACTGCACCCGCTAACACCCCATTTGCAATCATTACAGAAACAGTGCGACAAAATTTTACATCCAAGCACTCCAGAGAGATTTGCAACTATCCATCCCATTTGTATATCCCATCATGTTATAAATGTGTAACACCAAGGGGGAGTCATCATTTGTGGTATTTGTGGACAAATGCAATGCAGCTACTCCCTACCTTGCAGCTTATTTAGTGCTTGAATTCTCAGTTTTGTTTTGCATCCAGTCCAAGCAGGACAGGAGTTAGGGGAAGTGGAGTCATTCCCAGTGCTCCAGGCTATATGTTGTGCTGGGACACAAGCAATCTGCATCTCCAGTTTTACGGGGCACATTTATTGCTTTGCAGCTGAACTCTCACTCCAGTTGCAGAGTCCACCTTTTATGAGTCCCCCGCTGCATTTTCCAATCATGAAAATTGTGCATCAGACATGGGAGCGAAGGGAATTGGAGGTGTGGAGTCCTGGGATGATGACAAGATGCAGAAAAGATCTTTCTGTAATGGGTAAAAGTCCTGACTCCGTCAAAATAAATTCACATGTAGCAAAAAGTGACAAAAGTATAGCATACAGCATAACTCATCTTGTATATAATGAACAATCAAATAATTTTTACTATTATCAATTGTATTTATTTTCACATTTGAGCCAATGAGTATTTGAGCCACACTGAAAAGATCAAAAGTTGTAATGGCCAGAATAAAGACAAATATTCAAAATATTCCAAAAACACGTACAGTATGTAAATTGAAAGTTGACAACAAACATGTACTTAATTCTTTGCAGAACTATCTAATAAGCTCCAAATGAAACCATAGTCTTCTTGGCAATGACCCGTGAAGCCTTTTTCATAACCAATTCATCTTTTCTCTACCTCTGCTTGTGGCCACCCTCCATTTCCTGTCAAAGTCGTGCACTATAATAATTGTAAAGGTTATAGCAGTGGGGGAATAAAACCAACAAGGATGAGGCAGAGGTTCCCTTTATTTGCCGCAAAGACCTGCTGTGCTCTCAATAATGCTCAGGTAATACCGTTCTTATTAAAGAGCTAGGCCAGTGTTACTTGGGTTTAAAGGGCCAAAGCCAATCATAACCCACATCAATGTCATCACCATCTGTGAGTGTGTGGTGATCATTTATGGGCGTATAATAGTCTTAAATTATTTGTTTAAACTGTACAGTAAAGCCACAATATCGACATGCAGTCAAAAAAAACAGCATTATAATCTTTGTAAAGGCAGATTTTGACACAGCTTGCAGAGTAAGTGACATTTGCCGCATTTGCTGCCTTTTTCTTGGCCCAGGGAACAATGTAGAAAAATAATTGGGAAAAAAATTGGACAAATACAACAAAAGTGCTGGAAAGACAAAAAGCTGAAAAGTTACTAATACTAATCTATGTCCTGAAATTAATTTTTTCAGAAAAAATTAAATTACAATAAAATGACATCATTTTTACCAAAAAATGTACAGTACTTAAAAATGTAACTAAAATAAATTGTCTACTAAATCAATTACATATTTTATTATAGTGAAAAATATATGAAAATATTAAAGTGGCCCGTTGCATTTATTGATTTTTCAGTCTGCGGCCCGTGGTGGAAACATTTTGGACATCCCTGATCTATATCTTCAATTTTCTTCTTTATTCTGGTTTGCCCATATTTACTTTGCTGTATACCTGATCTTTCAGAGCATCGATAATTCAATATTTGAATGTAATAACCCAATGAAAACCAAAACATTTTCTATAAAAAAAACAATGTCCAGGGGAGGACGTGACAACAGGACATGTCCACTGTAAAGCTATTTTATTTCTTAATCCTTTATTCCTGGTTCTTTGGAACATGTTGCTATTGGAGAAATAGTCAATGATCAGACAACTGAAAAGGTTTTCAAATTGTATTGAAAAAATAAAACAATATATTTGGTTACAGAGCTGCACTCTATTGCCAATGAGGAAAGAGCTCAGGATGAAAGTACGCCAGAGTCTATATGGCAGTTGCCAAAGTAAATGTTTGTGTAGAAGTGAAACTTAAGCTTGTGCTTTGTCACCATTTTGTATCTACCAGCATTTTTCCATCAGCAAGTGTTGCCCAACTTTAATAGTGCTATGTGAGGCCTTTTATGAGAAGTTACTAGATTGAATCTAAAAGTGTAATAATAATGTTATCTAACACCTGGGAAAACAGTTTGGTCACCCAGCTAATGCTGGCATGAACTCATCCAAGAGTGCATGAACTCTGGAACGAAAAATGTCACAGCTTACATATCTAATAAGTTAACTAAAAATGTAAGCACAATATTAGCTGTGTCGTACTTCCCATGTGGCCGCATAGTGGTTCGCATGTTGGCCACACAGTCAGGAGATTTGGAAGTCGTCGGTTCGAATCACCGTTGGGCATCTCACTGTGTGGAGTTTGCATGTTCTTCCTGTGCGTGCGTGGGATTTCATTGGGTACTTGGTTTTTTTCCCACTATCCAAAAACATGCATGTTAGGTTAATTGGCGACTGTAAATTGTCCAAAGGCATGAATGTGTGTGAATGGTCACCCAAGTTCAGCTTGGATAGGCTCCAGCATACCCTGTGACCCTAATGAGGATAAGCGGTATAGAAAATGGATGGATACTTCCCATGTGTTCGACAGAGGCTGGGTCAGTGCTCCAGAAATGTAAGCAAATAGTGGATTTAGTGTTAATAACTTAGTTAAGGTATCATGTATCATACTACAGTCTTTTTGGTTTTGCTTGCCTGTTAGAAAATGATTTACTGTAAATAGGCTCTGCTTCTTCACACTCCTTTTTAAACAGGTTCAACTGTACATGTGATATTTTTTAATGTTACACCCTATAAACAAGTTTGAAACCAAAGCATTGCTACTGCCAGTGTGACGTCTATGGATGGCCATTCAATTAAGTTTCTGTGATTGAATCACTGGGGAAATTACTTTTGCAGCCAAACTGGTCTAGACTGACTCAACAGCGTCTCTGCTGTTTGCACTGCAACTGCTTCAAGATGCGTGCAAACAATTTCACCCGAGTCAATCAATGAACCCATTTAATGTATTTTTAAAATAAATAGGTCAAACTTTTATTGCAAAGTTAAACTTTCCAGCGATCAAATAAGTCCTTCACTCCTCTCCAGTTCAATTTGATATTTTACTACTTGTAGTCGCCAGGTAAACATAAATCTGCCAGCCACTCATGACCCTGTGTCGTTTTTCATTGCTTGCTTTTTGTTTTGTCCCTGCAGGTCAGTCTTTCTTCTCTTCCTTCCTTCTTCATGTCTCGCCACAACGTTCCTGCTAAAGCAATCTGGCGTACTTTCTAATTGGTGACTCGGGCCGGAACGACACCAAAATATCAAAGAGACCATTTTTGGCGTGGAGAATGACAAGGTAGACTAGCTAGCGTGTAAAAGTCTTTCATATTTTGCTGTGTAGAATTGATATTCAAAGCTTATTTTTCATTCAAGGTGTGTTAAATTATGGAGAGACCAGTGCAGGGGATGTGCGGTATATCCACCCCTGTGATTGATAAGAAGTGACTTTGAGCGTCACCTTGCATGCAAAGGTGCTGCAAGAACTTCTAAAAATGTCCTCAGACATGCATTTATAGGATAACAGAAGCCTTGGCCAGTTTGAGTGTGTGCAGTGTAGGATTTAATGTGATTGTGATCCTGAGAGGAAGTGCAATCCTCCTCCACGGGACACACACTCGAACAACATCACACATTCCACAATTAGTCAATATTGGTGCCGTCTGTTTGGATTTGATTCTCCTGTCTTTATTTGTCATTGTTGAAGTGGTTATTAATGGGATGAACGAAAAAGATTGGAGGAGAGATAGAAGTAGAGCTAGCAGTGAAGAGGGAAAAAAAGAGGAAAATATTCAAAAAGTTCAGAGAAAGCGTGTGGACTGATAATGAATGTAATCTGCATTTAGATGAAACTAGGTCATCCCTGGTGTGCTTTTTGCTTCCACTGATGACTAATAATACATTTTTTGATTGTATTTTTTGGAGAAATGCTCAGAAGTGATTACTTGAGCATGGATGGGCAAGAAAATGGTCAACCAATTTGTCGACGAAAACAATGAAAACAGAAACAATCTGCCAACATTAAATCATTATTAGCTGTGGTCATCCTTCATTTATCACGGTTAATTGGTTCCAGAACCGACCGCGATAAGTGAATTTCTAAATAAGGTAGGATTCCTTATTTAGAAATGAAATATTTCATAGTTTGAGCGTAGAAAACCCGTTTACAACCTACTAAAAATGTGTTTTAACACTCTTAGACATGAAACCTCTAGACCCTAGGGGCACCCTAGGGGTACACGAAACGAAATGAAAAACAATTAGCGCCAAACACTCACAACGGAAGGATTACAACATCGGACCGGGTTCTAACAGGGTCCGACGGTTTTGAACTGAAAAGCGGAATTAGCCAGTAATGACAACATTTTTGTTTACTTCATCGATGTATCAGTTTATGTTCTTATGATCCAATTACATCGATCTGTGTTCGCTGAATTGCCATGCCAGACCACATATAGCTCGCTGACGATTGTTTGAAAGGTAATCAATTGATTTAATTGATACTAGGAAATAAAGCATTGGATTTAAGCACTGCAGGTTTTATATGGATGTGTGTTTTTTAGCTATTTTAATGATAAAGATGTTAAATGTCACACTTGTCACCAGAGGTGGGAGTAAGTCACTCATGTACAAGTCACAAGTGAGCACCAAGTCTTTACCTTCAAGTTACAAGCAAGTCCCAGTCAATCTTTATGAGAAGCAAGCAAGTCAAGTTGAGTCCCTGCTTTTTGTCTGCAAGTTGTGATAAGTCATACACGTTTTAATTAGGCTCATTTTACAGATTCAAAGTTTAAAAACAAGAGTTATAAACTTTTAGATTTGTTTTATTACATATTTGACAACAAACACCTTGTAGGGTCAAACAGAGCTGAGTTTAAAAAAAAATTAATAATTGAATAAATAAAATACAAAATAATACAGTTAGTTGTCCTGATAATTTAAGATTTCAAGATTAAAAGTCGTAATATTAAGATATTTAGAGTGGTAATTTTACGTGTCGTTGTGTCATACGTGTCCGGGGCAGCATAGTTCTTCAGTAGGGAGGGGAACTTCCCTCTGTCTTCAGGCAAGCTTTTAATTCTAACTGGCAGCAAAACAGAGCAGCTGGTCACAACCAGGTTAGCTTGGGTTAGCATCGTCTCACCGCTACTCTCTAGTACCCCTCCCCTACTCTCCCGTCCACACACGGCTCTCCGGTTCATAGCGGTTTCAGGCAATGCCTATAAAATAAAGTTACGACTTTTATTCCTGTAAAGTTACGTTTGTACTCTCGTAATATGACAATCTTTTCTCGTAAATATACAACATTATTGTTAACCTTAACTCTTGAAACCGTGATGATTTAATTGCTTCATTTAATAGGCATTCCCGGAGACAGCTATAAACACAGGGGCTTGTGTGACCTTTGAGGTTCAAAGGTTACATTGCAACTTTTTTTTCCCCAGTTGATTTCAAAAGGCTGGAGTGCTACGTGAGGAGAACAACACAACTTGAGCGCTAACTGAGGCTCTTCAACAGGAAGAGGATGAATAAATACAACAACTTTTCTGTTATGTTTGAGCCGTTGGGACTTCCGAGTTACGGGCACTGTTTGGAAACAAGGTATATAAACAAACATTCACAACATTTTGTGTTTTCTTTTCCTTCCGGCGAATCCATGTTGTGTTCTGTCAGATTCGTGCCAAAGTGATCGCATGCGTAAAATAAAGCAGCCGAAAGCCGACTTGTTAAAATACAGTCAGAGTTTTATTTTGTATGTTTGCAAAATATGTCAAAGCGTTAAACCAAAACATGGAACTTGGAAGATTTGTCAAGCAAGTCACAGGAACTAAAAATTGCGACTCGAGTCTGAATAAAGTCAAGTCGTGTGAGTCGAGTCTCCCATCTCTGCTAGTAACAATTTGATTTGTCGTAAGCTGATTAGTCATGTCTGTTGACCTGGGGCGCACGGATGTCGGACAGATGTCATGTGACGCTGAGCATGCACGCTCTGTTAGAAAAGTCCGTGTGGACGTCCTAAAATATGCAGTTTTTCATAGGATATGGGGTGTTTTTCCTTTGGTATACATGTTTGTTGGCTAGATGACTTCTTCCGCCCTCTTCAATTTGGTATTTGGATTTATACTTAATATATACTTATAATATACTTACTGTATAGTGTTGGACCTCATCCAAAGTTAAGTCCAACTTGAAGCCTTTAAACTCCTGGATGGGAGCGTTAGGAAAAGATAAAAGGTATGTAGCGAGTGTTACGTTTGTGCATGTTTGTGTTCTGGTTGAATGGGGGGCTTGTTGTTTGGCAGCCACTGTTGTTCTGGCGTGTGTGGCGTGTTGATCAAACACCACCTTCTTTAATACTTGAGAAGTAGAGAAGTGAATGAGGTATCAAATTAAAGTTAGTCAAATTGTATCAGGTATAATTAATCATTCAACCTGTTTGTTTATTCTTTGTTAATTCAAACTGAAGTGTTGGTTGGACTTTACTCAAATAAAACGTGAATGAATTGTTGTTTACTTTTTTGTTTGTATACATAATTCATGTATACCTGATTCTCTTTTACAAAACTTTAGAAAAATTTAGAAAACTTCACTTGCACTGTACAGTATCTAATATTTATTTCACCATCAGACTGCTTGAATTTTATGGCTAAAATGTTACTGAATTGATTTAAAGTTAGTGAATTGTTTTTAAATGAAACAATATCATCCTTGAATCGAATCGGCAATCACTAATCGTGAAACAACTTGAACCGTTGTTAAAATTAATCGTTACACCCCTAATTCTCACACATAGAACATCCATCCGGCCTTCAAAATAAAAGTGCCCGTTGCCACATGCCGTCTAACCGTAAACAAATAAACGTGTCATTAAAGTTGTACATATTTTTGACACATTTTATATTTCCTAAATTTTTGGGTGTGTGTTGTCTTTATCCTTAAATCAATAATTAAATCAAAAGCCTTGAAAAATAAAGGAAGACACGGAAGGAAAGGAAGACATTTCCTGGTGTGATTTTTTAAAACACGCCAGTAAATAAATACATATAGTTTGCTATAACTAATATTTAAAAAAAATTAAGATTACAATTGGTTTCTTGTTATTTGCCACATTTTTGTTTTCAATAAATAAAATAAATAAAAACATCCATCCAATTGTTATAGCACTTGTCCTTTCAATAAGGTAAAAAGAGAGTTTGAGCATATCACAGAAACCCAGCCAATCACAGGGCACATATAGAGAACCAGCCATTCACACCTACAGACAATTTAGAGAACGGGTGTCAAACTCATGCCATGTCACTGCAGGGTTTTTTTCCAGACTGTCACTACAGCAGGTGATTTTAATGATCAACAACACCTCCTCCAGTTTGAGGGGAGGAGCTCATCGATGAAATCACACGCTGGAGGACAAAATCAGCAGTATCTCAGCCTTTAATGGCACGAGTTCCACACGTGATTGAGAATCTCCAGTTAAGTTGTGTTTGAAATGTGGGAGGAAGCCAGAGCAATCGGAGGAGACACATGGGGAGAACATGCAAACCCTCAATCCCCTCGCTGTGGAGCCAACATGCTAAACACCAAACCACTGTGCGGGCCCCACCGTTTAATGATCATACTTAAACCACCAGCATCCCCCCAACAGGAAAGAGAAAGATAAAATGATTACCTACAAAGTTCGACTTAACAGACATCAGCAATAGCGTAACTGTTCTGCTTTATTTGATTTGTTTCACTCCAGAGTTAAATAACAGCATGGAGCCAAAGAAGTGATTACATTTGTCTATCCCTGTCCTTAAAGCTACAATTTGCTGCCAATTTAAAGCATCCTGCACAGCCCATTTCGCACCCCAGTCAATAGGAGAAAGTAAATTATTAACATCAAAAAGTTTAGGTGGCCATCCCTGTTGAAATGTATTCTCCGACAAATAAACAAGGCACGGTGATCTATAAAAATTTGGCCATGTTTAAATATATATATGTATATATACATATATATACTGCTAAAACAATTAGAGGAACACACAGATCTAAACAGGGGGAAAATTCATTTTAAACATCATTCATTCCTACCGCTTATCCTCATTAGGGTCACGGGCATTTTAAACATCTTTCCTGATAAATAAGTTGATGATGTATTAGTAACAAAATGATGCCACATAGTTTGATATAAATGAAAATGATCAACCTATAGAGGGAGGAAATCAAAGACACCCCAAAAATAAAAGTGAAAAAATGATGCAGCAGACTGGTTCATTTTGATAAAATGTCATTGTAGCTACTCAAAATGATTCTCAGTAGTTTGTGTGAACCGCACGTGCTTGTACGCATGCCTGACAACAACGGGGCATGCTCCTAATGAGACGATGGATGGTGTCCTGGGGATCTCCTCCCAGATCTGGAACAGGGAATCACTGAGATGCTGGTCTGAGGAGCAACCTGGCGGCGATGGACCTAAACATAATGTCCCAGAGGTGTTCTATTGGGTTTAGGTCAGGTGAACGTGGGCCGTGAACGTGGACCAGGAGGATCCCAGGTCCCACTGCACCAGTGTAGATTCTGACAATGGGTCCAAGGATTTCGTCCCGACACCTGATACTGTACAGGGGTGTCTTTGATTTCCCCCTCTATAGGGTGATCGTTTTCATTTCTATAAAACTATGTGGCATCATTTTGTTACTAATACATCACCTACTTATTATCAGGAAAGATATTCAAGATCATTTTCCCCCCCGTTTAGATTTGATGTGTTTTCAAAGTGTTCCTCTAATTTTTTGAGCAGTCGCTCTAAACTGTGTACATAAGCTATTGAAGACCCTGTGGTATTAACCCCATAATTGAAATAATATGAGCTAAATCTCTTGCTGTAAGATTTCCAGAAAGTATTTGTTTTGCTGCCACCTCCCAATAAAAGAGTTTCTCCCTATCAGCCCTTGACGTCTCTCTCTCTTTCTCTAATACGCAAAGTCTTTGTCAGCCAGTGACTCAGTCTTTCTTCACCTGTCAGCCTCTTCTTCATACACCATCTCCATCCCCGCTCACGTTCTCCCTCGCTCTCTCTGTAGTTGTCCATCCGTTAGACGAGAGCCAGACATGCAGCTATCCTCGGAGGGTTAGACAGTGTCTGACAGCTCAGTGCTTGTTATCCTGGGCAGATATAGTGGCGACACGTTAGATTGCAGCGGTGGAAGGAGGGAGCTGGTCAGAGACTGCACATGGAGCATATAAACAGCGTGGGTGCTAATCAAATCTGGAAAGCGTTTGTCAAAATTGGATCATTCCCACACTGCCACACAGTTATTAGACTCGGTTTTAATAAAAAACAGTACAGTAATCCCTCGTTCATCAACGTTAATTGTTTCCAGACCTGACCGTGATAAGTGAATTTCTACCAAGTAGGAGTCTTTATTTTTTTAAATCAAGTATTTCCATGGTTAGAGCAAATAAACTTGTTTACAACACTCTAAATTCAGATTTTTTAGCATTATTAAAGACGTCTAGACATGAAGTAACACACCTCCTGTCACATTTACACTCATATTACCTAATACAGTCATCATAAAAAGAGTAAACAAGCCATGAAAGCCAACCACAATATTTTAACTTTATTCCCATATTATTTTTCCCCCAAGCCAATATTTCAAAAATTACAACTTTATATTGTATTGTTTGTTTCTCATAATACTGTATAATGACATTTCTTTAAAAAAATTATGCTACTAATATAAAATTATTGTTACTGTTTTATTCTTGTAAAACTGTGACTTTTTCTCTTAATATTTCTACTTTCTACTCATTAAATTACAGCAATCTTTTTTCAGTTTCTGCTGTTTTTTTTTAATTTTCCAAGTTTTTCAACTTTTCTCGTAGTTATGACTTAATTCCTGTAATATTTTGACATTTTTGTCCTAATATTATAACATTTTCACTAAACACTAGACACCCGCATCAAAGGCGGCCAGCTATGGGGTGACCAAGCCTGTGTCCCATGCCCAATTAGCCCAACTTAGCTGGGTACCATCCTTCGTCGCTAATAAACAATGGCAAATAAAGAGAGACGGAAGGTGTTATTGGAACTGGAAATAAAATCACATATCCGAGTTGTATACACACAAGAATTAATGTCCTAAATACTGACCAATCAAAGCCTCTGTTATACACAAGGTTGGAATTTTTTGTCAAAATGTATGTCACACGAATGCCATTTTCATTCTGGAAAATTAAAAAAATAGTTTTAGATACTTTTGCTTTAATAGTAGGAGTAACATGACAATTACGACCTCTAATTTGACATTGTGTTATCTTGTTATTTTAGTTAGTGCCTAAGATGTTGTGGCCAAAAACACTATGGGGGAAAAGGTTTCCATTCTTTCAGAAGGAAGGACCTGATAAAGAATGGAGAGAGTGAGAGAGCAATGGGTGCACCATTAAGAAATAGCCTCTAAACTGCATCTGACAATGGTCGAGATTGCACTGGAGCACAATCAACAAGGTAAAGTGGCCATTTGAGAGGATGTGCTGGGGAATTGGAGTTTCTCAGAACCGTGTTAGAAGAATATAAAGGTATAAGTAGATGTATGTCCATATATCCCATCTGATGTAAGCTACCATTGGGTTTTAGGATGTGAGGGCGAGGAAGACTACTGAACAATAGTCTGTAATGCTTATCCTTAGTGGTGTACAATACTCTCGTCTTTCGTATTGTTATTCTATTTAAAGAGTGAATGGGATGAAAGGATCAAGGACTTGTTTTACTTTTCTTTTGCTTTTTGGGTCACTAGTTCCAAGTTGTAGCCACAGTCTGGAAAGTAAAACTGGCAATGCTTAATAGTGACATTACTAAGGCGTATCAGCAACACTGTGACACATTTCGGTATTGGAGAGGCAAGTTTCTGCCGCACAGTGACCTATTGGTTGGCATGTTGGCCATACAGTCAGGAGATCTGGGAAATTTGGGTTAGAATCTCTGCTGGGCATCTCTATGTGTAGTTTGCATGTTTTCCCTGTACGTGCGTGGGTTTTCTCTGGGTACTCCGGTTTAATCCCATGTTCCCAAAAGATGCATGTTAGGTTAAATGGTGAATTTTGTGAGTTTAAATGGTTGTTTGTCCATGTGCACTGTGATTGACTGGTGACCAGTCCAGGATCTACCCTGCCTCTTGCCCTAAGTCAGCTGGGATAGGCTCCAGCATACCCCCACGACCCTAGAGAGAATAAGCGGCATAGATGGATGGAAGTTTAATTGGTTGAGTAATTAGTCGTTAGAAATAGATTTCTTCCTAAACTGTAGTTTTTTCTTTAATTGTGTGTATTTTAGCATAAATTCATTGCTTTCTATTCTAGGGAAACAATGTATATGAGATAAATGTGTCATGTAAAAGCCCTGAGCCACCACCTTATCATGGTGGAGGAGTTTGCGTGTCCCAATAATCCTAGGAGCTAAGTAGTTGGGGGCTGCCATGCCCCTGGTAGGGTCATCCATGACAAACAGGTCCTAGGGGAGGGACCAGACAGAGAGTGGCTCAAAAGAACCTGATTATGATTAAAAACATTGGACTTCGTTTTCCCTCGCCCGGACGCGTGTCACCGGGGTCCCCCTTTGGAGCCAGGCCTGGAGGTGGGGCAGGATGGCGAGCGTCTTGTGGCCCGGCCTGCACCTATGAGGCCCGGTCGGGCACAGCCCGAAAAGGTAACGTGGGTCCACCCCTCCATGAGCTCCGGCAGGCCAAGCGGTCTCTGAGGCAAAAATTTGGACATGGGAGGAGTTCAGAGAGGCCATGGAAAACGACTTCCGGATGGCTTCAAAGAGATTCTGGTCCACAATCTGCCGTCTCAAGAGACGGAAGCAGTGCACAGTAAACACCGTGTATGGTGGTGCTGACCTCAATTCGAGATGTGGTGGACCGGTGGAGGGATTACTTTGAAGACCTCCTCAATCCTACCGACACGTCTTCCAACATGGAAGCAGTGCCCGGGGACTATGAGGCTGGTTCTCTTATCTCTGGGGCTGAGGTTACCAAGGTGGTCAAAAAGTTCCCTGGTGGCAAGGCCCCGGGGGCGGATGAGATCCGCCCGTAGTTCCTTAAGGCTCGGATGCTGTGGGCGTGTCTTTGTTGACACGACTCTGCAGCATCGCGTGGACATCGGGGTCGGTGCCCCTGGACTGGCAGACCGGGGTGGTGATCCCTCTTTTCAAGAAGGGGGACCGGAGGGTTTGTTCTAACTATCGTGGGATTACACTCCTCAGCCTTCCCAGTAAGGTCTATTCAGGGGTTCTGGAGAGGAGGATCCATCGGATAGTCGAATTTTGGATTCAGGAGGAGCAGTGTGGTTTTTGTCCTGGTCGTGGAACTGTGGACCAGCTCTATACTCTCGCCAGGGTCCTTGAGGGTGCATGCCAGTTTGCCCAACCAGTCTACATGTGTTTTGTGGACTTGGCAAAGGCATTCGACCATGTTCCTCGGGGAATACTGTGGGGAATGCTCCGGGAATATGGGGTATCGGACAACCTAATCCAGGCGGTTTGTTCCCTGTATGACCGGTGTCAGTGTTTGGTTCGCATTGCCGGCAATAAGTTGGACCCTTTTCCAGGGAGAATTGGACTCAGTCAGGGCTGCCCTTTGTCACCGATTCTGTTCATTACTTTCATGGTCAGAATTTCTAGGCGCAGCCAGGGCGTTGAGGGGTTTTAGTTTGATGGCCACGGGATTTGGTCTCTGAATTTTGTAGATGACGTGGTCTTGCTGGCTTCATCGAGCAGCGACCTTCTCACTGGATCTCACTGATCTCACTGGATCGGTTCGCAGCTGAGTGTGAATAAGATGAGAGATAAGCACTGATGAGAATAAGCACCTCCAAATCTGAGTCCATGGTTCTTGCCCGGAAAAGGGTGGAGTGCCATCTCCAGGTCTGGGATGAGGTCCTGCCTCAAGTGGAGGAGTTTAAATACCTCGGGGTCTTGTTCACGAGTGAGGGAAGGATGGAACGTGAGATGGACAGGCGGATCGGTGATGCGTCTGCAGTGATGCGGACTCTGCACCGGTCTGTCGTGGTGAAGAGAGAGCTGAGCCAAAGGGCGAAGCTTTCAATTTATCGGTTGATCTACGTTCCAACCCTCAGCTATGGTCATGAGCTTTGGGTAGTGACCGAAAGGACAAGACTGCGGGTAGAAGCGGCCGAAATGAGTTTTCTCCGTAGGGTGGCTGGGCTCTCCCTTAGAGATAGGGTGCGAAGTCATCCGAGAGACTCGGAGTAGAACCGCTGCTCCTCCGCTTTGAGAGGAACCAGATGAGGTAGCTCAGGCATCTGGTTAGGATGCCTCCCTGAGGAGGTGTTCAGGGCACGTCCAACCGGTAGGAGGCCTCGGGGAAGACTCAGGACAAGCTGGACAGACTATGTCTTTCAGCTGGCCTGGGTACGCCACGGCATTCGCCGGAAGAGACCTGGACGAAGTGGCCGAGGAGAGGGACGTATGGGCTTCCCTGCTTAGGCTGCTAAGGTGGCTCAGGCATCTGGTTAGAATGCCTCCCTGGGGAGGTGTTCAGGGCACGTCCAACCGGTAGGAGGCCTCGGGGAAGACTCAGGACAAGCTGGACAGACTATGTCTTTCAGCTGGCCTGGCTACCCCACGGCATTCGCCGGAAGAGACCTGGACGAAGTGGCCGAGGAGAGGGACGTATGGGCTTTCCTGTTTAGGCTGCTCCCCCCGCAACCTGACCTTGGATAAGCGGAAGAAAATGGATGGATGAATGGTATTTTTCTAAAGAGACTGATACAGTAAATCATTGATCAATTGAGTGATGGGCTACAAACATTGCACAGTACTAAATCTCTATTTTCTATTTCCCTTTTTCAATCTTAACACTTAAATTGAAGTCATTTGCGTTAATAAGTCTGTGAAAGTGCTGATTTATAAGCCCTTGAAGCAAAAATTGCCGCCGTGACAAGTGTTGTTGTCTTTTTAGTATTACAATTTTTCCCACCCTATCTGAGTGCATTGCCTCTCATTTTGCAGGCTGTGAGGCATAAGAAAGGCCAGTGGAGCCACGATATTGGCAATCACACAAGCGCCTCAATATTTAATGAGTGCTGCAAATTAGCTATACAAAGCAATCTATTGTACTTTTCCTCTCCCCTACTTGGCTGATACACTCACATGGACAGGCGTATTACGCACAGAGGTGTAGTACAGCTGAGCCTCTGCATTTTCGACTTGATCTTACTGTGCACACATTTAAAGTGTCTGACCAACACACACGCACAGAACATTGACTGAAACGAGTGAGGAGAAAACGGAAATCAGAACTACTGAGTGCTAACTTTTTTAGATCCATTCCAAACAAGTGTGACGTTAAGTGTGTGGGCACATGCAAATACGTGCAAATAAGTAAGATGTGACAATCTGCTGGTGAAATTTCGGTGTTGAAATTCTATATCCTTGTCTAAACAGCTAGTCCATTTGCAGCAGGCAGCGTAATCCCTGCACTCACTCAACTAAAGCTGACTCACTGGGCTCAGAGGAGGCATGTTGCCCTTCAGCAGCCAGCCTCCGCTTTCCATTCTCTCCTTATGGCATAATTGAATAGATGGATGGATGGATAGACAGATAGATACTGGTAGATATTTTCCTTTGAGAACCCCAATATCCTGACTTTCCGTTTCAATTACATGACAACCTTCTGCGCCACTTCACTGTCTCGTCCATCTGCTTCCATTCATTAAGACAGGATTCACCTTTCTGCTCTTCTGACATCTTTTCACATCGGGCTGCACATAGTAATTAAACATGGTTGGGAGGAACCTCCTCTGATTAAAACTGACTTTAACTCTTCATTTTTTTTTCGGCTGAAGGTGACAAAGCTTGATTGTTCTTAGCGGTGTTCCAAAACGCAAAGGAGCAATTTCCATTTAATGTGGCTATCTCTACACATGGCACAGCTGCTCTCTCATAAAACAGATGGTCCTGTGCTACACACATTGTCTCCTCTAGCCGTTTATACTTTTGATTAGCTTCACCATTAAAAATTGTCAACCTGTACTCTCACAACTTGTTTTTAAATCAGGCAAATGTGTCTGTTGATAGAGTTGAAGTTGAATAAATTACAATTGCGGATTTGTACATTCAGTGTATAAACTGCACAAGCCGCACAATTCCAGGTAGTAAAAGTCCTTTGTGAGCGTGTGAGGACTTTGTCAGGAGTGAATCATTAGCTAAGAGAAAACCCACAAGCTCATCAACCCATCAAAAATCTCAGGAGGTCATTACCAATATAACAGACTGACTCACGGTGTCATCTTTGATAAAAGGCTAAAATCATCACACAGCAATTTACCATGCAAAATATAGCTAAGAACTATACAAGACAAGTACCAATACAAGTTTCTGGCAGTCACCCACATGACTGCTGGTGGACACATGCAGCTGAATGGATCATTTCAGCCCCTGGCAGCCATGGCCATTGAACTGCCCCACTAGGAATAATGCATTATGGGAACAAGTTAAAGTAGCGGTTATTATTTTGTTTTAAACTTGTGTTGGTACTTCTTTTGTATACTGTACTTCTGAGCTACTTTTTGAATATTAAGTTGCTGTGTGATGATTTTAACCTATCTGAAACAGTCCTTCCCAAATAGTGGGGCATGCCCCAGTATGATGCTAGGGGGTGGCGAGTGTGACCCCGCGGGGCCTGTAATTGCACATCCACCACAGTAGATGGCACTGCCGTTCTCACTGTCAAATTGTGGGCAGGGATTGGTAGGGTTTTCGTGCTCTGTTTTCTTGCACCAAGCATGTGCAAAAACAGCGCATATGTGATATGAAGTGCAGTGAACACAACTAAGAGCGACAACATGGACAAACATGTAAGAGGGATGAAAAATAGGGTGGAGAGAGACAGGAGACAAAAGTCTCCCGAAAGCTAAGACCAGGAAATATGACAAAGCGTATGTAGTGTTTGGCTTCACTGTGACTACAGTGTGATACGAGGAAAGAAAGTTGTGTTTACTGTTGGCAGGAGCTGAGCGTTGCAGTGTCGTGCTTCACACCCTGCTCCGAAAAGCTGTGCACGCAAAAAGTGCTCATTGTTGCCATTGATCCAGACTTAAAAAACAATAAAAATCACACAAATCGTCTTTTTTTGCTCTAATAATGTTAAAACCAGCATTTACAAGGTTGTAAATAGGTTTTCTGAGCTATAATTAACAGAATATTGCAATAAACAAGGGATGACTGTATACATAATACATAATAATAAATAGAATAATAATAATAAGATGTACAGAATATGAAATATTTAAATGCAATATTATCCTGCGACCCACATTTGGTTCAAACCCGCTACCCGAGAATCTCTGTTTCAGGCCAAAGTTACACAATTATCTAGCTGTCCTGGATTGCTGCTTGAAAGATAAGCCTATTATAACAACTCCTCAAACAGCCTTGTCTAGAGTGTTCATTAGTAGACAAGAACAGATAACCTGCACATTTAATGGACAAACAAAACAACCAAACATGCACTCCTGAAATGCTCCTGGTGTTTTCTAGCCAGAAAGTGGCATATCCATATTTATGATATGAGCATTGAGGGGTGAGGCCAGTGCAACAGACTGCTAAGAAGGACTCCTGGGATGTAAGGGCAGCTTGTGACCATGGGAGGACTGTCTGACTTGATTTCTTCATCAGCAGGTGTCAAGGTCTCCTGGCACATGGACACATTCACAAGCTGAATGAAGCATATGCATGCACAGGGATAAACACGCACACACAATCACAGGCCAGTGAGGGTTTAGGACTTCTTGCCCATGTTACATGCTGTGGCAACCCCTGAACTGTCCTTATGATCACTTTGGATGGGCATCTAACCTAATTTTCTGCCCTACTTATTCAATTGGTAATTAAATAAAACTACTCGTTTGCTGCTGCTTTTGTTGTTGCAATGTGTAAAATGCATCAGAGCTCTTGCTAAGAGAAGATAATAACTCCAAAGAAAAATAGTGATATACCCAATGTCATATAACACTGTATTGACCCGAGTATAAGACAACCACTTTCAAGACCCCTTGGAATTTTATTTTTTGAAAAAAATGTGTAATTAAAAATATTTTTAATATATTTATTTATATCATATTTCTTAGCTGCTCGACAGTTGTTTGATCATGCTTCACTCATCACCCTCATCTTACAATAGGCATCATAAAACTTGCCAACTTGCCAGCAACCTTTGCTGCACTTATTTGCAGTGGGTCTTTTGTGTTGTGGCTGTGGCTGTAGGATTCAAACATCAATTATAAATGTCTCAGCTAAGCTCCACCAAATTAAAACAAGAACCATCCATCCATCTTCTTCCGCTTATATGAGGTTGGGTCCCTAGGTAAGGAAGTCTGGGCTTCCCTACCTATGGCTACTTCATCCCGAGGCGTTCCCAGGAGAGATTTCTAGGTCTTCCTACCGGTTGGACGTGCCCTGAACACCTCTCCAGGGAGGCGTTGAGACCAGATGCACGAGCCACCTCATCTGGCTCCTTTCAATGCGAAGGAGCGAAGGATCTACTCCGAGTTTCTACCGGATAACAGTGCATCTCACCTTATCTGTAAGGGAGAACCCAGCCACCCTATGGAGAAAACTCCATTTGGCTGCTTGTACCCGCGATCGTTTCCTTTGGGTCACTACCCAACGTTCATGACTATAGGTGAGGGCAGGAACGTAGATCGACCGGTAAATTGATAGTTTTGCCTTTCAGTTCTTCACCACAACGAACTGATGCAGAGTCTGCATCACTGCCGACACCGCACCTCTCTGCCTGTTGATTTTGCATTCCATCCTTGCCTCACTCGGGAACAAGACCTTGTGGTACTTCAACTCCTCCACTTGGGGCATGATCTCATTCCCGACGGAGAGGGCACCTTTTTCCGAACTACGGACTCGGACTTAGAGGTGCTAATTCTCATCCCAGCCGCTTCAGACTCAGCTGCGAACCAATCCAGTGAGAGTTGACGGTCACAGCTTAATGAAACCACCAGGACCACATAATCTACAAAAAGCCAAGATGTAATCCTGCAACCACCAAACCGGAGTCCCTCAACGCCTTGGCTAAGTTTTTGCCTTAGTGACCGTCAGAGCCTCAGACTGCTTCTGGAGTCCCATGGCCATCAAGGTGTCCTTCTTCCCCCACCACTGGTGTCCACCAACGGATTTTGGGATTACCGCTACGACAGGTACCGACCCCCACACGGCCACAACTTCGATCCGCCACATCAATTTAGAGGCACGGAACATAGCCCGCTAGGATTCAATGTCTCCTCGGAAGATAGTTAAAGCTCTCCCGAAGGTGGAATTTTTAAACTCCTTCTGACAGGGTGTTATGCCAGACGTTCCCAGCAGACCGTCACAATGTGTTTCGGCCTCCCAGGTCTTACCAGCATCCTCCCCCACCATCAGAGCCAACTCAGAGAGAGTTGAGCAGTTCATTGGCTCAACTAAGTACATGGTTCATCATCGGGGTTTTTTGAGCCACTCTTTGTCTGGTCCCTGCCCTAAGACCTGTTTGTCACAGACAGATGACCCTACCAGGGGCATGAAAGCTCCTGACAACCAAGCTTCTATGCTCATTGGGGCACACAAACTCCTCCACCACGATAAGGTGGTAGCTCGGGATGGAGAAAACAAGAACACCTAGGCGTCTTCCTTAAATAGACCTAGCTATCGATCACATACTCACCGATTCACCATGGCAATGAGAGCAGCGTACTTTCCCCCGACCGAAGCAGAAATCCGAAGATGCAAACAAGCAAATAAAACAAAAAGAGAGAGAGTGTGGCAAATATTGCCGAGTTTATTAGTTTCCGTTTATGGTGACTGCTGACTGAGACAAGAGATGAGATGAATTAGCTTCCTATATGTACAAGTCTCTAGACCTTGAATTTACGACAAACTATTGTTTTTACTTTTGTAGAGGGAAAAAAATCATATACGCTGCTCATACGATAATAAGGTAAGGCTGTGCTTGCAAGCCAAAAACATAAATAATGCTGGTTGGCGTGTCTAAAAATGTAGACCTTGTATATAAGATGCCTTTTTCATAATGTTTTTGAATTAAAAAGTTAATTGGACAGTTGTTCTGAGGCTCCTATATTGCCACACTTTGTAGAAGTTGCAAAGAGGAGAACAACTTGCAATTGGCCACCTTAAATACCCTTTGTCATGACTGGCATGACCTGTGTATGTAGGTCAAGGGTCAATGACCTTACCAAACTAATTTTGTGTTCCAATAATTAGTGCTAAAGATAATTATATCAATAAAACAACAAGGGTGCCCAAATTAATGCACCTGCCTAATTTTGTTTGAATAATTATTGCACACTTTCTGTAAATCCTAAAAAAGTCATTTCACTTCTCAGATATCACTGTGTTTGTCTGCTATATAATATATTTAACTGACATGCTGATGCAAACAACTAATGATTTATAAAGGAACATCTTGAAAATGATCATTATTACCACTGTAAATCATAAGTATCCACTTTTTATCTGCACTTGTCAGAGCTTTGATTCCAATGAAAGGTTCTCTTATGCTTCCATTCCCTTTTATTCCACTACATTTTCTTCCGCTTATCCGGGTCCGGGTCGCGGGGGCAGCAGTTTCAGTAGGGAAGTACAAACTTCCCAGTCTCTGGCGACCTCTTCCAGCTCCCCCGGGAGGACACCAAGGTGTTCCCAGGCCAGCTGTGAGACATAGTCCTTCCAGCGTGTCCTAGGTCTTCCCTGGGGCTTTCTCCCGGCTGGGCATGCCCGAAACACCTCACCAGGGAGGCGCCCGGGAAGCATCCGGACTAGATGCCCGAGCCACCTCAACTGGCTCCTCTCGATGTGAAGGATCAGAGGCTCTACTCTGAGCTCCTTCCGGATGGCCAAGCTCCTCACCCTATCTCTTAGGGTGAGTCCAGCCACCCTACGGAGGAAACTCATTTCAGCCACTTGTATCCGCGATCTTGTTCTTTCGTGCATGACCCATAACTCATGACCATAGGTGAGGGTGGGAACGTAGATCGATCGGTAAACAGAGAGATTGGCATTCCGGCTCAGTTCTCTCTTCACCACGACGGTTCGGTACAGCAACCGCATTACAGCTGACGCTGCACGATTTGTCTGTCGACCTCACGCTCCAACCGTCCCTCACTCGTGAACAAGACCCCGAGATGCTTGAACTCCTCCACCTGAGGCAAGACCTCACTCCCAACCCGGAGGGTACAGTCCACCCGTT
Organism: Oostethus manadensis; assembly: GCA_024372805.1. Taxonomy (NCBI): domain Eukaryota; kingdom Metazoa; phylum Chordata; class Actinopteri; order Syngnathiformes; family Syngnathidae; genus Oostethus; species Oostethus manadensis. The sequence continues at coordinate 177,498 of QODF01000118.1, read as the reverse complement.
TTCAACTGAGAACCATGGCCTCGGATTTGGAGGTGCTGAGTCTCATCCCAGAAGCTTAGCACTCAGCTGCAAACTGCTCCAGTAAACGCTGAAGGTCACAGCGTGATGAGGCCATAAGGCCCACATCGTCTGCAAATAGCAGAGACGAGATCCTAAGGTCACCAAGCTGGAGTCCCTCAACGCCTTGACTGTGCCTAGAATATCTGTCCATGAAAATTATGAACAGAATCGCTGACAAAGGGCAGCCTTAGCGGAGGCCAACGTTCACCGGAAACAAGCTCGACTTACTGCTGGCAATGCGAACCAGGCTACTGCTTCGATTGTACAAGGGCCGAATGGCAAGTAGTAGCGGACCACCTATCCCGTACTCCCGGAGCAGCCCCCACGAGGGACACGGTCGAATGCCTTTTCCAAGTCTACAAAACACATGTAGACCGGTTGGGCAAACTCCCACATACCCTCCAGTACCCTTGCAAGGGTGTAAAGCTGGTCCAGTGTTCCACGACCGGGACGAAAACCACATCGCAACTCCTGTAACCGGGGTTCGACTAACGGTCGTACCCTTCTCTCCAGCACCCTGGAGTAGACTTTCCCAGGGAGAATGAGGAGTGTGATCCCCCGATAGTCACACCCTCCGGTCACCCTTTTACAAAATCGGACAACCCCGGCTGCCAGTCCAGAGGTACTGTTCCAGACCTCCATGCAATGTTGTAGAGGCGTGTCAACATAGAGAGTCCCCCAACATCCAGGGCCTTGAGGAATTCAGGGCGAAACTCGTCCACCCCCGGAACCTTGCCATTGGGGAGTGTTTTAATTACCCCAATTACCTCAGCCACGGTGATAGAACTGTCCACGTACGTACCCTCAGACTCTGCTTCTTCTATGGAAGGTATGTCAGTGGGATTGTGAAGGGCCTCAAAATATTCCGTCCGCCGACCAACTATTTTCTCAGTCGAGGTCAGCAGCACCCGTCCGCACTGTAAACAGTGTGAACTGGGGGCTGCTTCCCCTTTCTGAGGTGTCGAACGGTTTGCCAGAACCTCTACGAGGCCGACCGAAAGTCGTGCTCCATAGCATCACCGAACCCCTCACACACCCGAGTTTTTGCCTCGACCAGCGGCACTGTTGCTTGGCCTGCCGGTACCTGTCAGCTGCTTCGGGAGTCCCGCAAGCCATCCATACTTGATAGGACTCTTTCTTCAGCTTGACAACAGCCCTAACCCCCGGTGTCCACCATCGGGTTCAGGGCTTGCCGCCACGACTGGCACCGACCACCTTGTGGCCACAACTATGACTTGCTTCCTCAGTAATGGAGGGACGGAATATGGCCCATTCGGACTCAATATCCCGGTCCTCCCTCGAAATGCAGATGAAGCTCTGCCGGAGATGAGAGTTGAAGACTCGACGAACGGGAGACTCTGCCAGACGTTCCCAGCACACCCTCACTACGCGTTTGGGTCTGCCAGGTCTGTCCGGCATCCTTCCCCGCCATCTANCGGGTTCGGGGCTTGCCACCACGACTGCCACCGACCACCTTGCGGCCGCAACTACGACTGGCTGCCTCAGCAATAGAGACACGGAATACGGCCCATTCGGACTCAATATCCCGGTCCTCCCTCGAGATGCAGGCAAAGCTCTGCCGGAGATCAGAGTTGAAGACTCGACGAACGGGAGACTCTGCCAGACGTTCCCAGCACACCCTCACTACGCGTTTGGGTCTGCCAGGTCTGTCCGGCATCCTTCCCCGCCATCTAATCCAACTCATCACCAGGTGGTGGTCAGTTGACAGCTCAGCTCTTATGCTCCCATGATCTATAACTATTTGCAAAAAACAGATAATGTGAACTACCCATGAAGTGTCTCGCATATGCGACACAAAGCTTACATTACACACACACTTTCCTCAAGGATTGAGCTCGTGGTTGGTTCTCTAGTTTCTGTCTCTCTTCTCTGGCTTGGCAGTTACACCGAGCCTATAGCCAGTTATAAGTCGCAGAGTGGGAGTCCCTTAAGTAAACGATACAAACCATGCATTATTGATACTCGCTGAGGTAAACAGGACTCTGTGACCTTTCAGACCAGTGGAGCGGGTAGCACAGGAAAAGTCCTCCCAAAAAAAATAGCGACGCTTGGTCGCATTTTTATTACACAAAGATATGATAGGTGTACTATGATGAGGAACTGACAATATACAGTGGAGAGTTATCCTGTGTACTTATTGTCCATGCCATTTTCCTGCAGTTACAAAGTCAATGATTATGCACAGATAAATTTTTTATTTGTGTATTTTTTATGCATCTTAGCCTTTTGTCTGCACACATACACTATTTGATGTCAGCAATTTATTGTTAACTTGAGGCGAGTTAGATAGCTTGTGAATGCATTCATATCAGGGATGCTCCAAACTATCGGCCACCAATCAATACAGTATGGGTAAAAAAAACGCGTGATTGGCGTCAATCATAAAAAACGATGGGTGTGTGGTGTCAAATCCTACATAGCTGCTGTGTCAACTTAAGGTTGCCAACAAAATGACACATCTCGTAATGAGCTTGCCACAGGCTACGCCGACTGATGCCAGCATGATTTCTTCCTTACCAAACCTATGACCGTTCGGCTATTGTTGCATCTTTGTTAACATGCTTTGACTAGCTGGCTTTGCTTATTCCCTAAGCTTCTGGTCTTCAAACTCCAAATGTGAATTTTTATCCTAGTGACATTTGTTTTTAAAACAAACAAGCAATGTAGTTAGTTCTGAGCTCGTTTTTGTCCCATAAGAAAGGCACAATAAAAAAGAAGAACGGTGAGGTTTATTTGTTTTAGCGCGATACTTACATACCACAAAGGTGCATCTTACATGTTGGATCATCTCCTCCTGGATGGAGCATAAAGATCTGAGAGGTAAGGTAAAATAAACGTAGTGCAGTGAGATTATGTCCTCATTTTACTTTGAACACTATAAAACTCAATATCTTTTAAAGAATATTTGTCTTATTTCTAGTCAGCTTGTCTACGTTTAGGATTTATAAATGTACAGCTATGTAATATGTCATTTAGTATAGTAATAGTATAGTAGTTTTAGTAAAGTCATTACTGTTTCTCTCCTTTTCCAGTAAATAGTCTGGAATGGATACCTTCAGCTACAAAAAGGACCAACGTGTACTCTGTACATCTGACACAAATAAATACACTTTGTTCCTATGCATAAAGTTAATTTAAGAAATAAAATGCTTGATTATCTAAATAAACTAATTGTTCATCATATAATGGAAGATTTTTTCTTGTGTATTTATTATTGCTCCTTAACCACTCGAAAATATGTTTTTTTTCCTATTACTCTATTAATCATTTTTTTTTTAAATAGAATAATCATTTGCTAAAATATTCGATAATTGCAGCCCTACTGGACTCTGAATTTATTCTGTTTTAAGGTGAGAATAACAGACTTTTGTTTAGTAAAGATATTATTTGTATTACTTTATTGTGGTAATTTTCTGATCTTGAGGTAAAAATAATTAATGCACCGTCCCATATATCCCATATATTTGTTTTACTCCTATTTATTCATCAAATTAAATTCAGGTTTGTGTCAAATGCTGCAAAAATTGTTTCACATAAAGAAGGCAAAAATATAATCACCTATTTGGCACAGGTAATTGTAAGGTAATGGTGATGAGTAAAGCATCATCAAAAAACAGTCACACAGCTAAGAAATATGATATATATACTGATATTAAAAATATAATTTATTTTTTAGGAAACTATATACTGTATACAGTTTGTCTAATTGGTCCACCGAACCAGTACAACTCATCCATCCATCCATCCATTTTCTATGGCGCTTATCCTTATTTTGGTCGCGAGGGAATGCTGGAGCAGATTTAAAAATGCACAGTTAATCCATGTGATCGATACCGCCATAGGCTGATCTCACTCATGAATGGTTGGTATTGGAAACGGCAGCACAAAACCCTGATCAGCGCATCCCTAATTCATATGTGGGAAAAACTTGTTACCTGTAAATGTGCTTCAAATTACTTCTTGACATAAGCCTAATAATGAAAAACAAATACTGTATATATTTTATAACTATATAAGTGAGTCAAAGTTTTAATGTCTGTCAGTAAAATATTTTTTTTATTATTTATGAACTTACTGTATACTGTTTGATTTTCTATTTGGTGTCATATGGGAAGGTATTAACTTTACGGACGTCACAAAAAAGATTACAGATCTGAGTCATGACAAGATCAGGAGGTGGAAAAAAAAGATTTGATCAGATTAGCGATCAGATTAGCGTCAAATTCACTCACCACTATTTATTTATTTTTTTGTTGACTGGAGAGGATGCACAAGGCAAGGGCTATGCTGAGGATACTATAAACTACAACTATTTTGTTGCTTTTCTGAATACATTTCATGAACACAAGATCGCAACTGGTTGCTGATTCCCTCAACCTTAACTTGGATTGGCGAGAGGTACATATTCCTTGAAATCAATTAGTTACATGTGCTGAAAGCTGCTGGGAAGCTTGGCTAACCGGCTAATCACTGAAGTTTAAAGCAGTTGCCTAGCAACAATGCCAAACAAAAGGAAAAAGAAAAGAAAGCGAGCCTCTATTATAATTGTAAAGGATGCTGGCCCTGGATACATGGACTGAAAATCACAGGCATCAGTCTACAGTCTACAGCCACGACTACAGCCATGAGTCTAGTACATCAGAAAAACAAGAAGAAGAGGAAAATTATGGGTGACCTGGATGCAAGACCTTAAGAAGGTAATACAGATGGAGATAAAGATGCAGATGCCGGAGACGCTGCAGTGTACTGCAGCAGAACCAGATCTTAAGCATTTGCAGTCACAGATTCAACATGTACAATCGCAGAATGACAGTCTCATCAAAAAGATCCTAGGGGTCCATGGTGATTTCATAAACCTTATGGAGGAAAATAGAGCACTGAGCAAAGAAACTAAAGCTCTAAAAGAAGAAATCGAGAAGTTGCAAGATAAAAATGTTGCGTTATGTGCTGCTCTTGAAGAGGTTAAAAACCCTATGGCAGATAATAAAGCACTACGCACTGATATCCAGGGTTTGCATGATAATATAATATAAACTACTGAAAGAAAATGTTGCCTTGCGCGCTGCTCAAGGAAGCTAAAAACCAAACTGAGGGAAATAGTGCATTATGCAAGGATGTTAGAGTTCTGCAGAATGATATCAAGATATTATTGGAAGACAATGCTGCCTTGCGTGCTGCCCTCAAGGAGGTTAAAAACCCCAAGGAAGTAAATCATGCATTATGCAACCACATCAATGCTCTACAGGATGATATCAGGACACTATTGAAGGATAATGCCGCCTGGCCCACCACTCTGGAGGAAGAGAAAGAAGCAAAGGATAACATTACTGAGCAAATGAAAACTATAATGGAGGAGATGGATCAGAATTCACAAATGAATGATGTGATCCTCACAGGGCTCAGAATTACACCCAGGTCAAAAGATAGGGAAGCCCATAACAGAGGAGAACCAGATGGAATGAATGGTCCTTCAGCAAAGCAACAGATTGTCAGCTTCCTACAATCAAAGGAGGTGGATGTGGATATCAACACCACTGATACTTGCAGCCCACTGTATGGCAGAAACAACACCACACCTGTCGTCATCAAGTTCACCAACAGGGAATTCAAAACTGCACTGCTGAAACAGAGAAAGAACTTGAAAGGCACAAACGTCTACTTAAATTAGCATCTGACAAAACGCAACGCTGACATTGCCAAGAAAGCACGAGACTTGAGGAAGCAGGGAAAGATACAAAGTACTTGGAGCACCAACGGAAAAATATACATCAAGCTACATGGAGGTCCAGGAGAAGCGGGAGTGCTGGTTGTCAAAGATATCAACGATCGGGATACATACTAAACATCTTATAATCATGACAATAAGGATAAAAGAGGATACAACGCACAAAAACAGTAAGATTACATTCAATAATACGAACGCTGAAACCATCGTGGAAAGGGCACATTCAACAAGATATTAAAATCAGGAACCCAAGTACTTACATTTGATGACACTCACAGTACAACATCAAGACAACAAGATGTTGATCCGGAAATCAACAAGGGAAGAGGGAAGGAAAGAGGTGGAAAAATATGATAAATGCATGTATGTGTATGTATGTAATATATATATATATATATATATATGTATGTATTTATACATATGAATGTATGTGTGTATGCATGTATATACACAGTATGTATGAGTATGTATTAGCAAATCATGTGAAAAGGGGATAGGATTAAATAAGATCTGCTTCTTCCTACTCCTTTTCGGACATGTAGAACTGAAGAATGTAACATGAATAATTATTTTACAATGTATGCATGTTCGAAACAAATTAAACCAAACCAAACCATCAGGTAGTCTGCCAATGATGTCAAGTCACAGCTGGCATGTCTGTCTGTTGTTAGATGTTTCATGTTATTTACGGCAACCTAAACGGTCATAAATAAAACTTCATTTATGCAATATTCTTTATTATTATTTATGTCTCTGGTTAGCAAACGCTCCCAATTACTACCGCCATGACCTGAATATAAGACAGCATTTTTCTCTAGAAAATGATTTTGAAAAAGTGTGGTGGTCTTATACTCAAAGACATACCAAGGCCCCATGAAGCACCCCTGAGCTCCTATAAAGCTAATTAACAACTTACTTTGTCACGCGATTGATCGGACATTTTGATGTAGCTTAATGTAAAAACACCTTGTATCAAAGTCCATGTGGCTGAAATCCACATGGACCACTGACCCAGTTCCTTGAGCAATACACACTCTTCCGGTAAGTTTAGAACAATGGGTCCCAGAGTAGACATATAAAGGAAAAAAACATAGCCTGGGCTGTTTGTCATTGTCAACTATGAGACAGTAGCATATCTTAGAAATGTGTCATTGTTAAGACAAACTCTAATGACTGTGAATGTTTTCACTATTTTAGTACACAAGAAAAACAAGGAAGAACCAGTAAATTAACTTGGGTTAACAACTTCATATGAAAACACAATTTATAGAAATGTATAGAAAAATGTCAGTCATAATGTGAAATTAAACAAATGGAGAGAGTAATAAATTATGATTTGTAATTAATTGATTTAATCAATGTCTTTTTTAACCTCAACTAAAAATTGCTGAGGAAAGTCCTCAACTTGAGGTATTTTCATTTAAATTCAACTCATCGTTCAAGTATTATTTTGTTTTTAACAATCTGTTTTAACAGAGTTTTTAACAGATGCTGCTGAATTTGAAATTAGTCCCGATTGCTGCCTGCAACCTTTAGTTTCAACCACCAGGCTAGGTGTACTTTGGCTAAATACTACTAAAACTCAAAAAATACAGTAAAGCTTTCACTTGCTCATGCCCCTTCTCCGCTAATCACCGCTCCTCACCAACTCCCAACTACAATGGGAGCCTATTAGCTGATGCTAAACAAGCCCAAACACAATGACAGCCAGCCAGTGTCCACTTCAGGGTGTGCTCAAAAAGCCCAATGCATCAAAATAGATTAAAAAAGACAACTTACATATAGAGACAATAAATTTAGAGATGAAAAATTAGACAATGCAAGACAAGCAGCATAGAAAATGAATAAATGAGCGCTCTAAATATGACTAATTAATTAATTGCAATTAATGCCTAAATTTGACACCCCTAGTGAAAATTACAAAGTGCAAGTATTTACAACCCTCTAAGTGTTTTTTGGTCCTGTTATGACCCCTGCGCTTGAGTAAATCACATTACAGTATTTGCTTAATGCGCCTGTCAACTTAAAACATGAAATATGGATAAAATAAAGCTAAACTAAAGCAATCATATGAGCATAACATTGAATATACATGCAATAATTATCATGGAAAATGTGATTGTTATGTGTTAAGTATGTGTCAAACCTGATTATTTCACATGCAAAGATTTATTAACACATCTTATGAATGCTCTCCTTTTTTTTCCAGCAGGCTGTGAAATTTACACAACTTAATTTAAGATTCTTCTTTCAGAATTCCACCGTTGCCATTACAGATAAGAAGATGCCGCGACAAGGCAAAAAGCAAGCTAACCATTTATTCAAACGCTCGTTAACACCGACAGTCGGATGAGCATGAAGCCCCTCCTGTAAGTAACGTGTGCTTTTAAATATGGTTAAACAGCAACAACAAGAAATACACGGCTTGCCGTCCCACACCCACTTGTCCTATTTAAAGCTCTTAAGAAGAAAAAAAACGACCAATATTTTGGAGACACTAATTATCAGATTTTTTAACATAGGAGGGTATTTTAGTATGTACAAAGTGCATAATTAATAAGTCCAGAAACTTAAATGGCTTCTGGGGTGTTACGCATTAATTGCCTCTGAAAATTAACATATCCGTTTTTTTTTCTCCGCTGTGACTTGAACACTGCAGCATACTTCGTGTGAGGAAGAAGCTTTCTCCAAGGGGGCCCAACGAGGTCATGAACTCCAAAACTTTATGGGCAGAGAAGCGGTTTTAATGCACTACATTAGCCACTTGAAAAACTGTCACTCTGCTTCATTAAAAAATGTGTGCTTTTTATGTAGTTGTTTTTTCTTTTATTATACGTGCACTCAGTGAAAGCATAAATAATTTTTAGGAATATGTGCAAAATGTTAGCTCTTTTCTACAATTGCTATGACTAAACATATAAAAATTACTTTCAATTTGTTTGGATTGAAATTAGATTTTCCCCTTGAAGGGTCACGAACATGATATATCAATTTTGCAGAAATATGTTCTATATAGTTTGTAATTAGGTTTTTTGTTGCTCGATATATAAAACAGAAACGTAAATCCGCAAAACTTATACTTATTTTTCATGGTGGGAGCCATTGTGAATTTCCCACTCAGAAAAGGGGCATTTCTGGAAGTGAGGTTGGCGTAAACATGAATAAGCCTTTCAATGCATGTCGCTGCAGTGGCAAAGTGTTTCGAATACAATATCTAAATAAGTCATGACTTACTCTGTTTTGCGGCAGCTTTGGCGTGGTTCGTCTTGGCCCTTCCTGTGTGGCATAACATCGGGAATAGCTTCCTAGAGCATCCAAAATGTGTTTATACTGTACTTTCAAGGCAAATGCTTCTTGTGAAGGTGTTACTTCATAGCAGTCTTTGGTGAAATGAACATTGCTAAGAACAGAACGTCCATTTGGCTCTCTGTTCTCATACTTGCTTCGTTTATTGTAGTCTTAAACCTTTGTTTTTGGGGAAATAAAACAAACTTACAAACTCATAGACACTGTGAACGGCTAGCGGCAACACAACAATTTGCCATGACCTATTTTGCATAAAAAACAACTGAATAAATTCAACGATCTGCCTCCAAAGATTTTTGTGAAATTTGAAAATTAAAAAATACTGTACCAAATACTGTAATTTCCCTCTACTCTTTTACTATATCAAGCCAACCAGTCGAGACAGACGGCCGCCCCGCAGAGCCTGGGTTCTGTCCGAGGTTTCTTCCTCTAAGGGAGATTTTCCTTGCGTCCGTCGCCAAGTTTTTGATCATGTGGGGTTTCGGTCGGTTCTCTGTTTGTGACCTTCATGTGTAAAGTGCCATGAGATAACTGCTGCTGTGATTTGGCGCTGTACAAATTAATTTAATTGAATGACATATTTAAAGTATTTTATTGGCATGTAAGTACAGGACACTATTACACTACAGTCCAGGACACTACTACTTTAGCATTCATTTTGTTAAATATGCATACATTAGTTTTCTTATTTCCTTAATTTTTTGCAGCAACCTATTGTGGCACTATTGGTGATGAACTTTAGATTGATGTCGTATTGGTTATACATATGTAATTCTATCTGAATAAAAAGTATAATTTAAAAAAAATGTCAAAAAAACAACCATCTTCAGGTTCCTTTGGCAACACAAAATTCATGAATCCGCTAAGTTCGGCCATCAAAATAAAAGTACGTTAGTACTACATGCACGAATAAGCCACACATTCAGTCCACACTTTTCCCTCAGAAAAGACTGGCTAGCTAATTTGGCTTTACAGTATGTTTTTCCGAGCAGCCCTTTCTCTTTAGAAAAAGAAAATATCTCTCTCGGACTCACCTCTTGTTCTTCTGTTCATTGCAAAAAAAGTTTGGGAACCACTGCACTACGTAATGCACTGTTAATGACTTGATTGGCTGCTGAAGTGAATACCTAAAGACAGAATCTTAACATTGGCTCGACAGTGTTTGCCATTGTTGTTACCTCTTGTTATTGCCTGTCACTCACTGAGTTGCATTGCAAAATGCTACGGAATAAATTGTTATGTGTTTATTTTATGTACAGTTCATGTTGGATTTTATTTTGTGCTCTGCATAGATTTGTGTGCGTTGGAGCACAGCGCACTTTATGGAGAATGGTGATGGTATTTTTTAAAAAATGTAAACAGGCTTACAGCATCTGCTGGGGCGTTCCTCTTTGAGACGAAAACAAAGGCACAAATGTCTTATTATGTTCGGCTCTCAAGGGCGCTGGTTTGTGTGAGTGACAGGAAGAAAACCTCTGACTCACTTGGGAGAGGTCGTTTGGTGTCACCGTACAGAATATTCTGCTCAATGCAATGAGATATGTTTTTGGTCAAATAAATATTTTAATTAATACATACTTAAAAGGAAAAACAGTGAATGTGCAAGTAGAAGATGAATATACTGCATTTGTCAGTTATTTAGTCAATTCAATGTTTTCTGAAAAAGCAAACACACTTATAGAGTCAGTGATCCGACATGTCAGATGACCAGGTTGTGAGTCATCGATCTGAGCAAATCAATAGTCAGCATGTCCATCTTTTGGCCTCACTGGATCTCCATCTGTGTGTCGCTCATGTCCTGTCCAGAGCCATGGCTGGAGCCCATCATTGCACCCCAGGTGTCTGCCATCTGTGTCCTGCCGCTTTAACGCTCAGCATGGCTCCTTGTGTAGGAGAGCATGCATGTGTTTGTGTAATAGTGACCGTCACATGTTGCATTAGTGGGTGTGTGTCCTGTGACTATGTTCAAACACGTCAGTGTGTGCAGGGAGCTGTTGTTTGCACACAAATGGGGTTTATATTCTATTCAAAGTTGGCCAGCACTGGTGGTGATCATGATAATGAAGTGGTAACAAGGTTCTTGTGGTTTTGGCATGGTGCTGCTCGTGGGAGTGAAATGTAAAACATGTTGCCGCTTTGGACTGACTTTCTCATACTTTCTCATTAAGCTACGGCTTTCATGCTTTTAACCTGTCAGAACTTCACTTCTGATATGCTTGCGTTATTGTTCAAGTCACGATTGTGTTTCACTCTTTCTTCTACTTCTTCTTTTCCTTTCGGCTTATCCCTTCAGGGGTCACCACAGCGAATCAATTGCCTCCATCTAACCCTGTCTTCTGCATTCTCTTCTCTCACACCAACTACCTTCATGTCCTCCTTCACTACACCCATGAACCTCCTCTTTGCTCTTCCTCTAGGCCTCCCGTCTTCATCAACATCCTCAAAGCAATTACTGCATCTGTTGTACTCTTTTTTTTGGCATAAAACCGTACTGATGCTCACAAATGCTCACGTTTGCCCTTATTCTAGCTTCAACTACTCTTTCCCATAACTTCATTGTATGGCTCATCAGTTTTATTCCTCTGTAGTTGCCACAACTCTGGACATTTACCTTGTTCTTAAAAATGGGCACCAGCACACTTCTCCTCCATTCCTTAGGCATCTTCTCATTTTCTAAGATCTTGTTAAACAACCCGGTCAGGAACTCTATTGCCACCTCTCCTAGACACTTCCATACCTCCACAGGTATATCATCAGGACCGAGTGGCTTTCCATTCTTCATCCTCTTCAACGCCCTCCTCACTTCTTCATTACTAATCTTTACATGTCAAAAATACTCTTGAAAATCAGAGACTTGCATTAATAAAAATATGAAATATACCGCTTATGCTTCACCCCCATCAAAAAAATGTATATTCATGTTTATCGTCTACTAACATGAACACTTGTTTATTTCCTTTCGGTGTGTTTTTAAGCCAGAAAACCAGTTAGTATGAGCGAGCTGGCATTGCACGTCATTGGGAAGCAACTATCTTCTATAAAGCCCTTCTATAAAGTTTTTGCGTTTTACAGTATATGCATGCTGTGATCAGAAGGTGTGTAGGTATACACAGTCTTGGGAATTTCTCTTGGCGATGAATAACGTATCTATCTATTTTTGATCATCTATTAACAGGTACATTGATGGTAAAATGTAATACTTAGACTCTGGCCGTAAATGAGGATTTAAAACATTGCCGAAACTTATTTCCTAGCACATTGATTTCACATAGCCCATAGGCTCTAACGCTACTTCCGTCAACAACAGCAGCATGACAGCAAACGAGCATCTCGTTGAGTCTTCGTAGCGAAACTGAGAGCTAATTGCATCTCTCCTCCATCTGTTCCTTTGCAATGGCTTTAGGCATTGTGTTACTCAGCCAGATAAATATAGATTTTTGTAGTAGTTGTTGCAATAACAATATTGCTGTTGCTTGGTTAATATACAGGTCACCTATGGTAATGGACACTGTTGGCTTCTTTAGGGTTTGTTTAGGGCTTTATAAATGAAATAGTGCCTCCTATATAATGCAACGTTATCTAGGCTCATTCAAACTTGTTTTCTGGCGTTAGAATGCACAGAAAATGGAAATTAATGTTTCCATATTTTTCATAAGGATTTTGCATGATGTTGGCGAAAAAAGGTGAAGTTTCCCTGTAAAACTACTGCATTCTTCATGGCTGTCTGGCTGACCTTTGATAGTTTTGATTAAAAAAAAATTTTTCCTTCTCACATTCTCTTCTCCACTGGGGTAACGCTGCATCAGTTTTCTCCAAAACGCGCCAACAAGTTTGTTTTGATAAAATCAACCAATCAGTAACATGGAATAGTCTATTGGGGGGTAGCAGACGATTACACTGTACATGTTGATGTACAGTGGTTAATTATTCATTCATTCATTCATTTTCTATACCGCTTATCCTCATTAGGGTCGCGGGTATGCAGGAGCCTATCCCAGCTGACTTTGAGCGGGAGGCGGGGTACACCCTGGATTGGTCGCCAGTCAATCGCAGGGCACATATAGGCAAACAGACATTCACACTCACATTCATACTTTATTGGACAATTTAGAGTGGCCAATTAACCTAACATGCATGTTTTTGGAATGTGGGAGGAAACCCGAGTACCCGGAGAAAACCCACACACGCACGAGGAGAACATGCAAACTCCACACAGAGATGCCCAACAGAGATTCGAACCCAGAACCTCCTGATGTGAGGCCAACATGCTACCCATTCATCCACCGTGCGGCCCCAGTAGTTATTTACCCTAATTAATAAAACCTAAATAGAAATATGTAATTTCCATCCTGGATATTCCTGGAGCCTATCCCAGCTGGCTTTGGGCGAGAGGCGGGGTACACCTTGGACTGGTCACCAGCCAATAGCAGGGCACATATAGACAAACAACCATTCACACTCACATTCATATTTACAGACAATTCAGAATAGTCAATTAACAGTTGACAACAATTACTTTTCCTCACAAGTAAAACAACTATGAAATACCAGTGAAAGAAAGTTCTGATTTTGACATGATTTTGACATTCCCTCCAGCAAGTTTTCTGTGACGGCACAACGCAAACATGTTCTGTGAACCAGCAACAAAGCCAGGATAGTGACATATTCACAACAATAAGGCAGTAATAACTGATATTGTACTGGGGTGAATATGATTGAACCCCACACAAAATTGGCCATAAGAATGTCAAGTCAGTTGACTTGTCAGTCAAGTCAGTAAGTGACACTGGCAGGTGTGACACACTGTAGAGTACAAGACCAGTGAGCAGCCATCTATGCTTATCTAGGAGTGGCATGAAACCTCATATTATTATTCTAAGATTTGTAGACTAGAGCAATTATGAAATATAGATTTACTTCCTGAAGCTGACAGATTGACAGCAAGATGGGCTAGAATACATGTGACAGCGATCCATGTATAGAAATATTAACAGAAAAAAATGTAGATTGAGGTATTTCCACCTTGGCAGGCTTTACCACGGTGGAACATCTTGTGGTTTTGTGACTTTTCATTTCCATCAAAATTGCCGATGGTCCTTTGAAGTTTGCAGAAATACCAAAGTATATTTTGGAAATGTGAACGAGCCTACTTTGTCTTTTTGAGTGTTCCAGCAAAAGCTTTCAACACAGCAAGTGGGCATAATAATAAAATATGTAGCAAACAACAGAAACACATCTACACCAATTGAGAAAGCATTAGGGTGAACTATAACTTCTGGGTGAGAACATCTCACTTGCTCCTTCTCTTATCCCGGAAGATGTGGTGAAAACTGTAAAAAAACAAAAACAAAACAGAAATCATGCCCTTTTGCAGTTTCAAGCTTTGTTTTTGTAAATCAGATTGTCTTTTTTTGTTGTCAGAATATTTTCCTTCTTTTAAATTATGTCACAAATTTTAGTACATATTCCTTAAGATAACTAACAAAGAAAGTTAGCGAAAAATTATTATCCTAGATTTGACATTTTGCTGTGTGGTATATATTCTTATGCAAAAGCCTAAATAAAAATATTGCCAGCAAAGAGTTAAGCATTTTATGATGGTTAATTTGAGATTGCTGATTCATTATGCTGGTTCAATTTGTGCAACACCACTCCAAAATTTGATTGAATTCCAAACTGTACATCAACTTTCGCTGTATTACATTTTAAAAGTAACTTTTGTATTGGCATGCAGACCCAAGCAAGTTGTAATCAGTGTATATCTTTCCCCGTTTAACTACAAGAGTGTGACAGTGCTTTGGGAAACGTGCTGCCATACAGAACACAGCTTGAGCTTCTAGTTTGATTTACCATTGTTGTCACCTTGTCTGTGCGACTCGCTTCACTCCAGCATCAATCACTGCAGCAACCATCATGCACAATGCTTGCACACCTCGAAGCAAGTACATATAGTGGCGCTACATGCACGTAATCTATCCCTGCTTCCACGAGGATCGTCTGCATGCTCACATTCTGTTGTGTCCCCAAAGCCCACATAAAAGTTCCTGCCATCAGAGTTACACAGACTGTGCTGTGGAGCAGAGAAGTAAACACACTATGTGAAACACTCACAGTTCTTTGGAATTGCTCACAGTGGCCATATATCACAGAGACCTGGCCTGGAAAAAAGACAGATTTAGGTTCACAAACAAGGATTATTTCACCACAGACTGTAGAGAGATTGGGCTTTGGGACAATCAGAATTCAGAGAGCATAATTACTCTTAGGATCCGATGATTTCAAGGAAAAAAAGGTATTATGAGGTCTCCTTTAGTTTAATGTATCAAGGTTTGATTTCCAAGTCACTGCATTTCCTGTCTTGTTATATAAATTATTTTTCATAAATGAGCTGTCCCCTGGGATTGACTAGTTCTCCTATTTCCCCCAGTCAGTGGACAAAGGCTCCAGTTATGTGAGTCTGAACAGGTTAAATACATAAAATATGTTTTGAGAATTTATAAGACAACGTGCAGATGACTGCGAAGTTTCACATTCAGTATGTGTGTGATTATAAATACATATATTTACTTTTGGGGGGTGAGGAAGGGTTACGGTAAGCTGCGTTTATAGTTTTATGTGATTAAAAAAACATCTGTGCCTGTGACGGTAAAATATAGGAAACATTGATTTAATGAACTGATTACATACATTGTGTGGTTGAAAGTGAAATTTGATTCATCGGTCAAATTAGTGAGCATTTTATGGCCGCTTTGTTTGACCTTGTGCCTTTGAATTCTTTAGGACATCCTGCTAATGCTACCCTTCAAGCATGTATGTGTGTGTGTGTGTGTGTGTTTGTGTCACAAAGTTACACAATAGCGGGAATGATGGAAACAAGTAGTCTTCCTGGAAAGAGCAGTGTATGACTTTTAAGATATTTTATATGTTTGACTACTATTGCAACTGCTACAGCTCCCACTCCTACTACTTTTAATAATAATAATCAGGGCTGTCAAATTTAACGCATGTTCCCTTAAAGGCACCACTTTTATTTTTTGACGTACAATTATTGTAGTCCTGTTTGACACTCGGCCCACACCGTAGTTTGAGGAAGTAGCTCTGACAATAGAGCCACAAGTGGGACCAAATATTGAGCAGAAACGAACAAAGAAAATCATATTTTGATTGGTAAATTAAGCTTCAAAGCCCTGGCAGATGGCAGAAGACCACCTGTGTCTACTGTCGCTGTGATTGGAATTGTCACGGATTACGGTAAACTGCTAGAGAGTATCGATGGAATGGAATAGTGATCTTTTTTAGGGAGCCGGTGCTTTTGGCTCAGCTCAGTAAAACCAGACGGTTCTTTCGGCTCCCAAATGGCTCCTCAGATTTTTTTAGTCCTAATTTGTTACCAAAGTATGTGTATTGTGTAAAATGAATTACTAATGTAAAAATACAGTTCATGATATCAAATGTTTACGATTTAAATGGATTGATTTCAATTCTTAATGAACAGCTACAAAAAGACCTGTCTCAATAGAAAAGGTCAAATTATTTTGAAGGCCTGAAGTGTGTTCTCAGTGTTGAGAATGTCAATCGAGGAATGTCAATGAGGTGAGTGCAGGAAAAAGCATGCCTCTTGTCTTTTTTTTACTTTACTTTTTTACTCAGAACCCACATGTGGTCATCGGGCATTGTAAAACGCTCCTTGTGTTAAAGCGGTAAAACAAAACACGGTGAAAATATACTCATCCAACATGAGTCTCACACACACACAGCCTGTTCTAGCATGCTAAACTAAGCCAACCCCGCTAGCTTCTATTCACGCCCCGTCAGAGGAGGTTCGGCCAACTTTCGCCTGTGTCTATTGTCATTTCAAGATGCTTAGCTCGGGACGGGCGGTTTAGTGTTTGTAATGAGATTCCACCACGATTGAGCCATCTGCCAAAGATATTTAGGCACACAAACCTATTCTCCTCACAATGACAGCATTTTTTTCACACTGTCAATTTTCACGATATTCTGTGTTTAACAGTAAATTCTGTTATTACTGGCCAATTCTTCCATTCCATCCGCAATTATGTTAAAGTGCAAATTACTCGGCCCTAGTCATTACACCGGCATGACTTGGGGGTGTAAATATGGAGATTTAAAGGCCGCGCCGACAGAAATGGAGTGTTTCTGCTGCACTGGATCATAACGAACAAAATTTGTTAGCGCTTACAAACCATGCGTTGATAGAAACTTTTGTCCACCTACACTAAATAAACTGGAAAAGATGCCCCGAATTAGCTGGAGCAGACGGACAACTGTCCATCCATTAAGTCACCATGATAGTGATTGTGATACATGAAGCACATAGAACATGACATCACAACATAGTCCATCTAGCGTAAATAAAGAAAACATGGAATATGGGCGAATACTTTAGAGATAACTTGGTTGTCCATTCATAGTTTTTCATTTGCTTGTATTGGTTTTTTAGTCATGAAGGATTGGTGTCCTATTGCATTGTTTTGAACAGCACGATATTAGCGTGAGGCGCCAATATAAATTCAAATAAAATTCAGTACGACAGTATAAAAATACTGTAGTACTATCCATGTTGCCCTCGGTGGTTTCGGTCATGCCTTTCAGAAGACTTTTTCCCATGTGTTGGATGGACTGTCCCTCACAGTCACACACACTCATGCAAAACTGACCTCATTGAACTCCACACTATGATTGTTCCACACATTGTTGCCAAAAAGAAAAGTAGCTGTTCATCATAAGGACTGTGGATGATGGGAAAAATTTCAAAAGTGTAGTTTTTTCTTTAATGGTGACGTGTTGGCTGTAGTTGAATGTAGTTTTATAGGTGTTTATGACATTATTTTTTGCGTTTGTAAGCGTCTCTCATCTCTTATTCTCCACCAGACCTGCTCGAGGTGCATTCACGGATGAACATCTTTATTAAGTGTGAGTGTCGTCTGAATAAATGGAGAAAAAACTTAAACAAGAAGTGGACATTTTTATCATTAACGCACAAAGTGACTCACTGTTGACGTAAAACATTATCTTAAACTCAATTACTGGTTCATATAACAATAACAACGAACACCTCCATGACTGTCTCCTTTCTTTGTGTGACCCAACTAGCATTTTTTGGTCTGTGCTAGCCAGGAAGTGTTCACATGCTGATGCGTTTGAGTGTGGAAGTACAATTTACTATAAATAGATTCAAAATATATTAAACTTAAATTATGTGGTGTCTTTACAAAAACTTAGATTTGACTTATTGCACATTGCAATCTGCATATTTTGACAATTCCTTCAAAGCTGGACTGCTTAAAAGCTCTTGGGAGTTCATCAGTCACAGATGCTGCTGCAGGAATAATGCGGGAATACTTGCCAGCCAAAGATCAATGGGTTTTCATTTCACGGGTCATTGATCAGCATGTGTGAATTGCAGTAATATAAAACTTGGGGATGCTGTTAAAGAGTCCACTTTAATTACTCTCCCTGTGGCGAGCTTGTAAAGCATTTTGTCGTCCCTTAAAAGTCTAGATAGATTATTTGTTGTTAAACACGTGTGAGGCGCCCTCTCTCGCTGGTCAGTTAATCTGAAATGAAACTAATGATAATGGCTTGGCGGCCCTTCGTTTAGCATATGATATACTGTAGCCTTAAGCGGTGTTTACACTTGCACGCATTATGCCTTCGCATTGTCCCGCAATACGTGTTATTTAGATGGCACGCCTGAAAAAGCTGAAGTTTCTTCTGTTTGTGCGCTGTTGTGTTGTGTACGTATTTGGCACGTGCGGCGTGCATTGTTCTCGCATGGGTATCCATTGTCCCCACCACCTCCAGAAAAAAGAAGGCATGGATAGTATGGGAGAGGGAATTGCTGACTAGGGACATCAGATGACCAATGTAATCATTAGTACATCATTGGTAGACATATTACATTGCAATATTATTAAAATTCAAGCCAAAGTGCTGTGTGCACTGCATTGCATATCACATTGTTTTTTTGCATATTTTTTTGTTTTTTTATTATTTTATTACAGTAAATACAACATTGCCCTGCAATTGGACACACTGCAAAGGAACATTTTGACTGAAACAAATAAAAGCAGAAATCCAACAATGTTACCACAAAACACGTTTTACAATTATAGTTTGACATGCAGAAAACATTACAAAATGTATATAAACACGTGTATGAAAATCATATGAAACATGAAAGGGATAAATGAACATTTAAGGTTATTTTTTCCTTCACTGAAGACGTGACTGTTCCCAAAAAACACAAGAGCAGCAAGAGCAACCACTACCATCTTCCTGTTTTGTTATGAATTATTTCTTGAATTCCGTAGTGTTTCTCACCTCAATACTGTAGACCAAAATGGAGCCAAAGAAAGTTGCAAGTGCCAGCATATTGATAAAGACGTTGAAAAACACCATTGGGCTGTTGGGAACAGTATTTTTCAGTGAAGGTAAAAGTAACCTTAAATGTTCTTTACCCCTGTCACTTCTTATTTACATGCATTTTGAATTATTTTATGAATGTACAACTGTAATTTCAAAACTATGAATACATGTTTTCTGTTAACATTTTGGAGAGTCAACTGCTGATGACATTATAGGCAGTCACGTAACTTACACGTAACATTTTTATGCCATAATGTGAAGAATATCGGTGGGCCGATTATTGTACTTTCGGTGGGATTGAGAAGGGCCTCGAAGTATTCCTTCCACCGACCAACTATATCCACAGTCGTGGTCAGCAAGCCCCCGTCCGGACTGTAAACAGTGTGAACTGGGGGCTGCTTCCCCTTTCTGAGGTGTCGGACGGTTTGCCAGAACCTCTTCGAGGCCGACCGAAAGTCGTGCTCCATAGCCTCACCGAACTCCTCCCACACCTGAGTTTTTGCCTCGACCACCGCTAAAGCCGCGTGCCGCTTGGCCTGCCGGTACCTGTCAGCTGCTTCGGGAGTCCCGCAAGCCATCCATGCTCGATAGGACTCCTTTTTCAGCTTGACAGCAGCCCTAACCCCCGGTGTCCACCATCGGGTTCGGGGCTTGCCACCACGACTGCCACCGACCACCTTGCGGCCGCAACTACGACTGGCTGCCTCAGCAATAGAGACACGGAATACGGCCCATT
>QODF01000118.1:7877-156310 GCA_024372805.1 Oostethus manadensis | reverse complement strand
CCGTTAGTCGAACCTCGGTTAGAGGAGCTGCAATGTGGTTTTCGTCCCGGTCGCGGAACACTGGACCAGCTCTACACCCTTGCAAGGGTACTCGAGGGTATGTGGGAGTTTGCCCAACCAGTCTACATGTGCTTTGTAGACCTGGAAAAGGCATTCGACCGTGTCCCTCGTGGTGTCCTGTGGGGGGTGCTCCGGGAGTACGGGATTGATGGTCCGCTTCTACGTGCCATTCGGTCCTTGTACAATCGAAGCAGGAGCCTGGTTCGCATTGCCAGCAGTAAGTCGAGCTTGTTTCCGGTGAACGTTGGCCTCCGCCAAGGCTGCCCTTTGTCACCGATTCTGTTCATAATCTTCATGGACAGAATTTCTAGGCGCAGTCAAGGTGTTGAGGGAGTCCAGCTTGGTGACCTTAGGATCTCGTCTCTGCTATTTGCAGACGATGTGGTCCTTATGGCCTCATCAGGCTGTGACCTTCAGCGTTTACTGGAGCGGTTTGCAGCTGAGTGTGAAGCTTCTGGGATGAGACTCAGCACCTCCAAATCCGAGGCCATGGTTCTCAGTCGGAAACGGGTGGACTGTACCCTCCGGGTTGGGAGTGAGGTCTTGCCTCAGGTGGAGGAGTTCAAGTATCTCGGGTTCTTGTTCACGAGTGAGGGAAGGTTGGAGCGTGAGATCGACAGACGGATCGGTGCAGCATCTGCAGTAATGCGGTC
Organism: Oostethus manadensis; assembly: GCA_024372805.1. NCBI lineage: Eukaryota > Metazoa > Chordata > Actinopteri > Syngnathiformes > Syngnathidae > Oostethus > Oostethus manadensis. Next base: position 155,597 of record QODF01000118.1, on the reverse strand, counting down.
GCTGTACCGGACCGTCGTGGTGAAGAGAGAGCTGAGCCGGAAGGCAAAGCTCTCTGTTTACCGATCGATCTACGTTCCCACCCTCACCTATGGTCATGAGTTATGGGTCATGACCGAAAGAATGAGATCGCGGATACAAGCGGCGGAAATGAGTTTCCTTCGTAGGGTGGCTGGACTCACCCTAAGAGATAGGGTGAGGAGCTCGGCCATCCGGGAGGAGCCCAGAGTAGAGCCGCTGCTCCTTCACATCGAGAGGAGCCAGTTGAGGTGGCTCGGGCATCTAGTCCGGATGCTTCCCGGGCGCCTCCCTGGTGAGGTGTTTCGGGCATGCCCAGTTGGGAGAAGGCCCCCGGGAAGACCTAGGACACGCTGGAGGGACTATGTCTCACAGCTGGCCTGGGAACGCCTTGGTGTCCTCCCTATGGAGCTGGAAGAGGTGGCTGGGGACCGGGAAGTCTGGACTTCCCTACTGAAGCTGCTGCCCCTGCGACCCGGACCGGATAAGCGGTGGAAAATGGATGGATGGATAAAACCGTATTGTTGCTAAACTGATAATGAAACTTGTTCTGGCATAACATGTGCTTTTTCAGTAACTCAAATTCAATTTGCACTTTAATGTCTTCTAATTAAAGTGACTGTTTGCAACTGACTCCAAAATTACACTGCCAGCACGTGTGTTGCCTGGGGCACATCTTATACTGGATATAATGCTTGCAACGCAAGTTAGCGCCCCTATGCAGCGACATGACCTTTGCAGAGAGTTTTTTCCCTTCATTTTTAAATAAATAAATGTAATCTATACAAGAAATAAGACATATGAGAGGTTCAAAAACATTTTCTAAATTTGTGTCACCGCTTGCTATTGAAGGGTGATGTTGGTTCCCACAACCAAACCAGTTAAGAACCACTGCTAAAGACAATGTAACCAATTTTGCTATTTTGTAACTGTTTCTGTACTGTCATTAATAAGAAAATCCTTTTAAACAACACATACCCACAAAGTAAACAGTGTAAGCCATGTGTTATCATCTGGATAATCCACTTTTGTATCTTGACTGACAGTAGTGAAACACAGCTAATAGAATTTGCAAAACAAGTCAGTGGTTTTGTCATTTAAAGATATATTTTGCTCCAGCGACGCTAAAGACTCCTCATAACGTACCTTATGAATGTCGATCATGTTAATCGAGTTTGTTCGTCACAGTGCAGCTGAAGCATAAAACCAAAGACAGGAAATGCTGGCAAATCTCTGACACAAAATTCTATTCCAAGGCAGTTACTGCATTTTTTCAGAATTTCATGCACTGAAATATGGAGCATTTCAAATAGGCAACCGTGTAATATAAGAAATATCACATGACTCCTGTACAATAAAAATTAAAGTAAGGTTAGAAAGCATTTTGCTACAATTAACAACTATTTTATTGTGGTTAATTGGTTCCAGATCCGACAATGATAAGTGAATTTCTGCCAGGAAGGAATCGATATACAATAATTGAATATTTTTATAGTTAAAGCATAGAAATCCTGTTGCATTTAAGAAAACCTTTCTAAATATGTTTTTATTATTAAAGCCCTCTAGACATAAAATAACACCCTTATCACTTGTCTACTACACATTACAACAACACCCTCTCCTCCTGTCTTGACGAACTGGCCCTCACCAAAACTAAAACCGTCTCCTTCACCCATACTGCCCCCTGGTACGCCCCTGAGGTCCATCAAATGAAGTCCCATAAGCGCCAGCTTGAGAGACTGTACAAGAAATCTGGTTTAACTGTCCATCTCCAAATCTACACAGACTACATACAACAATACAAAGACACACTAAACTCCGTCCAGTCCAAATATTACTCCGACCTCATCCACTCTGGCTCCAATAACCCCAAATCTCTCCTTTCCACAATAAACACACTCCTAGAGCCCAACAACAACACCTCATCTTCCTTCACCACTGACAAATGCAATCAATTTCAATCCTTCTTTCAGTCCAAAATAGATTCCATTTACAGTTCGACAGACCTCTCCTCCTTCCACAATGCTCCACCTGATCCTCCTCTGCCGCATCAACGGCTCTCTCACTTCACACCCGTTTCCCCTGCTCACCTAACAAAACATTTTTCTGGCATTAAAACGTCTACATGCTCCCTGGATCCCATTCCCTCTTCTTTCATCAAAGCCTGTCTTCCTGCCCTCTCTCCACTGATCACACAAATCATAAACTCCTCCCCATCCTCCGGTTTTGTCCCACAGTCTCTCAAGTTAGCTGCTATCACCCCCATCCTCAAAAAACCCGGCCTTGACCCTGCAAACTGAGCAAATTTCTGTCCCATATCCAACCTCCCCTTTCTGTCTAAAATCCTGGAACGTATCGTCACCGCCCAACTCCGGACCCACCTCACCACGGACAGTCTCTATGAACCCTTCCAGCCCGGCTTCTGTCCCAAACACAGCACCGAAACCGGTTTGCTGAAAATCACAAATTACCTCCTCCTCTCCTCTGACTCTGGCCACCTCTCCATCCTCATCCACCTGGACCTCACCACAGCCTTCGACACCATCAGCCACTCCATCCTCCTGTCCCACCTCAAAAACTTGAACATCACTGGCACCGCTCTTTCCTGGCTCCAGTCCTACCTCACAAACCGGCAACAGTTCATCCACATCAACCACTGCTCCTCCTCCATAGCCCCCTTGCAGCAGGGTGTCCCGCAAGGTTCGTTGCTTGGTCCTCTCCTCTTCAATCTCTACATCCTCCTTGGCAACATCATTAGTCGTCACGCTCCCTGCTTTCACTGATATGCTGACGACATCCAATTTTACATCTCCACAACATCCATCAACCCCAGCATCTACTCCACTCTCACCCACTGCCTAACAGACATCAAAAACTGGATGAATCACAACTTCCTCAAACTAAACAGCTACATTATCATCGGTCCACACAACATCACCAAATCCTCACAACACCCTGGACTTCGACAACACCACACACTTTCCATCCCCACTCATCCGCAACCTCGATGTGCTCCTCGACCCCACTCTTTCATTTGAACCCCACGTCAAGCACATAACCCGGACTGCATTCTTTCACCTCAAAAACATAGCCCGTCTCCGCCCATCACTTACCTTCTCTGCCGCTGAAACTCTCATCCACACTATTGCAATAGCATTTTCTACGGTACACCATCCAAAATCCTCAACAGATTACAGTACATTCAGAACTCCGTGGCTCGGCTCCTCACCGACACCGACACCGGCTCACGTGAACACATCACCCCTGTCCTCCACAAGCTCCACTGGCTCCTTGCCCCTCAACGTATCCACTTCAAAATCCTTCTCATCGCATTTAAGACACTCCATAACCTGGCTGCTCCCTACCTCACAGACCTGCTCCACCACCACACTCCATCTCGCTCCCTTCGCTCCTCTAACTCCAACCTTCTGTCCCTGCTCTGTAGGACCAAGCTCCGAACTTGGGGGGACAGAGCCTTCCCCATCACTGCCCCCACTCTCTGGAACTCACTGCCCAAACCCCTCCGTGACTGCTCTGACCTCCCCGCCTTCAAGAAAAAACTCAAAACTTATTTGTTCAAAATTGCTTTTAATGTTTGATTTTATTCTGTAAATTTTGTGCTGTTTTTATTCTTTAATGTATTGCAACGCATCTTTGAGTGTCATTGAAAGCGCTATATAAATAAAATGTATTATTATTATTATTACACTTATATTACCCAATGTAGTAGAACTAACAATACAAAATAAGTGTACAATACAGTTTGCCTTTAAAGAGAGACTAACTGCACTACAGTTGCTTAATTAACAAGCAGAGAACACATATGTAGTGAACATTTACACAGGAGCTGCTGTCGGCCACAACTCACCAACCCATAATGTTTTTGTCCAATGCAAAATCTTCAACTTTATTGCAATTTCCTGAGAGGTGCCAAATACTAAAAAAACTGAATAAACACGTTGTTGAATGAAAACGTATATGTCAGTCTCAAACGTGGCCATTTTTAAAAATGCAGATATGATTATTATGTGTATATGGATAAAGGAAAAAACAATGCAAAGATTTATGGTAAACCAAACAGTTGCTACAAACTGACTAGATAAAAAGTGCAAATCAAAAAAAGCTTTTGATAGTGTTGTCTCCCTGTTGTATGCTCGCCCTGAGATTTCCTGTTGGAGCGCCGTGCGGAATGGTGATTTTCAGATTTTTAATTAAGGCCGTTGGTTATGTCTTTGGCTTGAACACAGTTGTGTGGCGCTGTTTGCCATGGAGCAATGCAGCTGCTCCCTCACGTTGCGTCTCATTAGAGACACTCGCGGGGCCTCATCAAAGATCTTCCTTTTTCTCCCCGCTGCCACTTCCCTCCTTCCCTCCCTTGTTCCATAATGTGGCGTTTTCTCTGCGCACTGCTCCCTACAGCTCCAGGACATGCTCTACAAACACTCCAGCAAAACACTCCTCCGGATGCTAACTTTTCACTGTTTTGCTCCAACACAGAAACACACAGTGTCCACTGCAAAGTTTGTTCTTGCCTAAAAATTAGGTTTTTGGTGATTCTGCACACTGTTCCCTTGGAATACGTTGCTCACCACAAACAGTACTGGTCGGTTTGCCTTCAGCTGTCATGGGCTTTGGGTAAATGACTGAAAGAATGAGATCAGTGGAACTGGTTTTCAGAATGGTTGAGGTGTTCAAACACATGGAAAGACATTAGAGTCCTTTAAGGTATGAATGTGTGTGTGAATAGTTGTCTAAAATGTATGTGCCCTGCCATTGACTGGTGACCAGTCCAGGTTGTACCCCGCCTCTCGCCCAAAGTCAGCTGGGATAGGCTCCAGCATGACCCTAAAGAGGATAAGTGGCATAGAAGATGATGGATGGCCAATATTTTGTGCAACTCCATGAGTGACAGGTGACAAAAAGTAGTAACAACAATGACAAACACACAAGATTCTGTTTGCAAGTTTTTACTTACGCAATCACGCCAGAACGAGTCGGCTCGTTAATTAAATTAGACACTTTCACTTCTTGTTTGGCCAGAATAAAGAAAGCTTTATAGTCAAATATACTGTACATTGCCGTCTGTCCCGTCATAACACCGGGCCCCCACTAGGGGGCACGTCCCCCAGTTTGAAAACCACTGATTTAAACCATTCAGACTAACCAGAGAAATTGTTCTCGCAGTACTTCCTGTCTTCCTCTGCTCAGCGGGGGGCAACAGCAAATCATTCAATCAATTACTAAAATAACGGATAACTACAGCTCTATTTATCACAGCTCTAATTATATTTTTCATGGGAGATGTACATGTGCATGTGCTTAAGTACTAGAATTAGAAAAACAACACGTGCAACACATTGCATGGTATACTGCACCCCAAATATACTGTAAGTGGCATACTTTTCTTTTTCTTGGGAAAACAAATACAATCTGGTATTGGGGTCAAATAGCAAAACAGTTCCAATTAGAGAGATAAAACATAGAGTGGTACAAAGCATCGATTATTTGAAGTAGTAAAGCTGAAAGTTGTGAAAAACAAATATTGTAAAACAAATGAAACCTGGCACATCCTCCCCATGTCACTCTCCTCTTTGTATTCCTCTCGACATTTTGAGCAAATTGCTCTGAGACTTGTGAAGGCAGCTTCTCCCCAGCACAGCTCTCACCTGGGAACTGCTCCGGGTGTGCGATCTATGCCGCATACACTTTTAACTTTAAATGTGATGCCAACAGCTCGGCCAATTAAGCCTTGCGTTGTTCACCAATCCTGTCTCCCTTCTCTTGCAGCACATGTAGGTAATGCAAATCAGACAGAAAGTCTTTATTGTTGGACTGCAGGGTTCTGGCATGTATCTGATGTTTAAAGAAGAAAACCAATGCAAGTTTTTTTTTCACAGGAGGCTAATAAATATCTTGGCAGCTGGGCGTGTCACCATATGGCCTCCGGCTACTACAAGTCTAATTATGTTTAATCCCAAGTCTTGCATATGAATGAGAACGTTATCTAACACTGGTTGTTAACCTTTGAGCACTAAAAAAATATACTGGTAAATTGCAGTCAAGTGCAGCAAGTATATAAAGGCCCAAGCATTTTAATGGTGCCCTTTGAGACTAAAATTGAAATTGCATTTGTCCGGATTGGCTCTTTGCAACTTCAGCTCATTGAAAACATATATTAAGACACACAAAGTATACGGTGTTGCCCGGCCAACTAGAATATGCATTTTTCATTGATCTGTGCGCCTCCCTAGAACCGTTGAGTCAGCTGAAGAAAGAAGCAAGTTGTGTACAGTATATTGAAAATAAGCTCCTCTGAGGGTTAAGTACCGCTCTCCTTTATTCATTGGATACCTGCCCACACCTGTCTTATTGTTACCTACCACATATACTGCCGCTTATATGAGCTGCGAGAATTGTTTTCCCCAATATGAAAGTCTCATCTATGCTCATGGTCAGTGTTACTTTGTGCAGCGGCAAGCTTTAAAAGAAAAAACGCTTGTCCTTACTTGCTCCTTTTATTCCCTAGCACATTTATATTTAATGAACTTATAAAATATGCTTGCAAGATCTCATATATGGAACGAATACGCAGCAGTATTTGAAGTAGGTTTAACTAGTGCCATAAACTGTCATGAATGAATTTAGACACGCCATAATGCATGCTTGCTGCGTAGGAGTGGACTGCGGTGGTCTTTCACACTTTTAGTTCTTCTTTTGTTGGTAACATCACATGCTATATTGATTGCTAGAATTTACCTTTTTGCACAATTGGATCTTAATGAGGTTTTAAGTAGAGCTAGGACTTCCTCAGGGAGTATAACATCACTCTTTTGGACCATCCTGCATGTTCCCCTGATTTAAATCCCATAGAGAACATTTGGGGATGGATGGCAAGGGAAGTTTGTAAAAATGTCCATCACTTCCAGACAGTTGATGCCCTTCTTGAAGCCATCTTCACCACAATGTTCCCACTATTTTCCTGGAAACCAAGCCAATTTTTGAAGTGATTAACAAGACCGTTGGAGCTACTCATCACTGAGTCCTACTGAGAACATTTTTTGTTCTGGTACGGAGAGTTTTTTTGTCATTTTTTGAACGATGGTCTTAAATGTTTGATCAGCTGATAAACAGCCTATTTCTGTTGTTTTCAATAAATGAGTTTTTCAAATGTGATTTTTGACACGCTCCCCTTTCTTGCTTTTGCATATTGTAGCTCTACTTAAAACCTCATTAAGATCCAAATGTGCAAAAGGTCCATTCTAGCAATTTTTCAACAGGTCTTAAAATTGTGTGATCATTAACTACTTCTCAACACTTAGCAACATGGAAGATTGATGGTAAGTTTGCAAAGTAACAACAAGGAGGAGTTCATAAATCAATCTATATGTCTATCAATATATCAAGCACCTGAGAAACATGATATCCTTGTTATTGTAGTCTCCCGCTTGTTATTTCACTGATCAATAATACAGTATATTCTTTAAACTCATGAACACAGTTGTTTGATGACTACTTCACCTATCACCGTTACCGTAAAATTATAAGTGGCCTTTGTTGTTTGCTAAATTGCTAACAAACCTTGATACACTTTTTTTTTTCCAGGAGGTCTCTGTCACTGTTGCAACTCTGCAGTTCAGTAGTGTGTGTGAGTGACAAGAAGAAAAACCCTCACTCGCTTTGGAGAGAGCCATTTGACGCCATCTGTTGATTTGCATTTTTAAATCTTTGGACCCCGAATGTATGACTCTTCCCACAAGTCTTTTTGACTTTCATTATTTGTAGTGGAAAAATTATCATCTTATATTTGGATTACATTTGGAAGATTTGCAGACAGTAAATATAATATTGAATCATTATATGAGAATTGAAATACACAATCATCCATCTTTTCTCGTGGTTAATTAGTTCCAGATCTGACCACGATAAGTGAATTTCCACATAGTATGATTCAATAATAATGAATGGAATATTTTTTGTCATTAGAGCAGAAAAAATCCTTGTTTGGCCTTCTAAAAACATTTTTAACATTATTTGAACCCTGTAAACATGAAATAATCACCTTTATAATCATATTACCAAATGTAGTAGACATGATAAGCAATGATAAGACACTGTCAGCATTGGGAAAGTTCCTTGTTGTTGTTTATTTGTAGTATCTCAAACATAATGTGGGTGGATCGCACATGGCATTGAAAAAAAGATCAGCCTGTCATCCATCCCGACTATGACGTTTGTCGCCTGGATATATTTATGCTGGGCAAGACTTATGTGCAGGCTGCAGAATCTCTGAAGCCAGACTAGAGACGACCACCACTTTAAGCATAGCAATATATCAAGCTAACTAGTTTGCCTTCAATTTATTTACTCTAAACATAAGAATGGGTGGGGACGAAGGACAAAATAAGCAGCCAAAAACGTACCACTTCCACACGGAATAATAGGCCACATGGAATAATAGGCCACAGTCATCATTTATTAATGAATCAGTAGTTGAAAAACTATGATAGAGTGAGGCAGCGATGTTCGAACCGGGGTGTAGCAAGAGAAAACTACGGTAGGGAGAAAAAAAACTACCATACAGTGTATAGCTATATTTTGCTTTTGAATGCTGTCTGATTCAAAAATTCAAACATCAAGGAAATATACATTGAATAATATCTACTGCTGAGTTTTTTTAGTGGTCAAACAATCAATTGTGACTCAGATCCTGCAGTATATTATATGACTGTTAAATCACGTAATACCCAACTAGCTATTGTTTTTTATACATGCGTCTCTTGTTGAATGATTTTTGTATTGAAAAGGGTGGAAAAAGGCCCTTTGAACAAAAACAACAGTGAGAAGTGTGAACATATGAGTAAGCATAATGAGCACTATCCATTCCTTCTCCATTCAATCCCCCTCCACATTTATTCCATCGCTAGAAGCCTCATTTGCACCCTGTAATTAACTCTGCATATCTCGCTCTCAATGTGGAAATAAACCACAATTTAGCTCAGAAGGCAATCTGGTGTGTGTGTGTGCATGCCCTCCTCTGTGTTTGCGCGTGTGCGGATGCTTATGGTAAAACAAGCACGAGGTTAATAGGACCAGAATTAAAAGTGAGATCTGATCCTGATTAGCTCGGGCATTGCAGCTTCAGGCAGATAGAGGCGAGAGAAGAAGAAAAGCTGCACAGAAGCAGACATTTAACTCAAGAGAAGGAGAGTGGAGATGAAAAAAAGACAAAAGGAGCAAAGAAGTAGAAGATGAGGGTGATGTATCATGTGTGAATGGGATGTTTGTAGCTATTAAAAGTGAGCCCTGGAAAGCGCAAATGCTTGCTTGAGATAATGATGTTGCCATTACAACATAGACAGCCTTTGAGAAGGGGAAAACCTTCACCAAGGAAGCCCAGATTCTCCATATTGCCAGTTGGGGAAATAGAACAACTTGTACAGCTCAAAGTTTGACCCGTATTTGTTGTGGGCATAGTTTGACCTGGAACTGACTATTTGCATCACCATTATTTCTGGTGGGAAATAAAAACTTTCCAAAGCTAAACAAATTGGAAATTCCAAAATAAACTTTTTAAAACCCAATTAATTGATAGCCCTGCCTCTTTTTCTGCAAAATATGTCAAAAGCCTGGTTGACAGGACAGGGGACAACTGATGATGTCTGTGTTTGGAAGCCTCCACATGGGGTACATAGGGAGAAATGGCCGTCCACCTAGCCGTCTTTTTCCGCTTTTTCTATGTTGAGTCATGAGGGCAGCACCCTATCCACAGAAACCCAGGTTTCCTTCTCCCGGGTGGTTGTTTGTCTATATGTTCCCTGAGATTTGCTGGTGACCAGTCCGGGGTGTACCCCGGTCTCACCCACGGTCAGCTGGGATAGGCTCCAGCTTACCCTTGACCCTATTGAGGTCATGCGATCTATAAAATGGACAAATGGATCATTGGAGTGTTTGTGCAATCCTGCCAGCAGATAAGGCAATGTCATTCAAACCAAGATTTTGTGTGAAAACATTCACTTTGTTAAATGACCATGAACTGTTTAATGGAAAGCAGAGCCAGGCCGTCTCCATTATCAAATACTTTTTTCCCCTTTTACCTTCTTTTGCTGTCCAGAGAACTGACAAGAACTTTAAATGAATGGGACACTTCTGCAGTACGCCCTGCGCGGGTTTGGTTTGATGGTGCTTTGTGAACATATTATTGCCACATTGTCTTCAGCCATTAATTGGTTGAAATGACCAGATTGGTCATTTTTCAAGTTTCCCAAAAAGAAAGACAGTTATGTGTCATAAAAATGTTGTCGATTTATAACACTGGTTGACGTAAATAAATAGGCTAGTGTACAAGTCAGTGATGATGATGATGATTTAGGCTGTAGTGTCATATATGAACAATGCCAAGAGTGAAATAAATTTTGCACAGCGTAAATAGTTTGACTTGTGAAAAAAATAACCAGATTTTTTAAATCAACTTAATGGAATAATTATTTGTTAATAAATAATATAATATATAATATATATAATATATTAATATAATATAATATAATAACAAATAATTATTTGTTATTTTTTGTACGTTGCTTGTATATAATAAAAAAATGTAAAATAAAGAAGGAAAACATTTATTTGAGGTTTTATTCATATTTACATGTAGATCAGATTTCTATAGGGGCCCTACGAAATTCATTTTATTTTTTTCCCAAATGCCATGTAATGTTTTCTTAAATTCCGTTTTTTGTTTTGTTTTTGTTTTTTTCCCCCTTTTTAAATTTATTTTATCACCATAGATTGTCTGTATACCTGCGTCAGTGAATACAATTCTAAAAACTGTTTTCAACATTATTAGCTAAAACTTAACTCAGAACTGCAGTTAATTTGTGTCCCGATGTACAGAAGACATTTATTGAAACACAGATAAGCTCAAGTCTTTATGTGGCCTTTTTTCTGTGATTATATCTATTATGTTGGGCAATATGAGCGGAAAAGTGACTGCAGCGGTGTTTATTGCATTTCTAGAGGGCTCTAATTATATTAAATGCTGTATATCAATATCAGCATTTGGGACCGAATATGAGGTGAAAGAAAAAGGGGCAAAATACAATTTGGTAGTTTGGTACAGTTTGCCCCAGGCAGAGCTGGGACAAAGTTAGAAGGTGCGTTCAAGGACTGTCAAACAAAGTGGGACAAAACACAGTTGCGTGTAGAATTGTTTACCACAGAGAGATTTACATGTACTTATTATGAATAAAAATGTATTTCTATCTGCAATTAAGTGTGATTAATTATGTAGAAAATGCGAGTAATCATAATTAAGTATTTTAATCGATTATCGTTTGTAACGAGTGTACACAGTAGCCAAATAACAGTAGAAAATAAAAACCAAAAAGCATTAAAAAAAGACCACAATAATAATTAATAATGTTTGATTATTTTAATTGTTAGTTAGCTAACACCCAAAATATCTCATGCTTTTGTCAAATATTGAAGTGATAACTTGATATTATTTTTATAACACTGTATATAACACCGGTTTGTTCTCCATGGGCTGTGTAGTGTTTTTTATCTAGCTAGAAAAACCTTGTATACATGTACACAGAGCATGCCGTAAGTCAGAGTCATCCTTATTGTCTACATCTTCCCTTAATAGAAGGCGCCTTCTCCTCCTCATGTCCACCACTGAGATGCAGACGGAGGTCAAATGAACCCGTTCACCAGTCTGACTGTGGTATGGAGAGATTTGTCAGCGTGGAACTTCATTTGAGAACCCTGCCGATTGCTCGGGGAATGGGAGTGAATGACAAAGTTGTGAGCTTTTGGAGAAGCAGGATGGTCGTTTCTACAAAGCTGCTTTTATGCTGTCATTACAACTCTGAACGAGGTTAGGGCCCATCAGAACTTGCCAAACTGGGTTGGTGAAATGCCAAGCTGGAACTTAATATGATTGTGGTATTCCTTTGAGGAAGTACATGCTTTGTGGAGGCTACCATACAAGCTGCATTCTATCGTGATGTTGTCAAAACAAGACAAAATACTAAGTGACAGTAGTTGTAGCTGATTATTTTATTTAAAACACAACCAACGTTTAGTGGAATTCTCATCCCCAAAGTCAAACTCAAAACTTCAGAGGACAAACTACCATCATTCACTGCATGATGTAAATCCTCTGCTTTTTGTTTTTTGTGATGATTAATAGTAAAGGCAAAGAGAAACATCTGATGATGACCAGAAATGACAACCAGAAATCAATCGTACTGGGACCAAAGCATGTGTCCTGGCTACTCAGTACAATATAGCTATAGTATATATACTGTACATACGTCCACATCAAGACGTGCTTAGAGACACACCTTAAAGGCACACGCTGGAATCTTCTCTCGGCAATCATCATGAAATGGTAAGTAGATATTTTTATTGTTCCACACTTTAAATATGCAGCCTTTAACTTATTTTTACACTTTTATTACAGTTAAAAACATTGTTTAAAAGCATAATGCATGAATTCAATCAACCTCAGAAATCCTCACTCTTTGTACTTTTTTAAGCATGTGTTCATCTCATGTTTGATTCCTGAGAATCAAATATGATATCAGCAAAAACAAATTATATTATATTGACCTGCATCTAAAGTCTTCAAATATGGCGCATTGGTGCTAGCAGTCCGTCCCAGACTCCGCCCTAGCACTCCTATTCAGCAGGCCCGATTAGAGCCCACGTCCGCACAACAGCACGTGCTAATGTGCTACCAACTGCAAAAGTTGCTGCACCCAAATGCAAAACTTACCATGCACAAGATCCCCGTGGTGTTTACGGAAATAGTTTAATACAACCAACCTCATCACTCGTCACAAAAAATGGCATGAGGATTTCCACAAGACCACAGCTCCTTCAAACATCCGACACTGTCCGAAACATTTGCAAAGTCTGTGAAACTCTCATGGGATGGCAAAAAATAATTAGCTGTTACAGAAACGATCAAGCCCACCAACTCACTAAATTTCGAGAGTATCTGGATCCTGAAAAAAATGCACGTATTTTAGTGACAAACTAGCATCTTCCCCGTGTGAATGTGGTGAGATATTAGACTCAATTGGTTTGAAGCAACTATTAACATGTTGAAACGTGAGATCGTATCTGCCCAGCCCACTTTTCATTTTCATATACAACTTCTTCCTTTTTATCAAGTACCTCTGAACCATCAACATCTTGTTTTTCTATACGCTCTTCGCTGTTGTTTGTTTAGCAGTAATTTGGTGCTAGGCCTTCTATTTTGTATTAACATAACAAATTGAATTAGAGCTGAAGGAAAACCAATCAGTGTTCACCCAACAAATGCAGTTTGGTTTCCTAATGAAGGATCGCGCGAGAGGAAGGAAAGCATTACAAATGTGTCCATAAGGGCTCGATTGAGAGTTACGTCGGGAATGTGAGTGCTTTAATGTAATTTTGCACTCCGGCAGTGAGTTACCGAGAAAATAAACAGAAAGAACAAAAAGAACAGTTTCTGTTCATTGGGAGAATCCAACATTGTTACACAAAAGAACTACACAACTTGATCAAAGGAAAAACTATTATCACGTGAATGCATGTCTGCCAGTAGGAAGGCTCTACTGGAGTACTTTTACTTTGTTTCTTTTTAGCTTTTTAAAACAAACTCAATTTACTGTCATTTTTTGTGTATAAGCTGCTTTGAAACTTGCGGCTTGTACAGACATGCAGCTAATTTATAGCTAAAACTACAGTTACCATGATGCTCAGAGTGCAGTTTCAGGAAGTAGCGAGGCGGACGCTAATATGACATCTTGAAGTCTGATGCAGCGATGGTGTTGTGATCAGCCTAATCTTAAATAAAGTGAAAAACAAGCCTTTTCTGTAAGATACTGTTTAACTAGCCATATTGCATGCACTGTTCAATGCTGTATGGGGAAAAAAAAGATTGAATCAAAAGTTTACAAAAATCTTTCTGTGTACTAAACATGTCATGATGTGGACACACATCGACAGATGCAGCTTATATGCACAAGAGTACAAGTGATATTTGTTGAAGCTATGCTGGACCCCGTAGGCAAAGACAGGTGTGCAGCTAACACTGTTTAATGATAAAGGGTAAAAGATCCAGCAGATGATGATGGTGCAACAAGACAGCAACTGGCTGGCACCATGAATGAAGGCAAGCTAACGATTGGTCACAAAGCTGGAGAGCCGGGAGCAACCTTCTGGGAGACGCTCAGTGGAAGGGAAGTTAAACACACTGAAGAAAAGTCGCAGGTAAAGTCCAAAGTTTCCAAAAACAGTGTTGTCCATACGTGCGTGAGGCAGTAGCCAAAATAATAATCCAGTGTCTCCCAGGTACGGTCCATCTGCTTAAATTAGGTGGAATCAATCAGGTGCAAGTGCGCCCAGTAGTCCCGCCTCCAGCCGGAGAGAGAGCTTCTGAAAAGTAAGCACAGCCAGGAGAAGGCAGGGCAGGACTGAGGGCAACAAACAGGAGCATGAGGTGAAACATGACAGATGACATAGTATTATATGCAAATCATTTATCGTTTTAAATTTAGGTGTGGCTAAAACAGTATGGCGGTAATTGTTTTACATCAATTCTCATGGGAGCATTGTTTTGAAATTAAGGCCACTTAGAAGTCACCCGGCATCATAGGATGGATTATTTTCCCCTATGGAGGTCCCACTGTATATCGAACTAAATTAACAAAAGTACTTTTTCCTGTCCTCCCCTGAAGCTTCATATTTCCATGCTTCTTTAAATATCAAGTTAATGTGTAATTATAAACTACTCCAATTTTATGTCTGGGAATATTTGAAAAAAAGCATAGATTTTGCATCTAATCTCACGCTGGCCCCATGTAGGGATGGATTGATAATCCACATAGTCCTCAGCTTCTATATATTTGCAGTCGTTTTCCTCCTCTGTGGATGCAATTTCCAAATCACCGTGCTTCACGTTAGTCTGAGAGCACCTACTAAGTAACAAATAGGATGTTGTTTTTCTTGCCTTATGCCACCATCCAGGCGGCATAAGGGTCACGTTCGGCACAGCAGAGCGTTGTAGCGAGCATGTCTTTGTTTCTGAACCTCTAATCTACAGCCTCACCCCCGTGTGTCTGTCTGTGAGTGTGTGTCTGTCTCTTTGTCAGCGTCCTCTGAGCTTTGTCAAAGAAACGTGCCCGGCTTCATTTGCTCCCGACCAACGTTCTAAAAAACAAGCAGAAACTTTGATTGTTTACTGATTGACAATATGCATCAACCTTAATATATCTTTTCAGTATTCAATAAACAACTGCTTCCGCTCTGAATATTATTTCTTACACAGTGACAGTGAAATACTGTATAAAACATTTCATATTTACAAAAAAAAATTTACAAATACAGTGGAACCTCAAGATATGAAATTATTTTGTTCCGGAAGGGCTTTCGTATCTTGGAACTTTGGTATTATGAGACAAGAAACGCCAACACTTGCAACACAGCATCATTGGGGATTCTGGGAAGAAAAGGATGATGGGAGATAATCGAGTTAACCAATAGGAGGGCAGCTTCTTCTTCTTCTCTGGTACCCTGGCGGTTTGGGATCCATTACTTTGGTGCATTTGCGCGGTGCAGTACACTCAAAGTTTTGGGTGGCACTTTCGATTTTATTTTTTGTATTTTGAATGGGGCGGAAATGTTTTCTAAGTCCAACTTTTGTAATAATTTTTTTGTATAGTAAGGTTTTCATAAGTCAGGGTTCCACTGTACAGTGGTACTAAGGTTTTTGTTATTAAGTTGTACCAAAGCTCAGACAAAAACTGAAACACAAGGAAAAGGATCCTATTAATCCATTCCAGACACCAAAAATGTAGAGAATAATACATTTTAAAATTATTAGTCATAGTTTTACATGTAGAAAACAATTCAAAAGTTGGTAACTTGATAGAAACTGGTCTCTGGGCCAATAGAGGCGTGGATGTTGAGAGTGGCGTGGGAACTTTTATTGTAGCAATGGGAAGGATGTACATTTTGGGACACATCAGTAGTGCACTTTTGAATAAGTAGGTGTTTCGGCCTTTCAACACTAGACGCCCTCATCAAAGGTGAGAGCCCAACCTGGGACTAAAGACTGCCTTGCCGGACTGGGTCGTCTCCCCTTCTCCCCCACATCCTGTCGTTGAGTAAGTGCAGGAAGGAGAGTGGGTTTCAAACTCGATTGGGGTAGTCAGGTGGGCACCCTCCGTCATTGGTCTTTTAATGATAGACCCTCTAGTGGGCCCACAACACCCCTAGAGAGCTCATTAGCAAGACCTGGCATCCCAGGTGTGACCCCCCTACTTTGAGCCCAGCAAGGGTGCTTGCACTTGATCCATAGTCACTGTCTGTCTGTCGCAGAGCCTGTCTATGAATGCCAAGGCCTTTCATGATCCTAATCCTAAACCTCGGCCTTCCAGGTTGCCAGGTTTCTTTTCTTGTAGGTCTCTCTTTAGAGCAAGTGCTCTATAGTACTTGCTCTAAAGCAGTACTCGTCGGTGAGACTCGTTATAAAAATGAAAGGACCCTTTTGCTGTAGATGCTGATGTTGGTCAGACAGCGTGGGACCCTTACCCACTTCTTCACATACAAAGTTTCGGTTTGTCCATCTTCTCTACTGTTGTTATTGTGACCTCGTAGCTCGTGAGTGGCCACATTACCAGAGGGAGAAGTCCAAATTGCAGGTACCAAAGTTTGAGCTTCCTTGACAGCAGTGTCTTATTGATAGTGTCCAGATTGTTGGTGATGTCCTGCCTTAGTACATGCACCTGGTCTGTATTGCTGAGGCTTGCCTTTTACCGTCTGCCCAGGCTTTTGATCAGTATTGGGTCATCACCACTGCAGAACCTCACATTCTTAAGCCCTCCCTTGACTATTGAGATGCTTTGTAATTTATTCGGCTTGATTTTCATCCGGGCCCACCTGATGTTTTCCTGCAGCTTTCCAAATAGCCGCCAGGTGCATGCTTCAGTAGTGTTCAGCGTGGTGTGGTCATGTCATCCATGAATGCTTGTATAAGTTGAAGGCAGGTTCTGTTATTAGTTCGCTTGCCTCCCACCACCAATCTACAGGCCCCGACTTCCATTGCCATTGCAAATGCCAGGGGAAACTGTGCAGCCTGCCATGATGTCTTCTTTTAAACACTGGCGTGATGTTGTGTGGTCTGCTGTTGTGAAGCAGAGTTGCAGGTCTTTAAAGTAGGCTTTCACTAAAGCAGTGATGGATAATGGAACGTGAAGAAGTTAAAGGATTCTCAGATGAGGTTGTTCGAAACTGATCCAAAGTCATTAGCCAAGTCGATGAAGGTTACCTGAAGGTCTGTTTTGTCCTTCTTAGCCATTTGGATCTGGTGCCAGATCATACTAGTATGCTTCAAGCAACCGAGATCCCTAGAATCCCAGCCTTCTCTACAGATGTATCAGTGTACTTGTTATTCTCCAGGTTGGTAGACAGTCTCTGTGCTATGACAATGAAAAATAGTTTCCCTTTAATGTTGAGATTGGCCAGAACTGACTCATGTCTGCTGCATCTTTCTCCTTGGGAATTAACACGCCTCCAGCCCTTTAGTCTTTGTTCCCTTTTGCCTTACTATCCCCATGAGCCATCACAGGTAGCGTGGAACATCTGGTGCAACTTTATACAGGCTCTCCATTTGACCCCAGGGCTGATGCCTATCTTGACTTCTTTCTATTTTGGACCAGTCTCCAGGTTGAATTTAGGAGGTTAAATAGGTGGGATGTCATGTGGGATGACTAGGGGTTTGAGCCTTTTTGTGTCATGGTCGGCCATTTGCAGATGTTCTTCCAGTTTTTGCTGTGGAGTTTTCAGCGTTACAGTTTTTCCCTAGCAAAGAAATCCTTAACAAGGGGTTTTATAGAACCATGGTCTCTTTCGAAGTTTCCTCAAGTTCTCTGCTCTTCATAAGGTCTTTAATGTCATACTATCTCCTGGATTCGGTTGGTGCTGGTGTTGCTATATTTCTTTTCCCTATGTTCACTCCCAAAGCATTCTTCTCCATACTGGTAGATTATGTCTCCCATCTTGTCGAGTTTTTTTTCTCTCAGCTGTACTCCCTTGTTGTTCCTGAATTTCTGTCAGATCATTGTTGACTGTTTCCCACTCGCTCTTTTCAACAACTTTGGGCCACTTCACACTTGGTCTGCGCCCTCTACAATTATAATAATTGTAATTGACAAATGAAATAAATACTGTAAATGAACATTGAGCCCTAATCTGAACTTCATAAAAAGGTTATGATGAATTTATTATTAAAATATATTATGGACTTGGACTTGTGGACTTGGCTACTGTATTTCCCAAATTTAGGGATAGTCTACATTCCAGGCTCATTCCAATTTAAAATAATTTGGAGTAAAGTTCTGTCCTATGCAATATTGCGGTTCGATTATCGCTCCCTCGCTGTATCGTAGTTTTTCAGAAATGATTTAATAATAAATTATTTTGGTTGATTTTTTTTCCTCCCGATTGTGGAACATTCGACCAGCTCTTCACCCATGCAGGTGTACTTGAGGGTATGTGAAAGTTTGCTCAAATGGTCTACATGTGCTTTGTGGACTTGGAAATGTCATTCATCGCTCGTGAAGTCCTGTTTGGGGGTTGCAGTATGGGATTGGTGGCACTCTACTACGTGCCATTTGGTCCTTGTACAATCGGAGAATGTTGGCCTCCGCCAAGGCTGTCCTCTGCAACCAATTAGGTTCATAACTTTCATGGACAGAATTTCTAGGCGCAGCCAAGGTGTCGAGAGGGTGCAGTTTGAGGGCCTTAGGATCTCGTCTCTTCTATTTGCAGACGACGTGGTCCTGATGGCCTCATCAACTTGTGACCATCGTTTACTGAGGCGGTTTGCAGCTGAGAGTGAAGCTTCTGTGATGAGACTTGGTACCTCCAAATCTGAGGCCATCGTTCTCAGTCGGAAAGGGGTGGATTGCACCCTTCGGGTTAGGAGTGAGGTCTTGCCCCAGGTGGAGGAGTTCAAGTGTCTTGGGGAAGAGGTGGCCAGGGAAGTGGCCAGGGACCGGTAAGTAACTTCATTAATGAGACTGCTGCCCCCGCCATCCGGACCAGGGTAAGCGGAGAGAAATAGAATGGAAAGCAATGGAATAAATGATTGTGATTTTGTGGTTGAGTGTGTGTAGTAATCTGGACACCAGGCGGCAGTAATGACACAAAACACTGAGACATTATCTTACATTACATTAATCTTAAATTAATTAACCTTAACACTGCATGACGTCAGCCATGGCATGTCTGACATTAGAGAGTGAAAAAGGTTCTCCTCCCATCTCGTGTGAAAGTGGTAAGTTTTTGCCTAGAATTTTGACTATATTAGGGTACAATGAAAGCGGCATAGAAAGTGGATGGCTAGAATACAACCAGGGATAGTCTTCATTTAACCTGTGTTTAAGGTTAACTTATATTGTGGGCCTGTCTACTTTTTGAAGCCACATTTAGGGTGTAATGTATGGTGGTCAAGTAATATTCCTGGGGTTATAATACTATATTAAGGTACAATCTGGATTCTCTAAATTATGACCTGGATTAAGGATTTCATCAATTTAATCACACGTTTTAAGGGTATACTCCAAGTTTGTCCATCTCATAACGTGGTGGGAAATGGTGGCGTTACACCAGGTTTGGCCAGGGGTCACTAGATCCTGTAACTAAAAACTTTTCCAAGAAGATTTTCAATAACAGTCACATTGACGACAGCATTAGCGTTTATCTCTTTGTCAACTCAACACAGCGTCTGTTCTCTATCTGGTCCATGCTGATGTCGACTGCACAGTTTAGACGGATTTAGTGCTTGTGTGTGTGATCACATTGATGCAGGGAATGTGCAAACAGAGAAGCGATAAGAGAGTCATTTAGTCACAGCAGATATGAAACTAATTGACCGGTGAGAAGATCACTGGATCTCTTGTGAAGGAGAAATTGGAATTGTGGGAAAAGATACACAAGGTCACACTGTAATGGATTACAACAAACACCATGCTATCTGCAGAGAAATATATATTTATATGTCTATCTATGGTGGAAAAAAACTTGCAGGAATGCAGTTATTAAAAGTCCCAAATAACTTCTATTCTGTTGGGACTGAGTAATTTTTAATTTTTTTTTTAAAAGCAATGTAGCTTATGCTTTTTAAATTAACAAGTGAGAAGTGATATTCTGTCACGTCTGTAGTGGCTGGAGGCGAGCAAAAGTCGGCAGAGTGGATGAAAGAGGAACGATTGGATTGAAGAAAGAGAGACAAAATAAAACACAAGGCATTTAGGACACACATTTTGGGATGAAAGTGCCAGTAAATGTATGCCCTGCTTTACTAAAGCTTTATTTATGAGACAAAAGGCAGTTTAGTTACAGGATGAGCCCTATAAAGGCATTCCTTCTGAATGGATGATGAGACACACCCTGTCCTGGCAACCTCTATGTGACACCCACACCCACAATTTTATAAATAACCCTGTGTAAAAGCACAACCCTTATACGGTATTATTGTTTGAATGAACCTTTTGTAAATACATAATTAGCAGATTGGGGTTAGTGTGAAATCTTAAATTAGGGTTAGAGCTACGGTCAGGATTACAGTGTGCCTTAGCTCTAGGATTAATTTAAGGTAATTTAGGCTACATGGTAAGGTTAGGGCTAGAGTTAAAATATTTTGAATTTAATTGTATTGTCTTTCTGGACACAGTAAAGTTTACAAAGTAACCAAGGAAAGAACAAGGAACTATCCCAGTACTAAGGTATGCGTCTATATTATGTCTTATTTATGCCTAGTACAGTGTGTCTTCTTTTCTCTTATTATGTCTACTATACAGTTGGGGTGTTATTTCACCTCTAGAGGGCTCTAATAATTTTAGCACTTTGTAGCAAATTTGAAATATATGCCACATCCAAATATGCTGTACTATTTGGTACAGCATGCTGTACTAATACTAATGCATACAGGGATTTTAGAATGCTAATATAAAGTGGACCAGCACATACTGGCCATCATAAGAATATGTACAACCTTCCATCAGCATGAAAATACACTAAATAGAAAATGGATTGACATTGTCTTGTAAATCAAAATGTGATTAAACTTGCTTCCCGTTTCCTTCTTTTCATCCTGTAGTCTAGAGTTATTTCCTGACCTTGCCTAAATGCAGCACAGGCCGATCAATAGCTGTGATTATTACAGCAATGGGAGTCACTTTAATTCCCGCTGGATGCCAAGGAACATCAGAGCTGGAAATGTATTTTAAAAGAAAAATGTTGCTGATTATTATTATTATTATTATTGTTGCCTGTTTTAGTATCTGCAGATATTTTACACACAGTAGGAAAAATGTTCCGTTAACAACATGCAAATGACTTATCTTCCTCTATCCTCTATCCCTATAAATTCAAATGAGATTTTTTTATTTATTTATTAATGGCAATGCCTGTCTTGGTAAATACTGCACAAGGGGCGCTAACTTTCAAATGTGCTTTGAGTCTTAAGAAGAAGCCACCGTTTAGGAAAATATTGACTCCCGTTGCTCAAAAAAGTTGAAATAGCCACCAACACGTTTGAAGAGCACACGCCACAGCAATCTTTACGATCGTAAACACACAGAAATACGTGTGACGTCACTTCCGGATGCTTTGCGTTCACATTAACGAGTCGCATTTGTGTGGAAATGTGAACGACCACATAAAACAACTGTATTTGAACAAAAAAAAAATCAGAATTGAGCATCATAACCTGCAATGTTAACGCGGCCATACGACTCAAAACATGAATTACATACAATGGTGTCTTTGAACGCAACCCCATAGGGCACATAATAACAAGGTTAAAAGTGTGATTGAAATGTTCTGCTACTATTTGAGAGACTAACATTAGACAGACGTGTGGTATTCTTTCATTTGACTTACATGATCAGTCCATTTGGAGCTGCTTAAAAAAATACACATTTAAATAAATATGCCTGTCATTCATCTTTTTGGTCATAAAATACGATGAAAAGGGGAATATTCCACATTTAGTACAGAGCAAATTGTAGTAATCATGATGAATTAATTTGACAACTGATTAGGTTAAATATAATTTTTAATCATTTGAGAGCCGTAGAATAAAAGTCAATAACAATATTTCATTTGGAAAAGCAGATGTTCCACTCAGATTCAACAGGAATATACCATCCCTCGCATTTGTTTTTTTAAATACGTTTTTTCGTAACTCCTATATTTACCCTGATTTATTTTTTAACTTTGTTTTTGTTGGCTGTTTTCTCTTGTACGTTTTTTTTATCGGCATCCCAGTCTGTGCATGCAGAATAGCCGTGACTGACTAACTGCCGATAGCTTCTCCGAGACTACTTTTGTGTATGTGCGTGCACACCATGGGCATGTGCGTGTACGCGAGTTGTGAGTGAGTGACAGTCACGACCGCGCTCCCCCTTTTTGGGCCATATCTCATTCCGTTTACCTCTTAATTGTGAAAAATATTGCCGAGGTTTGGTGCAAGCTGCTGGCGGTGGTGCTTATACATATTCTGGGTGCAAAGGCCGACGTGTATTTCAGTCCAAACACGCTGTTTTTTATGGTCGAGAAGTCACAGAAGTGTGTGGTGAAAGAGAAACGGTATAAGAGACGTGACCTTTACCGAGTATTCAGGTCATTTTCAGTCTTTTATAGCTCTCGTGAGAGGCTGAAACATTTATCAGAACAATTCCACCTTTTACCTTCAGATCCTTCTTTTTTTTACTGAGGAAACATTTAAAGACAGCACAGGAGAGTAGTGACTGATGAATAATGTAAAGAGGACAGTCGTAAGGATGTCCAATTGTTCTCCCTTCATGCTTGCGGTGTCTGGGCCAACACACACACACACATTAAGGATGTGCGGCACATGGACGGGTATCAAACAGATGAAATCCAGTCTTCATGCGCCCCAAAACATTACACATTATTGTTATTATTATTACACCTATTACACTAAGTCTGTATATACTATAGCAGGGGTCTTCAATTAAAATTAAGTAAGGTCCGTTTAAGTTCCAAATAAACTAACTCATAATAATATAACATGTAATGAAACCCTGCCCACCATTCTATTGCTTTAATACAACGCAATCATTTTGGCACCCAAATTGCATTGACAAGAAAACAGGACAAAACTTGACATAAATAATAAAAGGTTTGACTGTACAAACAATGGACAAATTGAATAGGCTTATTTTAAGTTAAATAAACACAAAAAATATTGTACAATAACAATTTAATGTGTTTTTTTAACAGATAAGATGCAACAGTGCATCCTCCTCGTCAGTGAAAGATGTTTTTTTTTGAAAGATTTTTCATACCGGGATCTAAGTGCCGTTATTTTCCGCGCTCTCACATCAGACTTGGGTCGGTACTTCCTCTCAAATGATGTGTGTTTTGTCAGGTTGTCGCATCACATTTGCTACAGTTTCAGAGCATATGATTGGCACTGGATTCTAGAAGAATCCGTCAGTTCACTTTTAAATGTTTGCTTTTCTCTCTCAACATTTGTTGCCTGTGTCATGCTGTGTTGTATTTTATTCAGTAGTTCCGGTTTCATGCTCTTATTTTGTTTTTCTTATTGTTTTACCTTCATTTTCCAACGCAACTGCC
Source organism: Oostethus manadensis (assembly GCA_024372805.1). Lineage (NCBI taxonomy): Eukaryota > Metazoa > Chordata > Actinopteri > Syngnathiformes > Syngnathidae > Oostethus > Oostethus manadensis. The sequence goes on along the minus strand of QODF01000118.1, from coordinate 131,920 downwards.
GCTCATTTGTATTTGATTATTAAAGTCCCTTCCAAGCAAACAAATACTTAATCAAACCCGCGCATCATCGGGTCACAGAATGGCAAGATTTGAAGATGTGTTTATGCAGCTCTGTAGTTACGGCTTTGCCCCGGCTTCTATGAAAACGCTTTGGTCATAGCTCCACCCTTTTACAAACACGCTTACCCTAAAACCGCACACACGGAAACAAAAATGGCGCCGTTGATTGTTGTCTTGGGCTGCTGAAGCCAGAGAGCCTATTGTCGCTATTGCAGAAAAATCTTCATTTTCGAGAAGAACAACACATTTAGGTTTTGAGTGTATCCATATGGACCCACATATTTTTTTTAACTATCTCCATCTTTACAGAAAAGGTTTTGTAAATTATGAGCGTTTTGTCTTTGTGTGGATATAGCCTTAGTTGAGCCTTTGGTATCTGCCGGGTGTTGGAGCATTATGCTTGTTATTGTGGGTCTGTTGCCAGATTCCTGTTTCTGAGGAGCATTAATTATTAAGTACATATTTTTTACCTGCACTTGGGTGCCGTTCTCTGCATTCTGAAGTCGCTGCAACATTACACCAAGCCTTGTCAGGACACCATCGTTTTCATTCACATCTTGCCAAGTAAATTATTTCATTGGCTCATTTTGAGTGATGTCACTGTTTGCTGTAATGTAAGCACAATAACAGAACTAATTATGCTCGCAAACTGCAAGCGTGATGATATATTACCCATTCACTTTAAATGGCCATCACTGGGTTTGGATTCGCACCGTGGTCTGCCATTCCATGACAGTGGCTTCACCTTAGGTTTCAAATTCATCAATTTTAACTTAAGAAAATGTTCAAAAACATTTCAATCATGCAGAAAACAAATGTATAATACAGTTCAATGGATAAATATGAATATTTATTTTTTGTTATTATTTGTTTTTTGTATTTTTCATCATAGAGTCTCAGCTGCCTCCCCTGACCGCAGGTTACCAAAACAATCAGTCACACTTACATATGACTGCTTGAATGACACAAAACATATGCATTGTTCTCACTCACGTGCACAAGCCTAAATGGATAGTTCGGATTTTTTTCACATGAAGTTGGATGACATCCCCATCTGCAGCGTAGCGCATCAACAGCAACTCACCCTCGTCCAGTGAGCCGAGTTCTGGTCAGATTTCAGTGATGAGAAAAGTAGTACCTGTGGTGGGGCCACTTTAGTAAAAAGTTTGGATTCTTAAAACAATAAGTGTTAATACATTTGTGTCACAAAAATGCCTCCTAAATACAAACTCAAACCTCTCAATCACCGCGCTTTACTGCCAGCTGACAACTGTTGGGCATTTCCATCTCATGTTTCACATTGTTTACTGCTGGGAGAGTGAAAGTAAACATGTCTGACTATGAAACAAGTGATGGCGACGTACCTCTTTTGAGAAATCCAAAGGGATAGTCATAACGGGAACACGTGGATACTGAACTTTGTCGCATGGAGTTAGAATGGAGAGAGATGTGAGTAGACTATACCGACATATACACTTTATTTTGACTGCTTTCCGAATGAGTATAGTTCTCACCCGGAACAGCAGATCTCTTCAAAACATGTTTCTTTCCTCTTTCTCGGGCGTGTATGATTATAATTTTCCTTATTGAAGTGTGCACTATGAAGCTGTTTAATCCAGGCCACTTACTCACAACGCACATCCAGTATACTGCAGAGCAGGAAGCCATAGTTGTCTAATGTCCGGGACAGGAAAACTATAGAATTTAAAAGGCCATTCAGGCACATCCTTGTTGTTACAGCCCAGATAATTAAAAGTCTGTGCAATATGTTTCGATATTTTTTTTATATTTACTCGGGAGTAGCTGCGTAAACACTGTGGACCACACACACAACAATGAATAAGCGGTAGTGTGCATTGATACCAACGGAGAGAAAATACCACAGACCAATTGAGAGGTCGGATTTTTTCGAGGAGGCAATTTTATTACTCTTTGGAATGTATGTTGTTTTGAGAAGCAAAACAGTTTACTTAAGTGGCCCGTGCAACTACACTCCTCATCACCGAAATCTGACCAGAACTTGACTCACGGGACAAAGTGGGTAATAAGTCACTGCTGGTGTGGATCCCTTTAAAGGAAAACTGCACTTTGTTAGAATTTTGCTTATAATGACCAGAAATACTGTAAGTTACAAGCTATAATGAATGTGCCTGTTACCATATGGATACAGCATTGTCTATAAAACATTGTGTTTTTTTAGAGGGCAGACTAGGCGACTCTCAATTTTGTGCATTGTTAGTGGAAAAACTGCCAGCACGAGACAACTATCTAGAAGGCACGGAGAAGAGAATGGCACCTGTGTGCTTGTCTCACAATAAGAATTGTGAATTATGGGCAAATTCAAAAAAAAGTGCAGTTTCCGTGTCACTTCTGCACAAGCTTAACTTTCACTATTCTAGTGGGGCGCGGCCACTGCTACGTAGTTCTTCCATCAGCCTTTCTCATTGATGATAAGAGCCCAGGGCTGTAACTAAAAACTGTATATTGCTTTTAATTTTTAATAAAGTGTGAACATTTTTTCAACTGTGGGATCTTTGATCACATCTGCGACAGCAATGCGGCCCCAAGAATAGAGAAGAAAGGCTAAAGAGAAGCGATAGCCTTCCCAAATAACAGCTATAACAGCTGACCATGAACAGTAGAAATTCTAGATGAGACATTATCCCCATCGAAGGACCTGTTGGGCCACAACATCAAAATATTTAAGGTGATAATGTTCTTGCAAGTGGGCACAGTTACACACAGTATACGTATAAATGACAGTAGTTGTTTAGACGCCATTGAAGACCTTCATGTGACACCCTGAAAGATGCAATGTGGCATTCATTAGACCTCATGCACAAATTAGCCATGCATGAGCTAGCAGCTTTGGAATTAAAACTCATCAGCAAGAAAGTATGTGTAATTTATTAGGTCCTCTCATTAATCGCCACGTATGTTCAATCCAACACATGTTTAATCCATCACGTCCACTGACAAGCAAGGCAGACAAAGAATACAAGAGTAGTAGAATATAAATAGTTGGGCCAAAAACCGATAAATAAAATTTGTATACCACCCTGATTAAAAAGGTTATGTTGAAATCAAATAAATGGAACACAAAATGTACCAAAATGAGCTAAGCTGCTTGAAGCATCTCAGATTGAGACCCATTAAAAAGAATCATCTGTAGTAAAAGTATTGTCATATAGAGGTGGAGAAAAAGGTGTAGCGCTTATTTGTGACGGGCATGCTTAATTCGGGAACGGCTCGTAGAGCAGAGGCCACGCTTGATAAACACAATGCAGATTAGCAACCAGGTGATGTTTATGCAATAAATATTTGAAAGTCGGGTTATACAGTGGAACATAAGTTAGCATGTTGTTTGGTTTATGCCAACATTTTACCTCAGTTTGTAAACAAATACGGAGCACGTTTTATCCTGTTGTTAATATACTGCAGGAGTCCAATTGTGTTCTACATGTAATTTTAGAAGAAAAGGTCCTGGTCTCCAATTAGCTCGCCACTACATGGAAACAGGACACGGAAGTCCGCGTTGTCGCCCATCTGTTATGTCAACAGAGGCTCACTCTCTTTACTTTATGGTTTTACATGCACAATCCAATTCTAAATGCATATAAATGACAAATGGATGGGATAAATTAACATGTGAGGTTATTTTAACCTTCACTGAAGATGTCGACATTGCCTTCCTGTTTTGTCATGACTTATTTCTTGAACTCCCCCTCCCATGAGCTCACCACTCGTGGGACGGGCCAAAGGGGTCGGGTGCAAAGAGAGCTGGGTGGCGCCCGGAGGCAGAGGCCTTGGCGGTCCGATCCTCGACTACAGAAGCTAGTTGTCGGTACGTGGAATGTCACCTCTCTGGCGGGGAAGGAGCCTGAGCTGGTGCGTGAGGTGGAGAAATTCAGGCTAGATGTAGTCGGACTCACCTCAACGCACGGCAATGGCTCTGGAACCAGTCCTCTCGAGAGGGGCTGGACTTCATTCCACTCTGATGTTGCCGGCAATGAGATGTGACGAGCAGGGGTGGCAATTCTTGTTGCCCCCCGGCTCCAAGCCTGCACGTTGGAGTTTAACCCAGAAAGGGTAGTTTCCCTACGCCTTCGGGTGGGGGGACAGGTCCTGACTGTTGTTTGCGCTTATGCGCCAAACGGCAGTTCAGAATACCCGCCTTTTTTGGTCCTTAGAGGAAGTACTAGAGAGTGCTCCCTCGGGGGATTCCCTTGTTCTGCTGGGTGACTTCAACGCTCATGTTGGCAACGACAGTGAGACCTGGAGAGGTGTGATTGGGAGGAACGGCCCCCCTGATCTTAACCCGAGCGGTGTCTTGTTATTGGACTTCTGTGCTCGTCACGGATTGTCTATAACAAACACCATGTTCAAGCATAAGGGTGTCCACATGTGCACTTGGCACCAGGACACCCTGGGCCGCAGTTCGATGATTGACTTTGTGGTTGTGTCGTCGGACTTGCGACCACATGTTTTGGACACTCGGGTGAGGAGAGTGGCAGAGCTGTCAACTGATCACCACCTGGTGGTGAGTTGGTTCCGATGGTGGGGGAGGATGCCAGTCAGACCTGGCATACCCAAACGCATTGTAAGGGTCTGCTGGGAATGCCTGGCAGGGTCCCCTATCAGACAGGCAGCAGACATTGAATCCGAGTGGGCAATGTTTCGTGCCTCCATTGTCGATGCGGCCGATCGGAGCTGTGGCCGTAAGGTGGTCGGTGCCTGTCGTGGCGGTAATCCCAGAACCCGTTGGTGGACACCAGTGGTGAGGGATGCCGTCAAGCTGAAGAAAGAGTCCTATCAGGCCGTCTTGGCCCATGGGACTCTGGAGGCAGCTGACAGGTACCGGAAGGCCAAGCGGTCTGCAGCTCTGGCGGTCGCTGAGGCAAAAACCCGGACATGGGAGGAGTTCGGAGAGGCCATGGAAAACGACTTCCGGATGGCTTCAAAGAGATTCTGGACCACCATCCGCCGTCTCCGGCGGGGGAAGCAGTGCACAGTCAACACCGTGTATGGTGGGGACGGTGTGCTGCTGAACTCGACTCGAGATGTTGTGGACCGGTGGAGGGAATACTTTGAAGACCTCCTCAATCCCACCGACACGCCTTCCAACATGGAAGCAGTGCCTGGGGACTCTGAGTCGGGTTCGCCTATCTCTGGGGCTGAGGTCACCGAGGTGGTCAAAAAGCTCCTTGGTGGCAAGGCCCCGGGGGTGGATGAGATCCGCCCGGAGTTCCTTAAGGCCCTGGATGCTGTGGGCGTGTCTTGGTTGACACGACTCTGCAGCATTGCGTGGACGTCGGGGTCGGTGCCCCTGGACTGGCAGACCGGGGTGGTGGTCCCGCTTTTCAAGAAGGGGGACCGGAGGGTGTGTTCTAACTATCGTGGGATCACACTCCTCAGCCTTCCCGGTAAGGTCTATTCAGGGGTTCTGGAGAGGAGGATCCGCCGGATAGTCGAATCTCGGATTCAGGAGGAGCAGTGTGGTTTTCGTCCTGGTCGTGGAACTGTGGACCAACTCTATACTCTCGGCAGGGTCCTTGAGGGTGCATGGGAGTTTGCCCAACCAGTCTACATGTGTTTTGTGGACTTGGAGAAGGCATTCGACCGTGTTCCTCGGGGAATACTGTGGGGAGTGCTCCGGGAATATGGGGTATCGGACCACCTAATCCAGGCGGTTCGTTCCCTGTATGACCGGTGTCAGAGTTTGGTTCGCATTGCCGGCAATAAGTTGGACCCGTTTCCAGTGAGGGTTGGACTCCGCCAGGGCTGCCCTTTGTCACCGATTCTGTTCACTACTTTCATGGACAGAATTTCTAGGCGCAGCCAGGGCGTTGAGGGGTTTCAGTTTGGTGGCCGCAGGATTCGAACTCTGCTTTTTGCAGATGATGTGGTCCTGTTGGCTTCATTGAACAGTGACCTTCAACTCTCACTGGATCGGTTCGCAACTGAGTGTGAAGAGGCTGGGATGAGAATCAGCACCTCCAAGTCCGAGTCCATGGTTCTCGCTTGGGAAAGGGTGGAGTGCCATCTGCCGGTCGGGGATGAGGTCCTGCCTCAAGTGGAGGAGTTTAAGTACCTCAGGGTCTTGTTCACGAGTGATGGAAGGATGGAACACGAGATGGACAGACGGATTGGTGCAGCGTCTGGGAAGAGCTAGACAAAGTGGCCGGGGAGAGGGACCTCTTTGCTTCCCTGCTTGGGTTGCTACCCCAATGAAGGTGAAGGTTAAACGTTCATTCATCCCTACCAGTCATCGTAGGGAGCAAAGCAAAACTATAAAAACATATTTTGTATTAACATTTTTGCCATTCTGGAACAAATTAATTGTCTTTACATAACTCGAGGAGCATCCATTTTGTTAAGGGTTAGACCAGGGGTGGGCAAACTTTTTGACTCCCGGGCCACACTGGGTGAAAAAAAATTGGCATAGAAGCCGTTTATATATATCAGTGGCATCAAAGAGACATTTTTGCTCATGGTGCAATGAAACAAAAACAACACATCCACAGCAAGTCAACGCATCACATAAAGCAACTACAACCAAAAGCTAAACATACGATGTAACTTAAAACTGTTATTTGCAAATGCCCGCATGGCATGCTTGGTAGTCCAGCTCCAACAAATATGAACAATGGACTATGAACAATAAAATATTGGCTATGATGACCTTTTCAACATATTTTGCAATCAAGCAAAATGTTGAGAGAAAGAGTACCTCAAGTTACCCGGCATGCCTTGTGGCTGGAATATATGAGTGTTTTTTTGGCTTTGTGGTGCAGTAGATAGGTTACTTTGTGCGCCATGTGTGTTGGCAGGTGTTGTTTAGATCGCTTTCTTGTACAAGCTACAGACTGCACTATTATAGCGACAAAGGTTTGAGCATGGAGGAACATGGAAATGTCCAGTGGGCCAGATTAAGACGCGGGTCGGGCCTGATGTGATGCTAGCTGTACTTGGTTTGTTGGTTATAAAATGATTTGTTTCTAAAACTGTTGATGATAGAGTATAATAAGGGGATGAGAACAATTTGTTTTGATTAATCAACTGTCCTACAAAACTTTGGGGATATCTGTATTATATGCATGGTAGCATGTCTCCCGAAGCATTTAGACCACAACCCATGGTAATCCCAGGTAACCAACACACAAAGGTCATTTATGTTATTGTGTTTGTATATTTGGCAATACTATTGTGGCTCTCACTTGGAGCTAATTTGGTGAAACAGGTAATGGTCAAATATGAACCAATTATTTATTAGGTGTAAGAAAACAGGAGAGAAAAAACAGGGGAGAAAAACCAAACAAAAAGAGGACACACGTTTGGAACTTCAGGTCTGCTTGCTTTGCTTGGTTTAATGCATCCATCTGCAGCGCTTTGTCCAACACTGACCAACAGATGTGGTAACAAACAAAAGTGGCATCGACACAACGTACACATAACCTTTAGCCAACGCTTGGGGTTTGGAGGCAAATCATAAGTTAAAAAACACACAAAGATGGTAAAAAAACTGGGGTGTCTACCTCGTGCCATGGAGGGCCGAGACACTGCAGGTTTTCTTTCCAGCCGGTCACTACAGCAGGTGATTTTAATGATCAACACCTCCTTCAATTTGAGGGCAAGGAGCTCATCAATTAAAGCAGCTGCTTTAGTGGCCGGCTGGAAAGAAAACCTGCAGTGTCTCAGCCCTCCATGGCACGAGCTTGAGACGCCTGATTAAAAACGTGACACAACACCGAGGGCAGAATCAAAGCAAGGAGTTATCATGGAGATCCTGAAGTAAATACTACCATGAATGATTAAACACTCACGGTATAGACCTGCAGGAACAAACGCATCATATCACATCAAAACTCATTCATGGGACCCGATGATAAAACGCCAGCAGAGATGGTATCTCTGCTATGGGTTTCACAGCTCTAGATATGAGTATTGCTTGATTTTAACAATCATATCGTTGTTCTCCAATGAAAAACATGTATCTCCACAAAGAAGAGAAACTTGCTTTTCTTTGATCAGCTATGATATCTGAATGACCTTTGACGAGACAGACATTCAGCGTTATCCGCACCGCACAGCAGCTACAAACTGTACACATTAGTGTCGTCAATGACCCGTTCTTCGTAACACACACTTTCGTCGGACACCCGTGTTGCACTTTTCCGATAGATGTCTCAGCCATTGTCCATAAACCAAAATATCAAAAAAACACGGAATTGCTGCTCAGACAAATTGCAACACCACATAAAACCCAAAGGGATAACAGAGGTTGTATAAATGTTGTGCTTCTTTAATTTCAGTTCATAGAGTCCTCTGCTGTCCTGGTTACAGTTAAACTTTGTTTATATTTAATATATAGTAATAAATGTACAAGTATAATCCACACAGAGCTTGTGGCCAGCAAAGAGGCTACCAGAAGTGTCTTTCTTCATCCACCATTTCTGTTTCATTTTTCTTCAGTTTGATCCGTCTCAGCGGAGGGGACGGATTTGCCTACGTTATTTCTCTCTTTCACCAGATCCCTGGAATCCCGTTTCTCTCTGTCTATTCCCTCAGGTCATCTTTGGTAGAGTGTCCGACACCTTTGTGTCTGGAGTGGGAACGGAGGGCGATGGGGTTGTGGAATTTGGGGAAGGTCGGGGTGGTACCACATGAATGAGACGGGGGATACTGACATGGCTACATGGAAATCTAATGGACTAATAGAGGAGATGTTAGCCTTACATACACGATTACGTTTGTTAGAGTATGTGCTTAAATAAAGCAAAAGAGGGATATTTAATGTTGGCATGTTATAATGGATGCAAAAAGAACAAAGTGGACAGGGAGAAGGAAAGGGAAGAAGTCCGAGAGCTGCGTCGAGAGAAGTAAAAGAGCTCGAGTCAGGGCAGTGTCTGTCAGCACAGACAGAAGGTGGCGCTGCAGAAGCCGCTCATCATCTGCACAGCAGGGGAAGAATGCAGGACAGGCCAAAGGCGAGCCAGCTGGCTAATGGGAGCGCCTGTGATCCACCGATCAGAACTATGACAGGTAAAAGAGAAGAAAGGAGCCACTGAATTACTTATGATCATTAGCAACCAAGTGGATTCTGTTATTAGTGAAATGGACATGTTGGATACAGTGGATATTAAGAAAACAATTCGATTTGTTTCCCTAAATAAAAGTCATTAATAAAAACAACTTGTTTCTAGACATGGACACAGTCGGAGCTTTTCTTGCTGTCACTCACACGCACCAGTGACCTGGAGAGTTGCAGCTGTAACAGAGGTAGCACGTTAGAAAACAGCATAGCTGTTTGTGACAGGAAAGTGTATGTTCTCCCAGGCAATTCCTACTGTCTGTCATACAATCCTAACAAATCCCCAAATGTTGGCTTTCCACCGCGTTGAAAGGTTGCCTTTCTTTTGCAGTGTAGAGAGCAACACCGAGTAACCATTCATTCTTTGCCGTTTTTTGAAGTTACTCGGTAAGCGTTGGCTGTCGGGACGAAATCCTGCACACTGGGGATTACAAACCATCACTTTTGTCCACTTGCTCATATTAGCGTTGGCTTGCTAACTTGCTGCTACTGGGCAAAGAGGCTGAATGGTGACAAGAGGTGTCACTCTGTCCATTCATTCCACTATAGTAGCAATGCCAAGGACGGCATTGTTTTTTTGGCTTTTTTTATTTTTATCATTTGATTCATGAATTTATCGATTATCATGATAAGCCTAGAGGTATGATGAACTATGCCAACTTTGGGCGAGAGATGGGGTTCATCATGAGCTGGTCGCCAACCAATTCCTGAGCACTTATAGACAAACAACCATTCCCACTGGCATTCGTGCCTATGGACAATTTAGAGTCTCCATTTAACCTAACCTATATTTCTGGAATGTGGGAAGAAGCTGAAGTACCCACCTTGAACCCCCACACAGAGATGCCCAAATAAAAATACAAACCCAAATCTTCCAGATCTCCTGACTGTGTGGCCAACATACTAACCACCAGGCCACCGTGCGGCCTAATATGGATAAGGAATCTTATTTTGCGGAAATTCACCTGTCACGGTCGGATCTGGAACCAGTAACCACAATAAATGAGGCATTACTGTATATATTTTTCTTATCATTTTATACTCATACTTGGCAGACATTGAGCTCCAATCTTTTGCTAATCCTTGTGTTACCTCACAGACAGGAGCGTCTTGCAGCGAGCGTTCAGCCGCCCGCCTTACCCAGCTGCCTGCACCGAGTGTTCCTGCCTGCACACAACCTGCAGGACACCCTCACACACTTCTTTCCTCTTCCTGTTTACGCCTTAATCCATTATTCAAAGTATCCGCCAGTGTCTGTACATGCACATGTGTGCCACACAAGCGCATGCAAAGACGCACACGCGCATGCACTGGTGTCGCATACTAGGTTTTCATCTAAGCAACTTTTGAAAGCTGGATAGCAGGGTTTTATTATTCGTAAGCATAAAAATAAGTTAACTGATAAACAATTAAGATCTAATGAGAAGGTATGTGTCGCTGATAAACGTTATCATTGTTACTAGTAAAAACAGGCCACCTTAGCTATGATAACGAGTAGGGATGTCCCGATCTGATCTTGAGGATCGGTATCAGCTCCCGATCTGCTGTATTTTGAAGATCGGAAAATATTCCATCACAATGTTGGACCGATCCAGTTGCCGTGATTCTGGGCCACACTCCAACATGATAAGTGTGATAAATGCGCCTCAAAGCTGGTTGCCACTCGACTCCTGCCACCCGGATTAAGGAGAAAGCAGTTTTGCGTTGGACGCTGGATATTCAGCTTGCGGCTACAGTGGTTGGCTTCCCTCAAATTGATCTATAACCATGTCAAATGATTAGTTCTACCCTAAAAGTATTGTAATCTTCTTCTTTTTTTCCTTTCGGCTTATCCCTTCAGGGGTCGCCACAGCGGATCAATTGCCTCCATCTAACTCTGTCTTCTGTATCTTCTTCTCTCGCACCAACTACCTTCATGTCCTCTTTCACCACATCTCTAAACCTCCTCTTTGGTCTTCCTCTTGGCCTCCTGCCTGGCAATTCAAAGCTCAGCATCCTTCTACCAATATATTCACCCTTTCTCCCGTGGACATGTCCGGACTATCTCGTTCTAGCCTCTCTGATTTTATCTCCAAAACCTCTAACATTTGCTGTCCCTCTAATGTACTCATTCATGATCCCGTCCATCTTGGTCACACTCAGCATGTTCATCTCTGGTACCTCCAGCTATGCCTCCTGTCTTCTCCTCAGCGGCACTGTCTCTAAACAACACAACATCGCTTGTCTCACCACAGTTTTGTACACCTTCCGTTTCGTTTTAGCTGGAGGCAGCTGTCAGGTACCCAATACCAGTATAGCTGGTTAAAGAAGCTATAAAACCCACCTTCCTTTGAGCAGGTTGAGAATTTGGAGCATCACATTTGTGGGGTCTATTAAATGCTCAAAATGGCCAGAAAAAAAAAACTTCCATGTGAAACTCAACAGTCTATTCTTGTTCTTGGAAATGAAGGCGATTCCATGCGAGAAATTGCCAGATATTTGTAAGTGACACAAACTATTAAACGGTAGTGTGTGTATGCATGTGTGCATGTATGTTAGGTGTGGATGCATTTTTTTTTTATACAGGGTTGTGTGGACACCGTTTTTTCATAAACGGAGAGGGAGAAATATGCGGTTTTAAAAATACTCTGCTATGTGCGAACAAGGCCCAAGTTGTTTGGTAATTATAAACACTATCAGATTGGTCTGTAAAATACAGTAGATAGGTTTCTTATTGTTTTGGGGGTGTTAAGATGAAAATATGTCATGTTTTATTGAGTTAATTGTGTTATTTTGCAAACAAATATTGACAATGTTGGCCAGAAAGGTGTCCCTTATTTATTTACAACTTGTACGGTATCCCATAAGATGGTGCAGGTGTAGCCTTTGACTTACGATGCAACAAATGTCAAAGCTTTTTGTTAGAAGAAGTGAGCATGATGATGAATGCTTGTCAAAATGTCGGTGTGTGTGTGTGTTTGCAGTTCCTAATGCGGCTAAACTGCCACTGAATCTTATTTATTCTTTTTTTTTGTGGATCAGGGCCTCTTCTATCACATATACACACACATGCATACACACACACACACGGATGTTTTCCTGACCTTTTCTCTGATTTTACCCACAGGCCTGCCCCTCACGCTAAAGCCGTCTCCACGCTAACATGCACTCAACCTCTGTAACACACCATCATTTTTGTTCCACTTGTTCACCTTTAAAACAGAGCATCCAACTACGGGTACTGTAGTTGAAGTGCAGAATATCTGTGGAGAGCAAAACTCTGTGCCTGTCTGCGTCTTTATATTTTATTATCTTTATCAGTATGAACTGTTTGTCTTCACTCCTTTCCCTGCAAAGGTGTATTCCTAATAAAGTAAAGATGAGATGGAAAACAGGTAGGAAGATGCAGCGTGGGTGAGAAAAGCTTTAGAATGAAATGAAATGAAAATGTATACACATTATATGCATACATGACAATGGATGTTTTATGCATTTCAAGGAGGTTTTGCATCTTCAAGACCTAAAATCGTTACATAGAATCAGATTTAAACTACTGTAAATGCTGTAAATATAGTGGGGGAATTTATTTACTTAAACCACATAGACAGGGTGTTAACAGGAAGCAGGTGATGATTGGATATAAGCTCAAAAATGTGAAAAATCATTATGTATAAGTAGGTCTCACGTAATTAAAACGTGACAATATTTCTCGTTCAGGGAAAAAAGGGCTCATGGCCACTAGACCTGGGGCGGTAATAAATAAACCAAACAATTACACAATAAATGAAAATAAACTTGATCATTTTGCAGGCCTCAGTACATTGCCATGTGCAAGTGTCTCTCTTTTCCTCGTCTCTCGCCACCAAACAGGCAGGAAAAGATTGCACTGTGCATTGGTTTCAGCACCTTGGTGCATTTGTTCTACACAAGTGGCATGAATGGAGTGAACCCTTTTGACAAACATTCAGTCTCTGTCTTGGTGGGTGTAGTTGGTGCTTGTAGCGTACACAAAAAGCGCTGAAGGGTGTAACTTTGTGAGGAGCAGAGCAAGGTAACAGGAGAAACTATTCATTCATTCATTCATTTTCTATACCACATGTCCTCATTAGGGTCACGGGTATGCTGGAGCTTATCCCAGCTGACTTTTGGCAGGAGGCGGGGTACACCCTGGACTGGTCGTCAGTTAATCGCAGGGCACATGTAGACAAACAAAGACAAACAACCATTCACACTTATGGACAATTTAGAGTCGCCAATTAAGCTAACATGCATGTTTTTGGAATGTGGGAGGAAACCGGAGTACCCGGAGAAAACCCACGCAGGGGGAGAACATGCAAACTCCACACAGAGATGCCAAACGGAGATTTGAACCCTGAATCTCCTGACTGTGAGACCAATGTGCTACCCAGTCAGCCACCGTGCGGCCCCCCGGAAGAAATTAAGTAACTGTAATTTCCAGTGTATAAGCCGCCACATTTTTCTTAAACTTTGAACCATACGGTTTATACAACGGTGACCGTGTTCTAATCTCGTGGCATTACCTTTGCTTCAGAACTAAAAGTGTTTGAATACCGTGCCGCTTGCAAGTCAGTGAGGAAACGGTAGCTCTTTCTTTGGCAGGAGCCAATCACACACAATAAAGGACCTCATGACGAGCTTGTCAAGCCATTGGAATTATTACTCAAAAAACAGTCTAACACACGGGATGGACTAAAATCATCACACAGCAACTTAAAATTTAGCAAAGAAATATACATGACAAGTGCCAATAGTTTATAAAAAAAAAACCATAACTCCTCATAATCACCATAAATAACTGTGGTAAACGAGGGATGACGTATAACACAGCAGCAACAGAACCAATGTGGTTATAGCTGTAAGGAACAAAATGCTGATCCAGTTTATTGTAAACACTATGGCAAGTAAAACACGCATGACTTTTTGTAGCCCACACACTTGGCGACTATGCCAGATACATGGACGTACACATACCTACATACATGCTTTTCATCAGAAACAATCCCTGAAGTTGATCTCCACATTCTTATGATTATGTCTGTCCTGATACCATTCTCCAATCTATCTTACCTTTCTTACCTGCGCTGGCTACAGTGTTCTCCTGCTTGCATTTGCCTATGGTGATGGATACGTCGTCGATTGCAATGTCGCCCTCGAAGTTTGGCCCTCGGATTCCTTCAAAAACAATCTGGATAAGAAAAAAGAGACAAAGGGATTGGATGATACTGTTACAATGAATTATTTATTGGTGTTTACAAAACTGGTGTAAAAACCAACGTTTTAATAAGTATGCAAATTTTAAAGATTCACTGACATGATTTATCAACTTTGCTTAAATATGTTCTTTAATGTTTGTAATTGTGTTGTACCTTGTTCGTTTTATATAGAAGAGCAGAAGGGCTAGATAATTTTTTTAATTAATTGTTCATGGCGGGCTAGGACTATCAGCCGTCCTTGAAAAGGGGTTTACGCAGAGGCATGTATGTCTCTGGGCTCAGCGTAAACAAAAGCTTCTAGAGGGAATTTGTTGACTTCATTTTGGTTATTTTTTGTTTGTTTTTAATCAAAACAGTTTTTTCAAAAAGATAATCATTAATAAATCATGCTGTTTCATGTTTGAATATGGCTTATGGTTAGTTAAAACTTATATATTTAAGGCAATGTTATGCATTTTTTTTCCTAAAATAAGCATTTTCAAGCATAAAATGGCTAAAATACTAAATGGCTAAATGACTAAAATACAGATATAAGACATTCAAAAGACGCATTCAAAGACGTTGAGGTAGTATTCTACACTGCTGACTAGGTGTCAGCAGGTTTGAATGATCTCAGAACAGACACAGGAATCCCTAATAAAATTTCTCAATAAAAACTAAGCTACTATTGCGGTTGTAACCCATGACCTTCAGCTCTGAAGCTCTGATGTCCTCCTGTATCTGCCCACCACTTTGCTGCCCTGGGGAATGCACTTATAGCAACACAAGCTTGGGTATTATTTATTAGGTCTTAAATGGCTTATTTACTCCTATTTTATCCACTATATTGTTCCATGATGAGGGCCCCAATAATGTTTAAAAAAGTGTATTTAGAAGGTTGTAAACAGGTTTTCTATGCTCTATGAAATATTCAATTTATAAATAAGGAATCCTACTTATCAGAAATTCACGTTATGATTTAGAAGCCATTAACCGCGGGATTACTCTACTTGTAATGCATGCGTTGGTTTGACAAGCTAACCTTTCAACTCCTCACAGTGGAGGATCATTTGGCTCAAGCATCAACCCTTATCAATCTGAAGCTGGGAATCGTACCAAAATACCTGACTGACATTCATCTTTTGTGCATCCCTCAACAACAACAAAATCAAATAAAACAACAAAAAAGAAGAGACTTCTTTACAAACTTTCCGGGGATTTTCCCATTTCAGCCAGCAGCCATCTGGTTTTGACTGACAGTCTAATTACTGTGGTAAGCCAAGGCTCCAAAAGCCCATCGCACCCAGCTAATCAAAAGCTGAGCATATTCTGCCTGGAATATACTGGGGGAGCTCAAACAAACAAGGAAACTACTTTGTTGTAGCCAAGTAACAATAATAGTGTGACAGTAGCACATATTGGCAAAGTTTACGATTAGAAAATATGACAAAGTTATCTAGTTTGAGGTGTAATGGTGCTTTGTGCTGTAACAGTGCCTTGACTAAGGACAGTCAAATGTATTACTCTTAGGTGTCCCTCCGCTAATTATTGCAGCTTTTGGCTACTGGTGTCTGCTTGCAATTGAGAATTTTGCTTGCTTAGGCAACCCATGTCCATCTAACTGTAATAATAACAATAATTCTAATACAAATTAACTTATTTTATAGAGGGCTGCACGGCGGTTTGGTGGTTAGCATGTTGGCCACAGTCAGTAGATCTGGAAGATCTGGATTTGAATGTTTGTGTGGTGTTTGCATGTTCTCCCTGTGTGTTTTTTTTCCGGGCACTCCAGTTTCCTCCCACATTCCAAAAACATGCATGTTAGTATTATATTCCCGGAGGGGAGACTCACTGAGCTACACTTAAAAAAGCCCTGGAGTAACACAAAGGTAATGATCAGTGTCTTACTATTATTTATGAATGACCTTCATCTGGTCCTATTTGCTATGTAAATGTGCATCATTACCACAACATGTCTGCATATCAGTTCACTCAAAAGAAGAAGTCAAAGTTAAGCTTGTTGCATAATTGGAGACAATGCAATAATAATTTGGAGATGGAAATCCATAGATTAAAAACATGACCTTGACAAACAAGCACAAGCTCCTTGAGCCTGCATAATACAGTATCATGAATTAGCTGCATAACAAATTCATGTTCATCACTTTATTCGTAAAATAGGATTTTGTCCAAAAATAATTAATAAGAGGACAAATCGTATATTAACCCTCCAAAACTGTATAATGCCTGCTCTGACACTGCAAGCCACCTCCCAACGGAGGTGTCCCGGAGGTACCCTGCCCTGAGCCAACTCATCGGGACCCTACGGATAAAACTCATTCCGGCCGGTAAATTCTGGATCTCAGACTATCTGACTGGCACCCTCAGCACGTTCAACTGGGGAACTGCAGCTTGGGAGCACCACAGGGAACTGTGCTCTCTCCTGTTCTGTTTACCCCGTACACCTCTGACTGTCAGTATAACTCTAAGCTCTGCCGTGTACGGAAGTTTGTGGATGACGCGGCAATCGTGGGATGTATCAGGACTGGTGCGATGCAAACCCACCTGCACCTTAACACCACCAAAACCAGGGAAATGGTGCTGGACTTCAGGAGAAACAGGACACACACAGAACCTGTTCTCATTAAAAGTGACAGTGCTGAGGTGATGCACACCTACCTGGGAGTGCATATGGATAAGAAACTGGACTGGACTGCCAACATAGATGCTCTGTGCAGGAAAGGGCAGAGATGTCTGTACCTCTCAAGAAGGCTGGCGTCCTTCATATGTAAGAAGCTGCGACAGCACAGCGCTTACCACAATGGCGCATCCTATATCTCGCATCATCTCTTCCTGAGTGGAATGGCAGATCCGATAGGTAAGTTAAAACTGACTTCAAATCAGTGACATTAACTTACTAACATAATGTTAGCCACGGGAAGGGCAAGCTTTCTCTAAATTATGACTACTGTCGAACGTGTGGCAGTTTATTATGATGTCACAAGACTTCATACAAGCTTTATTTCACCTGCAAAAGCACAGGGCTGTTAGTATATATTGTCTATGCCGCTTTTCCTTGTTAGGGTCGCGGGAGTATCCCAGCTGAAGATGCAAAATGAAAACATTTTAGCTCCCTAATAAGAAGCTGCTCCTTTCTAACAGACAATATTGTGTAATGGAACAAGGAAGAGCACGTCTCACTCAGTTCAGAGTAACGTGTTCCACTTCAGAAGGTGTCTTCATTTTACTTTGAACACTGTAGAAACTCAATATCTTATTAGGAATATTTGTCTTATATCTAGTCAGCCAGTTTACGTTTGGATTTATAAATGCACCATATCTATCCACATAATATAATTTGTCATTTAGTTTTAGTAATGTCTTTGTAAAATAATTACTATTTCTCTCCTTTTCCGGTAAAAAGTCACAGTCTCGGATGGATACATTGATCTTGAAAAGCACCATCATGTAGTCCATCCGACCCAAGAAAATACATTTTGTTCCTATGCACAACTTGAACTTAAGAAGTAAAATGGTTGATTTTCTAAAAAAAAATTAAGCGTACATGCCGGTTAACTTAATGGAGTAGCGGATTTTGAAAAGCAGATTTAAAATCATAAAAAGTGGACATATCAGTAAAAAATCTATCTGGTGAAGGTTAAAATGAAATATAACATGCATGTTCTTCTTGTATAATTTGTCCTCGGTCTTGTTTCTACCAGGGTACATAGGGTGCAGTGTAAATAGATGTAAGAATGAGGTTGCGGGTCAAAGAAGGTTGCTGCTGTTGTGCCTGATATATAAGCTTGGCATTCACCAGTAATTACATACTGAAAGAAAGAGAGGAACACATCTTTGCCCTCTTTGGAAGGGAGACAGGCTCTCTGTTTCAAGACATACTTTTAAGTTCTTGTTGGAGCGCCGTGTCACCAAGGCAGTAGCCGTGTGTGTGTGTGTGTGTGTGTGTGTGTGTGTCTGACTTCAGGATCAAAGCGGCTGCAGTAAAGTTTCAAACCAAGCTGCGAATGTCTCGCTTTGTCGAACCTTGTAACCTTAACGTTGCCATTGATGTGCAGTCTGCATACAAGAAGGGACACAGCCTCGAGGGAGAGCGGCAAGTTGGTGGAAAGTGGAGGAGAGTGTGACTTGGAACAAATAAAGAAATAAATAAAAACTACCCAGGTAGCAAACTCGGCACGAAACACAGATGGCCTCTGGGTAAACTTCGGAGCGAATAGGGACATCTCCATTGGTTCCGTGTGGGTATGTAGATGTCTTGCTTTATAACTTGGCCTCAGTAAACACCTGACATCAACAATCCTAACTAAGTCAATTTCAGACACGACGCTGATTGGCACGCTGGCATGAGTAAGACAGATGGCGCTTTGCTGGAACAATAACAAGCAATCGGTGCAGATCTGCTGACTGACGATGCGAGGCAATTTTGAAATATGCATGCCAAGCTAAAAACAAAAAAAGGTTTTGGTTACATCCCCCACCCCTGAAGATGCAATAAATGCAAAATTAAAAACAGAGTAGCTCATAAAATGAAATGTATTTACAGTACATTATGTTCATATCCACAGTATGTACTCTTTGGGAAGTTGTAAACAATTTAAATTTGAATTCATCCTCAGCCGTTGGCTCAAGCTGTGTTTACACTAAAACCCTCATTTATGCAAGCCATTGGCCGGGCTCTTTTTTTTTCTGAGGGACAGGAAGGGAGGCTGCACTCAAAGACATCTTTTACTTTTATTGGCAGCTGCAACAAAGCAATGGGAGCCTCCGAGACAAGTGGAAGCACCTCAAAGGCCTTTTGCCATAAGCACTCGCTGTCAGTACGACGCAAAAAAGTTTGCGTTCTCAACAGAGACGCTCTCCACATGAAGCATAGATGAAAGAAACATAGATGTGAGGTCAGTCGTGCGCACACACAAATCACATTTGCTTAAAACAAACTCAGGTGGGGATTCAGAGAAACGTGAAAATTGTTCTGACATTTATTTGCAATGCTGATGACATAACCAGATGATTATTGGATCCCGCTGGAATACCTGGGAATTACCTATGGAGTATACGATCTCTTCTGCAACACTGGTCAAACTCCAACTCGTTTGGATTTAGGAACGTCCCCGGTTTTCAGTCAATTAAACCGTTTTTTCCGTTGTATTTACAGCCATCCATCCATCTATCCATTTTCTTCCGCTTATCTGAGGTTGGGTCACAGGGGCAGCAACCTAAGCAGGGAAGCCCAGACGTTCCACTCCCCGGCCACTTCGTCTAGCTCTTCCTAGCGGATGCCGAGGCGTTCCCAGGCCAGCTGAGAGACACACACTCCTCCCTTAGTCACCACCTATTGTAGTGGAGGAGTTTGCGTGTCCCAATGATCCTAGGAGCTAAGTTGTCGGGGGCTGTCATGCCCCTGGTAGGGTCACCCATGACAAACAGGTCCTAGGGGAGGGACCAGACAAAGAGTGGCTCAAAAAACCCTAATGATGAATGATACAATTGGACTTCGTTTTCCCTCGCCCGGACGCGGGTCACCGGGCCCACCCTGTGGAGCTAGGCCCAGAGGCAGGGCACGATTGCGAGCGTCTGGTGGCCGGGCTTGCACCCATGGGGCCCGGTCGGGCACAGCCTGAAAAGGTAACGTGGGTCCCCCCTCCCATGAGTTCACCACTCGTGGGAGGGGGGCAAAGGGGTCGGGTGCAAAGAGAGCTGGGTGGCGGCCGGAGGCAGAGGCCTTGGCGGTCCGATCCTCAGCTACAGAAGCTAGTTGTCGGTACGTGGAATGTCACCTCTCTGGCGGGGAAGGAGCCTGAGCTGGTGCGTGAGGTGGAGAAATTCCGGCTCGATATAGTTGGACTTACCTCAACGCACGGCAAGGGCTCTGGAACCAGTCCTCTCGAGAGGGGCTGGACTTCATTCCACTCTGGTGTTGCCGGCAATGAGAGGCGACGAGCAGGGGTGGCAATTCTTGTTGCCCCCCGGCTCCAAGCCTGCACGTTGGAGTTTAACCCAGTAAACGAGAGGGTAGTTTCCCTACGCCTTCGGGTGGGGGGACAGGTCCTGACTGTTGTTTGTGCTTATGCGCCAAACGGCAGTTCAGAATACCCGCCCTTTTTGGAGTCCTTAGAGAAAGTACTAGAGAGTACTCCGTCGGGGGATTCCCTTGTTCTGCTGGGTGACTTCAACGCTCATGTTGACAGCGACAGTGAGACTTGGAAAGGTGTGATTGGGAGGAACGGCCTCCCTGATCTTAACCCGAGCGGTGTCTTGTTATTAGACTTCTGTGCTCGTCACGGATTGTCTATAACGAACACCATGTTTAAGCATAAGGGTGTCCACATGTGCACTTGGCACCAGGACACCCTGGGGCGCAGTTCGATGATTGACTTTGTGGTTGTGTCGTCGGACTTGCGACCACATGTTTTGGACACTCGGGTGAGGAGAGGGGCGTAGCTGTCAACTGATCACCACCTGGTGGTGAGTTGGTTCCGATGGTGGGGGAGGATGCCGGTCAGACCTGGCAGACCCAAACGCATTGTGAGGGTCTGCTGGGAACGCCTGGCAGAGTCCCCTGTCAGAAGGAGTTTTAACTCCCACCTGCGGGAGAGCTTTGACCATGTTCCGAGGGAGGCAGCGGACATTGAATCCGAGTGGGCGATGTTTCGTGCCTCCATTGTCGATGCGGCCGATCGGAGCTGTGGCCGTAAGGTGGTCGGTGCCTGTCGTGGCGGTAATCCCAGAACCCGTTGGTGGACACCAGTGGTGAGGGATGCCGTCAAGCTGAAGAAAGAGTCCTATCAGGCCGTCTTGGCCCATGGGACTCTGGAGGCAGCTGACAGGTACCGGAAGGCCAAGCGGTCTGCAGCTCTGGCGGTCGCTGAGGCAAAAACCCGGACATGGGAGGAGTTCGGAGAGGCCATGGAAAACGACTTCCGGATGGCTTCAAAGAGATTCTGGACCACCATCCGCCGTCTCCGGCGGGGGAAGCAGTGCACAGTCAACACCGTGTATGGTGGGGACGGTGTGCTGCTGAACTCGACTCGAGATGTTGTGGACCGGTGGAGGGAATACTTTGAAGACCTCCTCAATCCCACCGACACGCCTTCCAACATGGAAGCAGTGCCTGGGGACTCTGAGTCGGGTTCGCCTATCTCTGGGGCTGAGGTCACCGAGGTGGTCAAAAAGCTCCTTGGTGGCAAGGCCCCGGGGGTGGATGAGATCCGCCCGGAGTTCCTTAAGGCCCTGGATGCTGTGGGCGTGTCTTGGTTGACACGACTCTGCAGCATTGCGTGGACGTCGGGGTCGGTGCCCCTGGACTGGCAGACCGGGGTGGTGGTCCCGCTTTTCAAGAAGGGGGACCGGAGGGTGTGTTCTAACTATCGTGGGATCACACTCCTCAGCCTTCCCGGTAAGGTCTATTCAGGGGTTCTGGAGAGGAGGATCCGCCGGATAGTCGAATCTCGGATTCAGGAGGAGCAGTGTGGTTTTCGTCCTGGTCGTGGAACTGTGGACCAACTCTATACTCTCGGCAGGGTCCTTGAGGGTGCATGGGAGTTTGCCCAACCAGTCTACATGTGTTTTGTGGACTTGGAGAAGGCATTCGACCGTGTTCCTCGGGGAATACTGTGGGGAGTGCTCCGGGAATATGGGGTATCGGACCACCTAATCCAGGCGGTTCGTTCCCTGTATGACCGGTGTCAGAGTTTGGTTCGCATTGCCGGCAATAAGTCGGACCCGTTTCCAGTGAGGGTTGGACTCCGCCAGGGCTGCCCTTTGTCACCGATTCTGTTCACTACTTTCATGGACAGAATTTCTAGGCGCAGCCAGGGCGTCGAGGGGTTCCAGTTTGGTGGCCGGAGGATTCGATCTCTGCTTTTTGCAGATGATGTGGTCCTGTTGGCTTCATCGAGCAGTGACCTTTAACTCTCACTGGATCGGTTCGCAACTGAGTGTGAAGCGGCTGGAATGAGAATCAGCACCTCCAAGTCCGAGCCCATGGTTCTCGCCTGGGAAAGGGTGGAGTGCCATCTCCGGGTCGGGGATGAGGTCCTGCCTCAAGTGGCGGAGTTTAAGTACCTCGGGGTCTTGTTCACGAGTGATGGAAGGATGGAACGCGAGATGGACAGATGGATTGGTGCAGCGTCTGCAGTTATGTGTACTCTGCACCAATCTGTTGTGGTGAAAAGAGAGCTGAGCCAAAAGGCAAAGCTCTCAATTTACCGGTCAATCTACATTCCTACCCTCACCTATGGTCATGAGCTTTGGGTAGTGACCGAAAGGACAAGATGGCGGGTACAAGCGGCTGAAATGAGTTTTCTCCGCAGGGTTGCTGGGCTCTCCCTTAGAGATAGGGTGAGAAGCACTGTCATCCGGGAGAGACTCGGAGTAGAACCGCTGCTCCTCCGCATTGAGAGGAGTCAGATGAGGTGGCTCGGGCATCTGGTTAGGATGCCTCCCGAACGCCTTCACGGGGAGGTGTTCAGGGCACGTCCAACCGGTAGGAGGCCTCAGGGAAAACTGAGTGTGTATTTACATCATTATATTTAACTACATTAAATAATATTTACCATAACGTAGTACGTAAAATGGTAAGCAACATTGTTCTGATCATATTTATTGGGATTGTATCCTATAAGAAATCATAATCACCACCATTAAACCTCATATACAAGTGAAAAACAATGTAACCACTAATATTATTAAGACACCAAAACTGACACCACTTTAATAACAAATGACAAAGTATAGTGAAGGCGAAAAAAAAAAAGATACTATCTTTGGTAGCCTATTGTGACACTGGAGTCTAGATGGTTGGAATGCTAGTTTGTGTACATAATTTGACTTCCTACGTTTCTTAATTGTTCTTGAATTTGATCCTTCTTTTGAAATGGGTGTTGCAAAAAGACCAAAGAAGAAGAAAACAGGCTTTTATCAGGCAGGTAACCTTCGTTAAGATTAGGTTATTGCAGGTCAGGGGTATCTAAACTTTTCCCAGCGAGGGCCAGCCTGCATCTCAGCTTTGTGTTTTGGGCGACAAAGCGCATAATTGTTATTAACTTTTTCTCCACTGCTCGTTCTTTGTTCAAAATCAGAATTATTATGATTGATTTTGATTTTTTATTCAAGTGTAAATGTTGCTACCTTTTATTTCCTTGATATTTTGACTTTATTTTACTAAATATTCAGAAATCCTCATTCTATGTTTTGTTTCTAATGTTACAATTTGTTCAATATTTCAACTTTATGCTTTGAAAATATTTTTTATTTTTTCTCATAGTATTAGTAAATGTCA
This sequence comes from Oostethus manadensis, assembly GCA_024372805.1. Classification (NCBI taxonomy): domain Eukaryota; kingdom Metazoa; phylum Chordata; class Actinopteri; order Syngnathiformes; family Syngnathidae; genus Oostethus; species Oostethus manadensis. The sequence goes on along the minus strand of QODF01000118.1, from coordinate 108,276 downwards.
TGTCGTATAAGCGAACCAGCGCCATCCCAGAGATGATGCCGATTTGTCACTTTAGTCACCTCAGTTATCCTGGTCCACTTTGCCGTTGCTGTCACATAGATGTTCTTCCTCCTGTTTGCTTCAACCTAGACTACCCCATGTATGTCCACACAGCCTTTGTCCTCTGTCGCTTCTTGTTGTTGTTCCTACACACTGTGTGTACCTCTGCACCTGCTTTTGTTTATTAAAGGACTTTTTACTTTGCACCCCGTATTCCTGTCTCTACAGCTCCTTGACAGCTCCCCAAATTTGTGACAGTATTAGTATTACTACAGACTTTGTAAACGTAAAAAAAACTTGCGTTCCTTATATTATTTACTTTTTCTAATATTTCATAGAATTAGTGCTCTTTTTTCCATTTTGTTTGCAAAGCTCAACCCGGGATTCTTAAAGGATTGTTTAACATTGCCAGATAGGACCATTTTTGGCGTTTGTGCATATAACTTCTCAAAAAATGCAATGCAATCGTTCGACAAAATTTTAAAGACTTAATCCAGATAATGGAATAATTCTGATGATAAAATAGGGGATCTTTGGAACTTTCATCATCAACTTTCATCACCACTAATATTGATATTGTTATGAATCAATTGCTAATGGTATGTTTTCCTTGTCATGGAATATAAATATGCCGATAAAATAATGTAGGACTAATATTTATCGTGTGAATCACAAAATGGAGGGAACTACGGCGGTTGGTGATTTTTCTAGTTTACTATGTTTTGACTAATAATAGACCATAGACTACCAGGAAGCAGTGATTAATTACAGTTTGAAAAAATGCCATATGACGAGGGAGAAATGATCAAACCACAATGTCTTTATGATCTTTGCGCAATAATGGGTTAATCTCATTAAATCGAGGTAAACCATTTTGTATTACTATAGTAGTACAGTCATTTCCCCCAAAATATCAATTGTCATTCTCCTGCTAAGTTCAGGTGACAGATAAGACCAAAAACAGTATCACCTTCTGTTTCATAGTAAAAGGTAGGATGTCTGGTGGAATGCACTGTAGTCACCTGCAATCATGGTATTAATTGCAAGCTGTAAACTTCCACTAACCACGGCCAGTAGGTTGTTTCTGAGTACAACGGACAGCGACAATCAATTAGGCACTTAAAACATGCCTTATTCTTGCTTATTCTTCTTACAAAAAAATGGATTTTCACAGGTGAGGCTCATGTGATCAATCCAAGAGAATAGGTTAACATCTGCCATCCGCAGTGGCTGAACTCAACACTACTGACATTTAACATTTACCTGACTTCCCCAAAAAGATCAAGCGAATGAGACATATACACAGGCTGAAACTTAAAAGGGCAACTTCTCCAAGTTTATATGTTAATGTCAGTGTAGTTGTCACGGTGACCATGAAAAAACTGTGAAAACCATGTTGATTCCCTGGTCGTGTCCTTTGGAGTCTCTGAAAACGATGTACTTAAAGTAGCTGGGGTGCAGGGACCTGCTGAAGGTAGACATTCATTTGAGTAAATTCAACGTTATATTGTTGAGGTTTTGTTGTGTAGTCCTCCCTTGCAATATTCTGATAGAATGGAAGCATAACAAACTGGATTTCCACCAGCGGAGTTCAGAAACAAATATTGCAAATCTTATTTTACTATTTCTTATTTTACTATTTACTATTGTAGAAACCGACTCTAAATTCTCCATTAGAGTGTGAATGTGAGAGTGAATGGTTGTATGTCTGCCATGTGATTGACTGGCGACCAGTCCCGGGTGTACCCCGCCTCCTGCCCAAAGTCATCTGGGATAGGCTCCAGCATACTCGCAACCCTAATGAGGATAAGCAGTATAGAAAATGGATGGATGGATATTGTAGAAACCACAAGTGGGAGAAAGTCAGTGTTTTGCAAGTGTCACGTAAGTAATGTATCTCACATTTCAGTGTAAATATTACTTCTAATAAGCAAACTGGTTTGAGATAAAATGCCTTGGTTAGCATTATATGTGTTCCAGAAGGTCCGGCTCAAAGTCTAAATCCAATAATCAATTTTGGACACACAAAAATGTTAACACAAAACACCTGTAATACAGAACAATAATAATTGTACACACATAAAATGATTTGACACGCATGTAAATAATCAATGAAAGCAATAAGCAAACATTCAACATCACCTGGACTACTTGACTGTTGACAAAGATAACTAGGAGGGACGAGTAGAAATCCACATAGACACCACCTTTGTGTTTTGCTGTTTAGCTTTAAATTCTATAGTGTTTCTCACCTTCTTTATCACATTACTGGCACATGCAAATTGATTTGGCTCCATTGTGGGGGGTTTTGTAGCCGTGATCAATAAGAAAAGCACAGGCTTGTGGGGTAATTGTGGCTAAGGCTGAAAACGGATGTTTTGTGATGAAAATAAGTTGGGGAGACAAAGTGTATTAAAAACACAAATTGTTTGATAACATGGAAATGTACTGTATGCCAAATTAGGTAAAATATTTGTGTTAATTTTTGGCATAAACCAAAAAATATCCATTTTCTATGCCGCTAATCCTCATTAGGGTCGCGGGAATGCTGGAGCCAATCCCAGCGGACTTCTGGTGGGCGGCGGGGTACAGCCTGTACTGGTTGCCAGTAAATCGCAGGGCAAACAACCAAACATTCACACTCAGATTCATATCTATGGACAATTTAGAGTCGGGAATTAACCTAACATGCATGTTTTTGGAACGTGGGAGTAAACCGGATTTCCCGGAGAAAACCCAATCTCATGCAAACTCCACAAAGATTCCCAATGGCGATTGGAAAGCTTGATTTCCTGACTGTGAGGACATTAGCCAATCGTTCCCCTGTATTTAATCTACCCTATATTTTCCCTTTTTTAGTGTACCAGTAAGTGGAAGTAGTATGTGCATGTGATTCTAACTGTGGGCCTCAGCTAGTGTTATTTTAAAAATCCCTTCATCACAACACAAGTCCATAAAAGATTGTGAAATTGTGATGAATAAAGTTTTGACAAGTCAACATCTATATAACAACTCCCGGAAATGTCTTGTGTTGGGTAGCCCTCCCGTGTGTTGTGTTGCTTTTGTGTATAGAGTTCTTGCATCACTAGTTTTTGTTAGAAGTGATCTCTACTTCCATACTTTTGGGATTGCCACACTACATGGTTAAAGTGACACAAATCCAATATTTTCTTTCTTCCATGTGGCCCAATTGGGAGCATACAGAGAAAAACACACTTAGAAACAGCAAATTCTGCAGGGTAAGCAGACAGATTAGATATAACCCATCACAATGCAAGCCAGGATGTCATCGATCAGTTATGTACTGTATATAAGCACACTGTTATGTTCTGGTTTTGTTGCTTAGGTTACACTTTTTCTTTTTTTTCTTGTCTCCTCTTTAGATCCGGTGACTTCCTGAAAGGGCGGTGTCCCGAGGCGCACCTGTAGCCACTTGCCGTTAGGAGTATTTAGCCACCCGGCTGCAGGAGGAGGACGTGGGGTCCTATTGTCTTGCCTGTAGGCCACGAAGGTTGTCCTGGAGTTTCAGCCTTCTTCGCTCACCCAACTAGTGATTTCTTCATTTTGCTCTTGTGATTTGCGTTGCCCTAGACTTGCCACAGTTTACCTCCCATCCTCTTAGCGCCCGTGGCACCGTCTTGGTTACTAGGTACCGGTTATTTTTTGTAATGTTATATTTTTTGTCAAATCCTAATCTTAGGTTGCCAGTCAGTGATTTTTCCACGGTGCCCTTTTAGTTAGTTTTCTTTCCCTTTTCGATACCCTGTTTTGCACCGTATCCCTCAGTTAAGTTGTTTCCTGCTCTTTACTCCTTTTTTGTGTGAATTCAAAGACTCATTGCTCTACTGTGTGGCGCAACTCTGCGTCTTGGATCCCTACCTGGCCAATCCATAACACACACATCTACACACACGGTGGATGTAAACCACAGCAGTTGGCAGTTCTTTTGTACATTTTGTTTTCTTTTGTGTAGGTTGTTTGAAGTGGTAAATGATAGGGTCACTTGGAAGTACATGTTAACAGACAAAACTGATAAATGCATGAAATGACCTTAATAGAGTCATGCTTTGCTGTATCAACACCGGAATGAAACAACACTGATTCATTCAAGTCATTCCTATTGTCAACAACAGGCAGTTTAATCTTTATTATTGATTGCTGCACAGCCAACACTCAGCCCCGACAGAGTAAGAAGAAGCGATGGAATAAGGAGGATGAAGCGGGATGGTACCGGAGGCAAAAAAAAGTGGAAAAAGAAAAGTCTGTCGGTGAAATAAAACGTTGGGCGTTGTGGCGGAGGGAGAAATGGCATTCAGCCTCCAGCCTTCATTCGTACCAAAGTTTTGAGAAGGGAGGGACAGTAAGCTCACCTCATATGACCCAGCTGGGTGTTATTTGTGTATGTTAAACAGCAAAAGGTATGCACATATCAGGGGGCTTTGGAATGACTTGATTCATTATGTCTAAACTGTTTTTGTTGTTAGGGTGACATACATCATTCATCAAGGCATAGTTTCATATATTTTAAAAAGGATTTAATCAATTGAGGATTATAAATATTGTAACTGACATGGAAAACATATATACTGTCTCTCCCGGAATTTATAACCACAGGTTACACACATTTAGAAGTGATTATCACAAATTACTGCATTCAGCTCCAAGATGAAACATCACTCATTGCACTGACTCGCTGCGATGACCGGATGCGTTACTGCAGACGTGTAGGCATGAATAAGTGACCTCATTTAGGACCATGTTCGGTCTGATAGTCCCTCATGCTGCTGCTGGGCCAAGACAACAAGACAATACAAGTCTGCATAGGAGCGGATTGTGTAATGTCATCGTTAGGACACAGTTGTTACAACCAACTAGTCGTTGAAATGCTAAGAAATTGGGTGTGTATAGGAAAGATTGTAATGATGATCAGTGATCACTGTTCACTCTTATACTGTATCTACTCAGCGGCTGGTGTTCTCTTTCTGGGTCAATGAAAGAGTTTTGTTTTTTCTGATATGTAACACTGGTGCAAGTCTAAGTCAGTACATTACATACAAAACATATGACACCAAGCATTAAATATCATACAAATACAGGCTCTCACGTTATTCAGACAATAATGGTTTGGTTTTGAGTCATTTTTATAGAGTGAGTACCAGTGGTCCTCAGATTACATTGTTCTGGCTTTGGTTGTTGTGTTAATTAACTTTTTGAACTTCATTATGTCTAAGGTATACGACGGTGAGGAAAAAAAAAGCCATCACCATGGAAATGAAAATAGAGATCATTAGAAGCTCTGAGAGACGCCGATCAATATCATCCACACTTTTAGTCTTAGCTGCTCAACTGTGACGTCTGTCACTAAAATGATCTGCTCGTATAAAAAAGCCACTGGTAACAAAGCAAAGTGGTGGTCTTATTATTGAGATGGAAAAGTTGCTTGTGCTCTTCCTGGAGGACATAGAAACAACACTATATCCCTGTGAGACTGATGCTGATTCAGGAAGTGAATAAAACACATATATAAAAGTAAGTCGTTCTTGTTTAATTATTGTACAGTATCTAGTGGTAAATGGTCTCTGCCTTGTAAAGCGCTTTGACACTGTCTCTGTATTTCCACAACATCAGGAGCAACTATAAGTTCAGTATGTTGCCCAATGATATTTTAACATCATCACGGGTGGAGCGAGGAACGAACCAGCAACCCTTCAGTTGGGAGACGACTATTCTTACCACCTGAGCCATGCCGCCCCCCGCACTTTAGGTCCTACATGTGCTGCGTACAATTTGAACAACTTAGGTGTTCATTTAGATTCAATTTAGGTATAAATTGAGCAACAATACTCGACTTACATCACAGTCTAGACTGAAGTCGTATGTAACCCAAGGACCACTATAACTGATTGGCTGCTTAACTGGACAGAACTAAACTGAAGGTGTTCCTTGAGACCCCATGAGCCTATTGGCACTAATCTAGCAAGGCTTAAACATTTTAAGCAATCTGAGAAACTGTTTAAGTGTTTTTGTATGTGATGCTATTTTGGATAGCCACAGGGTTGCAGATAGTAGCTCTGGCCATTAATAAAGGTGGAGTATCTACTATTACAGTGGAGGCAGCCATTTCAGTGAATACGATTAGTATATTAATAGAGCTGCTTATTACATGCTATAAAAACAACAAACAACAAAAATATCAACTCATATTTGAACTGCGCTGCATTAGAGACATGAGAGATGGAAGATTGTGATGCATGCGGCCCCCCGGGTTGCCAAGGAGACACGACTTCCCTCGCATGCATCCCTCGCATCCATCTTGCTTTACGAGTCACGAAGGCGATGAATATTTAGGACGCAGTAATCACGTTATTGATGACACTGAACCATGCACGCACATATTTTACTTTTCTTCTTCATGCACATATTACTCTGGGTGGTTACAATTTTAAAATGACCCCACCGTTGGACCCAGTTTCATACACTCTGTGATGTGGTACAATTTGTCTAGCTGGACAGCAACATGCATGAAAGTAAGGGAAGGTGATATTAAGAGCGTGCAATGCCTTACTGTATATATTTTCATGCCTGGACGTTTGTACATACTGTTAGCCACATGTATTACAAATGAACCTGATCTTGTTTGCGTGTGAGTTTACTTAAGACTTAAGGCACTCATTATATTGCTCAGTCAATACAGTGCTGATGCTGTCTAATATCCCCGAGGAGACACAAAACATGCCCACTGTTTCTGACTTTACTGAATCTTCCCCATAATGGTGGAAAAAAGGACAGAAACATAGTTAATGAAGAGGCCGCGCAGCCCCAAGCGTAGGAGTTCAGTCTACATTCATCACGGATTCGATTTCCCCCTAGTGCACACTGAGAGAATCAGGAATCATTAGAACACAACTTGCAGCCATCCCTTGCTCATAAATAAGCATGTTAATTGGACTGTCATAGCTAATTGCTGCAGGGGATAGGAGACTGGTGTATGTGTGGGAATCTGTGTGTGTGTATGGGAATGTAATTGAATGTAACATGGCGCTTACGCAGGTGGATGTGATTTTATGATGCTGCATTAGGACAGATGTGTGATTAAACAATGTGTGTGCGAGGATAAGCTTGTTTTCCTGTGTTAGTGGGATCTAAAAACGTGACTACTTCAGGGGTACACAAATACCAGGGTGAGAGTGCATATGACTCTAACCAGTTACTTAAGCAGGTGGATGTGGTTTTAGGATGCTGCATTGATTGTATCATATTAGACTATTATTTAAATAAGTCCCGGAGGTGCCATAATAGCATACTGAAAGTGACTTGTCCCAAATCTAGGCTTGATGCTAGAATTTAGACAGTTTCAGTGCTTTTACTAACCCCTACTGGGAACACAGTGTTTTATGTCTGTAACATCAATGCTAATGAGCTGTGCCTGTACATGCCTTTCTCCGGCAGAGTGAGTGGCTCCCAGCTCTATTGTGCAATTTACCCACTTTTTACATCTGACACATTCTCTTAACCTGCTGACTAGAAACCTTGCAATGGACTTGAAATTTAAGGTCGAGGTGCACTCAAAATGTGCGTTTTTTTTGCAGGGTTCAACCACCTCCACGTCATAAAAAAACCTGTTAACTGTGGTAACACTTCATATTAAGGTGCTTCTAATAACCCTTAATAAGTAATAATTAAAGTTAATAAGACTATTATTATTTAGTGTTCCCACTTTAGATCTAGTAGCTGTGGAGAAGAATTGTCAACTGTTAACAGTACATAATACCAACACTTATTAGCCTTTATAAGGCATTATTATCCATTACCAGAGCAATATTGTAATAGATAAAAATATCTCAGTGCTTATTACAATCGGCTTCATCATGTTAACACTCCATAGCCTTATTATTGCAAATAGGTATTCAATATATAGTTATTATATAATAGCTACTGCTTATTAAAGCTTATTACATGCACTTTAATATGAAGTGACCATAACGGTTCATTGTAAGGTTCATGAAAAATAGTGACAAATAAAACCTTGCAATCACCAAACTATATGGCTGAGATTACCATCATGATGATTGAGACGCACCATAATTTTTAGATATCAATACATAATTAACTTAACTTTTTTATTTAGGCGGAGTAATTTGCCCCCATAACTATAGCCTAACTTCTTGCTTTGCAGCTGGTTGCGGAAACAAACGGTAATGATTGTTATTGGATTTCCAACGTTCCTGTACTTCATCAATATTATCTGTGTAGCAGAAATTGTGTGCATATTTTGCTCTATTTTAAGATATGTAGAGAAGCCTGTTTTTAAAAAAATGTGTTGACAAAAGCCTTTACGGTGAATTGGTGCGCGTATACACTGTGTTAGGGCTAAAGGGTTTTTTATGTTCTTCACGAAAAACGTTTTTCTTTCATAATGTCATGAATTTGACCATTTGAGCGCCTCTTCTCCCTAATGTGGACCACAGTTTTTCCCACATTTGGTGCTCATAAACAGGCTCTAGGGACATATGATACTGTTATAAAGTCATTAAAAAGTACATTTTGTAAAACAGGGGAAATTTAAAACAGAAGCATGAATAAATGTGTGTGAGTGCCTTGCTATCTGAATTAGTGAGGTCAAAAAAACAACCTGAGCTTCACGGGGGGGACAAAAAGTACCAGGGTCCCGGAATGCAAGTCGGTGAAGTAAAACCCTCACAAGTACATAAAGGCAGGTTGTAGCATTTGGTGGTAAAAGTGAGTTAGTGTGAGTTCTACCAAGAGTTCATGTCATTGGGGAGGTGTAATCTATTTTCATCTCTGAAATACTGTATGTATAAAACCTTGTTGTCCATCCTGAGCTCAGCACATTCTGAAGATGAAGCAAATAATCCTCTGGCAGCTTGTTTGGAAGAGCTTGTTGCTGACTTTCAGCAGAAAAAGGAGCCGTATGTTTTGCTCAAAGGTCCTCATTTATCAACACGACCCTCAGTCCAAAAATATCTGAATGCTCGGTCTACGTTGATGCAATAGATGAGACATCGCCTGTATCAAAACATTTCCAGATTTGTCATATTTAAGTTACCTCATCAGTTCTAATAGTCAAGTCCACCACCACTGCCAGTACTTGACGTAGTCCACCCTCTGGTCCAGGATTACCTGGGATAGGCAAGGATAAACAATCTAGAAAATGGATGGATGGAATGTAGAACTCCAGTGCGCAAGGGAAAATGGTTAGCTCCAAATCTAATATTTTGGCACAAACAGTAACGTGGCAGATGCTTCGAGGTTTGTTTACAACATTTACTTAAATGGATTTAATGACCTTGCTAACAGCTTGCTACTTTCACAAAAAAAGATTTATGATCTGGATAAGTGTCAACTCCATGAACAAGCAAGCAAGCCTCTGTGAGCTCAAAATTAAATTTCCATAACTTTGTTTTCACTATGAAAAATGTATCACATTCTAAGCAAAGCTGAGGGCCAGTTTTTTTTCTTTGAATTCCCCTTATTCCAAGCAGCCACCAGAGTATAAAACCACCTCTTTTTCTATCTAGGCTGCATAGGAGGCCTCCCTCTTGGGAAAAATGCTGAACAGAGGAACTCTTCAGAAGAGGAAATCTCCCAAAGATGAGAGAATTGAAAGGAAAAGCATGCAATGCTATGAACATAAAAGACTGCCTGACAGTGGGGTTGTAACATGCTCAGGGCCTAAAACCTAAGTTTGTCAGTCTTAGGAGGTATTTTGGCGGCAATCGGCAAAACTAAAGATAACTGGCTAAACATTTTAGTCCCTGCTGTCATTAGAACACAAGCACATTGGTTGCATCCAGTAATATCATTCTGAATTTGTTAGAAATTCACCCAGGCATAATGAAACCCCATACAGAACTAATGAAAGCAACCAGGCAGCAGAGCATGAAATTCTGTGCTCTCACAAAGTAAGGTTTCATTTAGGATAAACTCAAAGGCTGTGTTTGCACTTGCATTGAGCTGTTCAGGAAGCCCAACTGCCATATGGTGTGAAAAAGTGATTGCCACCTTCCTGATTTCTTTCAGATAATCAGACACATTTTCATATTAGTCACTGGCAGCACAACTGAACACAAAACGCAGTTTTTAAATTATCTTCTTTTTATTAAGGGAGAAAAAAAAATCCAAAACTACATGACTCAGTGTAAAAATCTGATTATTACCCTCTCTGTTGCTATAATGTTATAAAGCTATTTCTAAAGCTGTGGGACTCCAGCAAAACACAGTGAGAGACATAATCCACAAATGACAAAAATATGGGACAGGAGCCTGGCCTGGGGCAGGGGCTCGCAGGCAAGCGCCTGGTGGCCAGGACTTCACCCATGGGGCCTGGCCGGTCCCAGCCCAAAGAAGGAACACAGGAAGCCCCCCGGCTTGGTGCCTCTGTGCTGGAGTCATCCCCGGTGAATGAGAGGGTTATTTCCCTACGCCTTTGGGCTGGGGGAAGGGTCTTGACTGTGGTTTGTGCGAATGCGCCGAACGGCAGTTCAGAGTACCCAGCAATATTGGAGTCTATCAGAGGGGTTCTGGAGAGCACCCCAGCTGGTGATTCCATAGTTCTACTGGGAGAATTCAACGCCCATGTGGGCAATGACAGTGTGACTTGGAGGGGCGTGGTTGGGAGGAACGGCCTCCCTGATCTGAACCCGTGTATATGTGTTGTTGCTGGACTTCTGTGCGAACCACAGTTTGTCCATAACAAACACCATGTTCGAACATAAGGATGTCCATAAGTGCACTTGGCACCAGGACACCCTTGGTCGCAGATCTATGATCGATTTTGTGGTCGTATCATCAGACGCAGGTCTGATAATACAAGAGAGAAGAGAGGGGCTTAGCTGTCAACTGACCACCACCTGGTGATGAGTTGGATTAGTTGGCCGGGAAGGATGCCGAACAGACCTGGTAGACCAAACGTGTAGTGAGGTTGTGCTAGAAACGTCTGGCAGAGTCTCCCGTTCGTCGAATATTTAACTCTCATGTTCTGCAGCGCTTCGCCTGCATCTCGATGGGGGCCTGGGATATTGAGTCCGAATGGGCCGTATTCTGTGCCTCCATTGCTGAGGCAGCCAGTTTTATTTGTGGCTTCAAGGTGGTCGGTTCCAGTCGTGGCAGCAAGACCCGAACCTGATGGTGGACACCGGGGGTTAGGGCTGCTGTCAAGCTAAAGAAGGAGTCCTATTAAGCATGGATGGCTTGCAGGACTCCCGAAGCAGATGACAGGTTCCAGCCGGCCAAGCGGCATGCGGCTTCAGCAGTGGTCGAGGCAAAAACCCGGGTGTGGGTGGAGTTCGGTGAGGCTATGGAGCACGACTTTCAGTCGGCCTTAAAGAGGTTCTGGCAAACCGTCCGACACCTCAGTAAGAGGAAGCAGTCCCCAGTTCACACTGTTTACAGTGCGGACGGAGGCTTGCTGACTTCGACTGAAGATATAGTTGGTTTGTGGAAGGAATACTTTGAGGCCCTTCTCAATCGCACTGTCATACCTTCCGTAGAGGAAGCAGAGTTCAAGGATACGTACGTGGACAGTTCTATCACCGTGGCTGAGGTATTTGGGGTAGTTAAAAACTCCACAATGGCAAGGCTTTGGGGGTGGATAAGTTTCGCCTTGAATTTCTCAAGGCTCTGGATGTTGGAGGACTGTCTTGGTTGACACGCCTCTTCAACATTGCATGGAAGTTAGGAACAGTACTTCTGGACACCAAACCGGGGTGGTGCTCCCCATTTTTAAAAAGGGTGACCGGAGGGTGTGTTCCAACTATAGGGGAAAGTCTACTCCAGGGTGCTGGAGAGAAGGGTATGACCGTTAGTCGAACCTCGGTTACAGGAGTTGCAATGTGCATTCCGTCCCGGTCACGGAAAACTGGACCAGCTCTACACCCTTGCAAGGGTACTGGAGGGTATGTGGGAGTTTGCCCAACCGGTTTACATGTGCTTTGTAGACTTGGAAAAGGCATTTGACCGTGTCCCTTGTGGTGTCCTGTGGGGGGTGTTCCTGGAGTACGGGATTGGTGATCCGCTACTAAGTGCCATTTGGTCCTAGTACAATCGAAGCAGGTGCCTGGTTTGCATTGCCAGCAGAAGGTCGAGCTTGTTTCCGGTGAACTTTGGCCTCAGCCAAGGCTGCCCTTTGTCACCAATTCTGTTCAGAATCTTCATGGACAGAATTTCTAGGCGCAGTCAAGGCGTTGAGGGAGTCCAGCTTGGTGAGCTTAGGATCTCGTCTCTGCTATTTGCAGATGATGTGGTCCTTGTAGCCTCATCAGGCTGTGACCTTCAGCATTTACTGGAGCAGTTTGCAGCTCTGTGTGAAGAGTGTGAAGCTTCTGGGATGAGACTCAGCACCTCAAAATCCGAGGCCAGGGTTCTCAGTCTGTAACGGGTGGACTATACCCTCCGGGTTGGAAGTGAGGTCTTGCCTCAGGTGGAGGAGTTCAGGTATCTCGGGGTCTTGTTCACGAGTGAGGGACGGTTGGAGCGTGAGGTCGACATACTGATCGGTGCAGCGTCAGCAGTAATGCGGTCACTGTACCGGACCGTCGTGGTGAAGAGAGAGCTGAGCCGGAAGGCAAAACTCTCTGTTTACAGATCGATCTACGTTCCCACCCTCACCTATGGTCATGAGTTATGGCTCATGACCGAAAGAACAAGATCGCGGATACAAGCGGCGGAAATGAGTTTTCTCCGTAGGGTGGCTGCACTCACCCTAAGAGATACGGTGAGGAGCTCGGCTATCCGGGAGGAGCTCAGAGTAGAGCAGCTGCACCTTCACATTGAGAGGAGCCAGTTGAGGTGGCTCTGGCATCTAGTCCGGATGCCTCCCGGGCGCCTCCCTGGTGAGGTGTTTCGGGCATGCCCATCCGGGAGAAGGCCCCAGGGAAGACCTAGGACACGCTGGAGGGACTATGTCTCACAGCTGGCCTGGAAACATCTTGGTGTCTTCCCGGTGGAGCTGGAAGAGGTCGCCAGGGAGACCGGGAAGTCTGGATTTCCCTACTGAGACTGCTGCCCCGCGACCCGGACCCGGATAAGCGGAAGAAAATGGATTGGAATGGGGTGAACCTTTCCAGAAGTGTCCGGCCACTGAAAATGGCCCCAAGAGCACGATGGCGACTCATCTTTGAGGTCCCAAATGACACGACACCATTCAAAGAACTGCAGCCCTCACTTGCCTCAATTAAGGTCAGTGTTCATGACTCCACCATGAGAAAGGCACTGGGTCTGCATGGCAGAGTTTCAACATGAAAACCACAGCTGAGCATAAAGAACATTAAGACTTTAAATTTTGCCAGAAAGCATTTTGATTATCCCCAAGACCTTTGGAAAATACTCTGTGGTCTGATGAAACAAAAGTAGAACTTTACGGAAGGTGTGTTACATCTGATGCAAAAGTAATGCCACATTTCACAAAAAGATCATATAACAGTAAAATATGGTGGTGGTAGAGTGATGGTCTGGGGCTGTTTTGATACTTCATGACATTTAAGAGTTGCTGTGGTAAACGGAACCATGAATTCTGATGTCTACCCAAAAATCCTAAAAGACAATGTCCGGCAATGTGTTCGTGACCTCAAGCTGAAACCATCTTCAACTTTTTTTCCCCAAATCAAAACAAAAACAAAATTTCAAAAACTAAAATAGATTGATGGCAGTTGGAGCTGCTACTACTAATCATTTGCTGCATGTTGTCATGTAGTCAGTGGCAGGTGGTGCATTTGGTACCTTGGCCTTCAGTGGGGGATTTACCTGCCACAATTTTTTTTTGGAAGAGACTGTGAGGACCAATATTGTTAAGAAACAATGATAATAACGATATTTATTGTTCGCCATTGCGAACAATTGTTATCCTGACTAGAATTCAAGCCACAGTCCTTTGTGCCAAGTGTAATTTCCGGAGAATAAACCACAACTTGTTTATCTTAAATTTTGATTGGATTTTACAATTTTAAGTAGGGTTATTTGTTGGCGTGTGGCCACGTATGTTTTTTTTTTTACTGCTGTGATGTTGTTTTGTTGAAGATTATATTTCAAAAACTAAGCAATCCATCCATCCATCCATCCATTTTCTATGCCGCTTATCCTCGTTAGGGTCGCAGGTATGCTGGAGCCTATCCCAGCTGACTTCGGGCGGGAAGCGGAGTACACCCTGGACTGGTCGCCAGTCAATCGCAGGGCAGACAAACAAACATTCACACTCACATTCGAACCTATGGACAATTAAGAGTCGCTAATTAACCTAACATGCATGATCCCTTAGCACTTACCTGGAACGGTCCACTGGGATTGATGTCAAAGTATGCTTTCTTCCAATTGGGGCCTTGGTGACCTGACTTGGTCCACAACAAGGTGTCCACCGACGCAATGCTCCTCACTCTCAGGAGAACATTTAGTGTGCCTGTGAAAAGACATACATTATTACAAACAGCTGTGACAAAACGCACTCACTAGCGCAATTACAGTTACAATGGAATACATCATATATTACAGTTCACGGTTCCACATGTCCAAAAAGGATTAGGAAGAAGCAAATCAAATTTAATTCTACCCCCCATGCGTTTCACATCAATTACAAGGCATTTGTTCACTTCCTGTATTTCAAATGTACTCTTTGCCAAGTTTAAGTATACAGTATAGGAAAATAATAAGGTAGTATAACAATGTGGTAAAATAGGAGCTTGCAGTTTGTAGTCACTGTAAATAAGTTAAATAACATTTCTAATAAATAATATCCTTTCATCCATCTATTTCGTATCCATACGGGGCATGGCTTGGATATCTCCATCTCGGCCATCAAAGTCATTAATTCATTTACCGGTGCTACTTGTGTATTTCAAAAAAAATTTAAAAAATGCTTTTCGTTTATATCGAAGGACGGCAGCGACAAGCACATTCCACCTCATGCACAAGAAGCATGAAAGACTTGTCATCTCAAGTTTCTTCACTGTATTTGACTGGGAGAAGTTCAATTTCAACTATTGTTAGTTAAGAACATGGTAGAAGTAGTTGGAATAATACATAAAATATTATACTATAATACTTATTCACTGTTATCATTATTTTGTTTTTTATGTTTCATGGCAGGTGAGGCTCTACCTTCCCTGCCCCCCCTGACTGCACGTCACTAACTAGATCTCACCAGATTTTGGCCCATTTATGATGGCTCATTTCAACCCAGATATTGAACATGGCGAATACAATGTATGTGTTTTATCATTTTACCAGACATATTAAAAGACCACATTGTAAAAGAGTTCATCATCAATGCCATTAATGGTGTACATTAGTGGACAAACAAAAGCTGACAATTTTTTGAGGTGAAAATTACCTATACTTCTTGTATACACTTGTACGACTATCCAGAAAATACAAAAATATTTTTTTTACCTCATAATATCCATAGGGGCAACGCAACAAACTCAACAATCGGCCATATATTGATGAAAAAATACACACAATGGACACAACGGAATTGATTCTTTTTTGATTAACTATAAATAACCACATAACTCCAGCTCCAAGGTCATATACTGGTGGTAGATGACAAAATAAGTGCAATCTGGACGACAGACCAAGAAGATGGAGGACTGCCCAGATCAGATACTGTGACAAAATGATGTGATACAATCATTCGGAGAGGCACTGACCTTCCATACTAACTTTTAATGCCGCTGTCATGAAGTGATTCATTTATATTACAAAGGCAAAGAATGACCGTGAGAGCATAACACAACACCACCTCCCTGGACTTCTATAAACCACCTAAAATCACAAGTCCTCTGACTCTCTCGGGTCTCGGAGTTGTTTAACAATCATTCATCTTGTTAGCAATTCCCAGACAGCTCTTAAGTGCAATCTTAACCAACATCCAGTCTTCTAGCACAAGCGTAGGGGTGCTAAAGTATCGTGTGTGTTATCGGAGTGTGTGTTTTTGCACGAGTTTGTAGATTTATGGCTCCATATGCCCACAAATGTTTCCATCTCTCCCGGGTGACGTTCTTTGCATCTTTTGGACATAATGCAACTCAAGCCTTGAAATAATCAAGCTGGTAAATTGTTAACGTGGTAATATAGTCTGTCACAAGGGAGGCGCGCCAAGGGTAAATGTAATGTTAGATGACGCCAAATATACTTGTCTTATGATTACATGTTGCTTCCAGCTCACTAAGATTTTATAATTCATACATTTAAGACCAAAACAGTTTGTACCCTTGACAACATTCTGAGTTAAAGTGTGTTTTTTATTTGTTGAATGGCTATTTTTTTGATAGAAATGACACAAGAAGATGGCAAAAGACTTTAAAATATTGTGTCAAAAATTGAGTACAGTTTGAGGGGGAAAAAAACAATTGACTTGTTTTGTATTTTGACAAAAATGTTAATGTCTAAATTTGCCCGTAGATTTTCTCAGTGCAGGGTGAGGAGCTCGGCCATCCGGGAGGAGCTCAGAGTAGAGCCGCTGCTCCTTCACATCGAGAGAAGCCAGTTGAGGTGGCTCGGGCATCTAGTCCGGATGCCTCCCTGGTGAGGTGTTTCGGGCATGCCCAGTCGGCAGAAGGCCGCCGGGAAGACCTAGGACACGCTGGAGGGACTATGTCTCACAGCTGGCCTGGGAACGCCTTGGTGTCCTCCCGATGGAGCTGGAAGAGGTCGCTGGGGACCGGGAAGTCTGGACTTCCCTACTGAAGCTGCTGCCCCCGCGACCCGGACCCGGATAAGCGGTGGAAAATGGATGGATGGATGTTCTCAGTGCATTAATACACTGTGCTGTAAACATCGTTATTTATAGTAGATTAAAATTACGTAGATAGGGACAGAAAATGGTGTTGGTTATTATTTATTTATTTGTTACAGGAAAAGGTAAATGAAAAAAAAATATTACTACTGCTACTCGTAAAAAATAAAAAACATATAAAAATACTTTAACGATATAATTATGCATTTTTGGCTATTCCTGTAGTATGCAATAATAAAAAAAATAATGATGCTATTTCTACTACTATTCCATTAAAATTAGATAATGATGTGTAATAATAATGTATTATTTATTAAAACAGTAACAGTAATAATAATATACAATATTCCATCTGTAATAATATTATTGTTATTTTTGCATGTTATATAATCATATGTATTAACTGAAACTATAATAATAATATTACAGTAGTAGTAGTAGTAGTATATTTTTATTGCTACATGACAAACAAGTTACCAGTAGGTGCAGTAGATTCTAAGAAAAAAACAAGACCCAGCATTCTTGATATGCATGCTCTTATGGCTGTGCAATTGGTTAATTATTTGAAAGTGGTGTGTTAAAAAATAGGTGTGAATCAGGTGGCCCCTATTTAAGGATGAAACCAGCAATGGTTGAACGTGCATTTCTCTTTGAAAGCCTGAGGAAAATGTGTCGTTCAAGACTGTATTCAGAAGAACAGCATACTTCAGTAAAAAAGTTGATTGCAGAGTGGAAAACTTATAAAGAGGTGCAAAAGTTTTTTTGCTGTTCAGCTAAAATAATCTCCAATGCCTTAAAATGGAGAGCAAAACCAGAGATGTGTGGCAGAAAACGGAAGACAACTATCAAAATGGATAGAAGAATAACCAGAATGGCACAGGCTCAGCCAAAGATCAGCTTCAGGATGATCAGAGACATTCTGGAGTTACTTGTAAGTACTGCGGCAGTTAGAAGATTTTGTGTGAAGCTAATCTATTTATAAGAACCCCTGCAAAGTCCCTCCGTTAAAAATGGGGCCTATTTATCGCATAGCAGGGATCATGGATCAGTTTGCATATGTCAAAATACTTGAAAAGGTCATGTTTCCTTACACTGAAGAGGACACACCCTTGGAATGGGTGTTTCAACAAGACAATGACCCCAAACACACTAGTAAACCAGCAACATCTTGGTTCCAGACTAACAAAATTGAAAATGTTTTGGATTGGCCAGACCAATCCCCTGACCTTAAATCCAATGGAGAACTTGTGGGGTGACATCAAAAATGCTTTTTCTGAAGCAAAACCAAGTAATGTTAACGAATTGTGGAATTTTGTTAGAGAATCCTGGAGTGTAATAACTGCTGAAAGGTTCCACAAGTTGGTTGCTCCATACCACACAGATGTGAAGCAGTTATAAAAAAAACTGTGGTCATATAACTAAATATTAGTTTCGTGATTCACAGGATTGCCAGATCCTAGAAACAAAAAAGTTTGTACAAAACAATTTTGAGTTTGTAAAGTCAAGGGCAGACACTGTTATTTTTTTAACACTTCCCTTTCCGAACAGCCTAAGAGCGTGCATATCATGGATGCTGGGTCTTGTTTGTTTGTTTTCCAATAATCTACTGCAACTACTGGTGGTAACTTGTTTGCCATGTAGCAATAAAAATATACTATTAACAGTTATTCATCTGGTTAGTCACATTGGACGGCTATTATTTTGAACAATACTGATTTCTTACAGATGATGAGCCATAGGTCACTTTCCGTTCATGATGTAGTCTACTCTTCATGTGACATTTAGAAAGACATTTAGGTAAACAGAATTATGAAATTGTAGAAAAACCTTAATGCTGATTCCCACCCTTACCTGACAGACACAATGAAGAGGAGAGGATTGTCTATTGACTGTGGTATACCTGAGTATTAGGGAATTCCGATTTTTAGAAAAGCACAGCTCTCCTAAGTCCACACACACACACACACACACACACACACAAGGCACATTAGCTGTGCAACTTTTCTTTTTCTGCCATGTAGTAATATGCTGACATCGATTCTCTCCCTGGTCTGCCTCTCATGCGCCTTGAAGCTTCTTGAATAAACACACAACCCCACAAAACAAACATGTCTCCTGCTGTGATATGCAAAACATAAGGGCATCACGCATACAGATACATGAGCCAAATCTTGCTTAAGGTCATCTCAGAACATAAGCATACTAATTTTTTATATGCAGTAGGAGTCATTACTTTAACAATATCACACGTTTCTTACCATATCAGCCAAACACTCTTTATCATAGTTTCTTTTGTCACAATTAATAGGCATCTGGTTAGGATGCCTCCCGAACGCCTTCCTGGGGAGGTGTTCAGGGCACGTCCAACCGGTAGGAGGCCTCAGGGAAGACCCAGGACACGTTGGAGAGACTGTCTCTCAGCTGGCCTGGGAACGCCTCGGCATCCGCTGGGAAGAGCTAGACGAAGTGGCCGGGGAGAGGGACGTCTTAGGTTGCTGCCCCCGCGACCCGACCTCGGATAAGTGGAAGAAAATGGATGGATGGATGGATTCGTTTGTCTTCCATCACCGTGTGATGTCAAAACAATCCGACAGTTCCAAGTCCGCCTGCCAGTGGCACCGTGCAAAAAAACAAGCCAAACTAAAACAGTAGCGCTGCCATAAAAAGTTCATTAAATGTTTTAAGTCTGTAGCAGTGTATCACAGTGAACGTGGTAAACTAGTTATGTATGATGCACAGTATTGTATTTCATAAAAAAATAACCACCACGATTACGTAATACAGCCTATGTCCTGCTCCACTGAAAGACTGGGCAGATCATTCCTCCCCCACAACTTGCAACACAACAGAGGGGGAGCGATACAAACACACAAGACTGGGGTTTTTACCTTATTATTATTATTATTATGATTGTACAACTTTATATATGTATTCTTGTATTTTCTTATTTTTCTTTTCTTATCTCTTCTCTCTTGCCTTGGTTGTTTTATTTTCTTGTTAAGCTATTAAATGTATTGACATTTTTGGAGAGAAACATGAATTTCTCTTGGAGATTGCAGTATTTTTCTATTTACAATACATACAGTACAAGTGTGCTTCCAATAATGTACTGTCTCTTTAGGCGTTGGAGTACTTCTTCAGTTGTATGCTTTTAGTGTCAATATCTTGTGTTGATGGCCTTTCCTGCAGCTCTCTGCTCCTGCCTTTTTACATCACCTTGCATCTTTGTCACATCCTAACTGTTTTAGTGCATCCTCTCTGCTTTCATGCTGCATCAACATCATAAAAAAAAAATCATCCCACTCTTTTCTTGTTTCTTGCTTCTCTCCGACCACCCCACTGCCCAACCCCCTCTGTGTGGTACCCTCAGCTCTTTTTAAATGTTGTCATCAGGATCCTTGCTGCGTCTGCCTGACTGGAGCACGAGCTTGGCCAAAGTGAGGCAATTAAAGTGACAACAGATTGGAAGCGAATGGGAGAACAACAGTGCGGATGAAAGGGAAGCTTGTAGAGGAGCAGGCCGTAAACTGCTAACAGATTGTTCTAATTGGTGGCAAGCGGCGGGTGACAGATGTTGCCTTGTTGCGAAACACCAGTGCAAGACTACTAGTAATGGCAACTTTTTATAGATGCCTCTGAGAAAATGCTCCTGTTTCTTGTTGAATTTATGCCCTCTGTAAATATTTTTCTCTTTGTGTTCCTGTCCTCGGTCCCGCATCTTCTTGAATACAAAAAAAATTCAAAAGCATGAAAGGTTTACACTTTTTTAATATGTGAAATCAATAATTGTATGGATCTAGCCTTATAACAGCTAAAGTATCTGATATTTGTATATCCATCACATTTCAACAACCATTTTTATTACATGGGTTTTGTCATTAATGAAACCGAATAAGTTTTGCCCATAGTAAATAATGTCAGTCCAATTAATCTCTTCCAGACAACCAACAATGTAAACACAAATCGCATTTTCCAGAGAATGATTTTTGTTTTGCTTACAGACGACAAATAAAATTCACATAACTAACAAATGTAATGGATATTGGCTTTTTCAGCAAAATATATGATATTGTCCAACTCTCAATTTGCAAAACCAATTTAGAATATCGTTTCCTGAGAGAAATCTGGTAGATACTTTCGGTAGGCCGATATTATTGGACACCCCTTATGAACATTTAACATTAATTTTACGCTTATTCATTCAATGAACTTTAAACAGTGAGCAGTAAAACCTGTATACTCGCTCACTTGAACTTTATTGTAAACCTCAGTAGGGGGTACATATCATCATTACACACACAAGCCTGGTTCACTTATCTGTTATCTGTCCTTTAAACCAGTGGTTCCCAAACATTTTACAGTTACACACTTAACACTTAAAAAACAAAACTTTTTTATATAAATTAACTTGAAATATTGCACATAATTAATTGATTAATTGTATAGTAATTTTGGGTCAAAATGTCACATTTTTATGGTCACTTTTTGTTAACGTTTCATAGATAAGTATCATCCTACATATATTTTAGAAATATTGAATATAGTTAATTGTTTAAATAATTTTATAGTATTTCCAGGTCTAAATGTGTATTTCAATAAAGTTTCACTTGAGCACTGATAAATAGATAAGCAATAATCGCAGGATCTTATCCAATCTGATGTTGGCCTCCTTCCCTTCCCCGATTCCTCACTAATATCCTCATCAGTGCACATTGCCGTGCATAAAGGGAGAAAGGATGGAGACAGATACAGAGTTGTTTGTTGTACTGTGTGTGTTTTATCAACAGATAAACCATCCACAGATGATTAAAAATTTCCCTGACCGAAATCTATATTTTCTGTGCCAACTCAAAAAGAACCACTAACCATTCTTCAGAGACTGAGTCACCAAAATGTGGGTGCTTTGCTTGGGCACTCTATTCTACAAACTAGTTTGTTAAGGGCACTGGTTTGGCCGTACGATAACCGAGACATTGTATGACAACCGAGACATATTTGTGGCAATAATTTTCTTTGAAAACCCAAATCCCATGACAATTGGGGCATACAAAACCGAGATTCCCTTCTAAAATGTTACTATGCATTGAAAATGAGTCTGCTCACAGCCATTATTGTCGTAGCAACATTGTCGTAGAGTCATGATTTCAAGCCATACTTCAGGCTGTACTGTAATAAGACAGTTATTGCAATAGGTGGAAACTAAGGGGTGCGGGTAACACTTGGGACTAGTCTCAAATACAGCAGAATGAATATGGCTGAAGTCTGTTACAAACAATAAATGATGTTATGTCCTAGACCTGGCGGTTTTATTATTGCCATTTTTCTTGCTGTGTGGCACTTGTCTTACTGTCATCTTCTTTCTATTTTTACAGACTTACTCAGGTTTTTTGAGGGGGAGGCGGAGCCAAGAGACACACCTGTTGCAAATTAATTTTCCAGCCTTCTTAGGTCTGTTGTTTTGTTCTGTTCATTGTGGGTTTGTTTGTTTGCTGCAGGTCCCATACTTGGAACATTAGAGCTCTTTTTACCTGTGCTTAGTCATATATTCCTAGTGCATATTCTTCCTAGTCACTTATTTTGTTTTGTCCCCTTTTCCTTGGCCACCCTCGTTGTGAGTAGTCTGCAGTATTTTCTTGTACTTTTTGGTAGTGTACTGTTTCGGGCCTTGTCTCGTCTTTAATTGCAATTACTTTTTTTAACCTATTTGTCCAAGCCGCGTGCTTCGCCTTTCGTTGCTCTTTTACCCTGCTATTGGAGAAATAAAGACCATTTTTTGCATCTGTATCGCTTTTTGGATTCCACATGCTGACATAACAAATTGCTCTATAAAGTCACTTTTTTCATATATATTAATGTTTTGATCGGCCACAACAAAGTAATGTTTTTAAATAAATACCTCACAGTGATAGCCCTTCTCAGCAAATAGGTGAGATATAAAAAAGATTAAGTAGACCAGTTAATTACAGATTATGATTAATTAATATTGCTATCTCTCTATCTAGCACTAATTGAATCAGTCCATTTTAAGCAGAAGGTGTGCATGTTAATCCATGTTGACAATAATATTTAGTTTCCAACACCCACAATTTGACGTGCTTGTTTTCGGGTTTAAGAGTACGACTGGGTTTACTTCATTGTTAGAGTAGAATACTACCCATGCAGACCATGCATGTTCTCTAAGAGTTTGTGTGCACATTTTGATGTGTGCAAGTTTTATGCAGCTGTGTTGGAAATAGGTGTGTATGCGTGGCAAGATGTTTAGGCTCCGAGCTGTGTTTGCCTTCTAGCCGTGTGATAGAGCATATTATGATGAACAACTTACCCAAGTGACTGATTGTGTTGTGTCAATGCTATAAATTACACACCCACTATGTCCCTTCAAACACACACACACACACACACTTTGGTAGTGAAAAGAGAACCCATGACACACCCACCCGCATTATTGTCGACTTGTCCGTTTTTCCCATTGTGGGTCAAGCACAGGGTCTGACTGGGATAGAATGAGGACCTTCATGTAAGCACAAAAGGAATGCCACTACGTCCTTACTTTATGGCATGCTCCATCATGTTTCTATGGAGGCTCTCAAGGGGCTTTAAAGAAGAGTGTGCATATGTGTTGTATTCTCTTCTGGTCTACTCACCAATGTGTTTGCCCTTCATGTGGTAGTAGAAGGAGACGCAGTAAGGAACTCTGCCAGACCCCTTGGGACCTCTGACCATGGTCACTTTAAAAAGTGGAGACAGCAGACGAGCCTTGTCCCCTTGAACACGAGGTCGAGATGCCTCAATGTACATGTAGTGGCCTGGAAATAAGACAAACATTCAGGTAGTTGAACTGCTGTATTGAACTGCATGTATTCATTATAATTTGTCTTTCCATTCACACCTTCTTTGGTTCCACTGCGGTCTGTCTCCGGGCCTGTATTGGCAGATCGTTTGGGATTCTGAGTCAGGTGATTCTGCCGTGTCCAGTCAAAGACATCGCTACGGTCTTGAGAAAAACCACAGATTCTCTCATCCTCAAAACCACACATGTGGTCTAGTGTGGGAAGATAGGAAAACAACAATGGGATAAATGAGTTGGGTTACGGAAAAAAATAACTGATAGTGAATATTGAAGGCCTCTGCGGTGGAAAAGTTTTGCATTTAATAACATATCACACAAACCACTGTCATTAATGACCTTTTATGAGACCTCACATTAATGAGCATCAAAAAGAAGACACCCAAGGCACACTGATAAAGGGTTTATGAATTGCCTATAATTTGGTAAATAGGTAATAATGAAGCATACTTAAACAAATTTGATAAAACCTGCTTATTTATTATTTACACAACATTACCAAATGGTAATCCAATGTAAATATCCAAGCCTATATTGTTAAAACTGGACCAACCCATGTGGACAAATTGGACCAACCTGTGGCATTTACCAACCCGTCTGCTGCATAGCCTGAAACCCCCTGATAGATTGGATGGGTTTATGAAGACTTTGTCCAAACTCAAACTGACCCGACTAGAAGGCAAGTTTAATGAAAAAGCTCCCTATGGCCAGGAGTGCTTTGCATCTTGGGATGCACATGGGTTAAAAATCAATACTGGCTCCCAGCACTCCAGAAAAATGAATCAAGCCCTGACCTGGATTACCATCAATGTATGTTACCCTTTTTTCCTGTCTCTAATTCAAACCACTGACCCGACTCACACCCTTCTCACTGTACATGCAATCTCTGAACCTAGACACTTCTTCCCAATGAGAAGCACGCTGTGACTTTTAGTGCTTTTCTTTGCGAGGAGCAGAGCAGTTGGAAAAGAGCCAAGTGCACTTTATCAACTGATTTGGACAGAAAACGCGGCTAGAATGCCACTACATAGATCATTGCAGGAAATGTGTCTGCAATTGCTGACAAGGACTGCTGCACCTTCAAGAAGGGAAGAAGATGAAATGTAGTGTCTAGTGCTTGTCTTTTCAGTATAGTGAACCATTGGAACTTAAGTTGGTTTAACGGTCGAAGAACTTGGAAATGACATGAAAATATGGCCCAAAAGTCAAAAAGTAGAACCAACAATTCTCTGGACAAACATTACCTGTATTGTTTAAACAAAAGATGAAAAAGTGGAACAGAAAGGCAGCGGATACCTAGGCTCAGAGCTAAACATCTTCACATTCAAATAAATCGCCCCTCTTTTAACAAATATCACCATGTCAATATCTGTAAGCTGTCTTGAGACAGTCCAGTAGCAAAAACACACACTTTGGAAGTACTAAGGTTGCCAGAATGTAGATCCAGACTGGAGAACTTCATTCCATTCACTTCACTAATACAGGTATATAGTCTGCAGTGTTTAGAAAAGGCTTTTACAATTGTCTGCACTGATATGTGTTGTCATCCAGTTTACTTTATGCTTTGATTTCTCCATCTAACAAGCTTGGCTTTAATTACCAGTGCCTGATACTGGTTGCTTTAAAACAGGGATCTCAAATTCATGACCATATATTTTAGCCCATGAAGCCAAGCGAGGACAAACCGTCAATTAACTATGAGTGAGCTTGTCTCACACTGCAATGAACAGGCAGGATGTCACCCGACTAAGCACTAACTACAATCTCAGTGCCAACACAACAGCGTGACATGACACAATGAAATGACAGCACAACATGTCACTAACAGTAAAAAACAACAACTATGGTTTGTCCAGAGAGAAAAAAAACAAAGTGTTCGCGCGTCAAGCTTTTAGATCGTGAGTGCGGCCTGTGACTCATGTGAGTCAAGTGAGGCTGTCGTACCTTTCACTCACTGGGAACGTAGGTGTGTGGGCATTGTACGAGACTAGTGCTTCCCACTCACTTGGATTGCAAGACGGGCTTCCTGGCTTTCTACGGCACCTATGACTATCGTGATCGGGAGAACCAGAGTGTAAACCCCACCGTGGCCGAGCAAGGGGCATTAATGTCGGATACTTTATGTGAGCTGTTGCTGTGAGTCCACCGAGGTCGGGAGAACCAGAGTGTACAGTTGAAGGCGTCACCCGCTGCGGGAGGAGCCGCTGCCATAACATGAACTTATGACACAATCAAGAGTCACGCACTAATCCCTTGCTTTGCCTTTGCAAACTGTCTGCATGCAAGGTTTTACTTCAGGCATGCAGAAAAAAAATTGCAACCTAATTTTTTTCACAATGAGCTTTTGAAAATCCGTGCAGACAACGTGTGTGTTTCCTGCAATTTTCCACATTTTTCCTTGTAGCCAGTACATAGGAACATGTACGTCGGGATGTAAGGCCTGCTTAAAAAAACTCTGCGGTCAGTTTTGTTTTATTTTTTTGCACAGGTTAGTTTTGCACCCAAAACAAACTGGATTTGATTCCTTCATAACAAAGTGCCAAGCCAGTAGGACTTTTTCCAATATTAATGGATTATGGATCTCTTTCCAAAGAGTGAATACCCTGGACTTTTAGCTTTTGACAAGTTAGTCATCTGTTTGAAATACAGTGGTGTGAAAAACTATTTTCCCCCTTCCTCACTTTTCTGCATGTTTGTCACACTTAAATGTTTCTGCTCATAAAAAAGAGTTAGCTATTAGTCAAAGATAACATAATTGAACACAAAATGCAGTTTTTAAATTAAGGTTTACGTTATTAAGTGAAGAAAAAAACTCCGAATCTACATTGCCCTGTGTGAAAAAGTGATTGCCCCCTTGTTAAAAACTAACTTAACTGTGGTTTATCACACCTGAGTTCAATTTCTGTACCCACCCCCAGGCCTGATTACTGCCACACCTGTTTAAATCAAGAAATCACTTCAACAGGAGCTACCTGACACAGAGAAGTAGACCAAAAGCACCTCAAAAGCTAGACATCATGCTAAGATCCAAATAAATTCAGGAACAAATGAGAACAAAAGTAATTGAGATCTTTAGTCTGGTAAAGATTATAAAGCCATTTCTAAAGCTTTGGGACTCCTGCGAACCACAGTGAGAGACATTATCCACAAATGGCAAAAACATGTAAAAGTGGAGAACCTTCCAAGGAGTGGTCGCCCGCCCAAAATTACCCCAAGAGCACAGAGACAACTCATCGGAGAGGTCCAAAATATCCCAGGGCAACATCTAGAAAACTGCAGGCCTCACTGACCTCAATGAAGGTCAGTGTTCACGACTCCACCATAAGAAAGAGACTGGGCAAAAATGGCCTGCATGGCAGAGTTCCAAGACACAAACCACTATTAAGCAAAAAGAACATTAAGACTCGTCTTAATTTTGCTAAAAAAACATCTCGATGACTGCCAAGACTTTTGGGAAAATATCTTGTGGACTGACGTGACAAAAATTGAACTTTTTGGAAGGTGCGTGTCCCGTTACATCTGGCGTAAAAGTAACACAGCATTTCATAAAAAGAACATCATACCAACAGTAAAATATGGTGGTGGTAGTGTGATGGTCTGGGGTTGTTTTGTTGCTTCAGGACCTGGAAGGCTTGCTGTGATAAATGGAAGCATGAATTCTACTGTCTACCAAAAAATTCTGAAGGAGAATGTCCAGCCATCTGTTCGTCAACTCAAGTTAAAACAATCTTGGGTGCTGCAGCAGGACAATGACCCAAAACACACCAGCAAATCCACCTCTGAATGGCTGAAGAAAAACAAAATGAAGACTTTGGAGTGGCCTAGTCAAAGTCCTGACCTGAATCCCATTGAGATGCTGTGGCATGACCTTAAGAAGGCGGTTCATACTAGAAAACCCTCAAATAAAGCTGAATTACAACAATTCTGCAAGGATGAGTGGGTCAAAATTCCCCCAGAGCGCTGTAAAAGACTTGTTGCAAGTTATGGCAAACGTTTGATTGCAGTTATTGCTGCTAAGGGTGGCCCAACCAGTTATTAGGTGCAGGGGCAATTACTTTTTCACACAGGGCTATGTGGGTTTGGATTTTTTTTCTCCCTAAATAATAAAAACATTCATTTGAAAACTGCATTTTGTATTTACTTGTGTTATCTTTGACTAATATTAAAATGTGTTTGGTAATCAGAAACATTTTGTGTGACAAACATGCAAAAGAATAAAAAGTCAAAAAAGGGGGCAAATAGTTTTTCACACTACTGTATATCAGAGTGAAAATGTCCCCACCTCACTCTGATACAACTTCCCCAGTTAAATTGAGTTTGAGTCCCCCTGTTTTAAACAACATAACAAAACTTACCAAATTCCATGTTACAAATTATTGGTGATTTAATTTATACAGCAATTTATCTCTTTATTCACTGTACAAATTAAGGCAACGATCACAATCTAAGAGCTTTAGAGATTGTATCAGCTGCTCTCTGTGTGTATTTGTGTTAGTATTTGTTTCAGCGAGCTAATCTATTACTCACCAAACCCCGCTCCACTAGATGAGCTCATTTCAATTTGCACCATTGTTGTCACCGTCTGTTTCAGTCTGCAGTTTTCTAATGCCCTTGCCCTGGCGGAGCAGAGTGACACCAGTGCCAGACAAATGCTGCATGTCTCTTAATGAAGAAGACAGGCAGCATTTAGCCGACTGAAAAAGACAAAGGCAAATGTCTGACAGAGATTTGATAGGCTGGGAGGGAAGGGAAAGAACCTAAGGTAAGATCTAGTTTTAATGCTGCATTGGAGAAAACTGGGAAGAAGTACATATTGGAGGATCTTATGAGGTCTGACCTCAGGAGAACAAAAAGGAACGTAAACAAAAAATATGGCTGACAAGCACAATAAGCTGCCAGCAACAACAAACCTAATTGGTTTTTGGAAGCACAAGTCATTTTTTATATGTTTTAATACATTTTCATGGACAAGTTACTTTAAATGCCAATATCTACTTATTTTCTTTAGTCATTGTAACCACAATACATTATTGGAGTGACAAACAGTGCACTCTCCAACATATGTAAATTGTGTTTTGATTTGTGTTACTTGAATTAGGCGTGTTACCTTTTAC
The DNA here is from genome assembly GCA_024372805.1 of Oostethus manadensis. Classification (NCBI taxonomy): domain Eukaryota; kingdom Metazoa; phylum Chordata; class Actinopteri; order Syngnathiformes; family Syngnathidae; genus Oostethus; species Oostethus manadensis. The sequence continues at coordinate 79,529 of QODF01000118.1, read as the reverse complement.
TTTTACATTACAGTTCTTCCCCCCTTGAAGGGGGTTGTCAAGAGTGAAACATTTCTTCGATTATACATTTCTTTGATGCAGCACCAAATGCTGAAAAAATGTTGCCTTGATTGACATGTAATCCTAGCACCAACAAAAAAAGCCAACCTTGCATGCTAAATAATATATTCACCGATAATGGCCGCGTTGCCATTCCCTGACATTTAAAACATCACGACAATCTACACTCGTTGACGGCTTCTTAAGACATCGTTCCCACACTCTCTTCCCTGCGGCGACAAGATTGGATTCTCCAGGTCTTTACAAATGTATGCTGACAATTCTTCCAGCAAACAAAATACATTGTCTTTGCAGAGAACAAAAAAATGCCTTGCTAATTTTACAGCCACCATCAATCATTTCACAGCAACAAGCTGTTGATTCTGAGAGAGTGAAATGTGGGAAAATGAAGGCCGTGAGAGAGACTCACCTGAAGGTCTTGGATAGGTGTAAGCTGCAAGAAAATACAGTAAAAAAATAGTTAACATGTTACATATGTAAAAACACAAAAGACAAATGCTCCCGAGGCAGTAAAAATACACCCCTAAATACTGTCATACAGAACTTTGCGTCAGATGCCAGCATGTCATGCAAAACCTCGACATTATTGATTAACCCTGCGCGTGTTTTATGCTTATTCTATAGCTTTTTAAGAATCTTTTTTTAAGTTTCGAAAGAGCAGCCTAACTACGGGGCATTAAAAGAAGACTATACAGCAAAAGTCACGGTATCTGAGGTCATACCAAACCAACAAACCAACTTTCCTCAGTTTTTATGGAACCTTTTAATGTTTTACCAAAAGGTTAACTTCTTTTTACACTTGTGTGACAGTGTTTTGTATGTGTGTTAAAAGTAAGATGCCCGAGTTGCATCTGTCCTGGCAATAATTGTTTTCTTTGTTTGTCATTAAAGTAAAGTGTTAATTGTAATATACAATTCTGATCAAAATTACAAATTATATCGTACTGATATAAATAAATATACGCATGGAGGTTTCCTTCCCAAATCCAGCACCCTGAGACTGCACACTAGCCGTACGGTAGGAGCTGGAGGACTAGTGAGCGTGAGAGCCACTGTCCAAGATGAAACATCTAAGATCCATAAGTATCAAAGAAAAGGCCCCAACAGACAATGTGCTCAGTGAATGTCTCAGACAATGGAGAACAGATGATGAGGTTCTGGAGGGACCATCATGGGAAGACAAGCCGCTACATAAGATGTACCATCGAAACATCACTGAAGTGATTGATTTTAGGGAAGTCCTACCAGTGGCTTGAAAGAGCGGGACTGAAGAACAGCACAGAGGCACTGCTCATGGTAATGGTAATGGTAATGGTTTAATTTTATCTGGACATGCATATACTGTAATTTACATTGGAATACATCACTTATCACAATTGACAGTTCCACATGTCCAAAAGGAGTAGGAAGGAGCAAAGCTTATTTAATCCTACCCCTGTAGGATTTCCCCCTATTTCAATACAGTTGTAGACTTCCTGCAGTTAGTAAGTTTTAAAATGCTTAAGTAAGGTAATAGTTGTAGTACAGACAATGTGCTCACACACAAGATAGCAGCACAAGAGCAATAGCAGCTCAGATCTACCATACCAGACAAGACCAAAGGTGTAGGTTTGTGCAAAGAGGCTCCAGAGTCCATAACCAAGTGGCTGGCATAGTGTACAGAAACATCTGTGCAGAGAATGGACTGGAGACCCCAAGGACAAAGAGGGAAACGCCTCTAAATGTGGTAGAGAATGACCGTGCCAAGATCCTGTGGAACTTCCAGATACAGACTGACAGAGTAGTAATGGCAAACCAACAGGACATTGTGGTGGTGGACAAACAGCAAAGAAGGGCGTTGTGGTTGGTAAAGCAATACCAAGTGATAGCAACATCAGGAAAAAGGAACACGAGAAACTGGAGAAATACCAAGGGCTCAGAGAGGAGCTGGAGAGGGCCTGCAGGGTAAAGGCGACAGTGGTGCTCGTGGTAATTGGAGCACTAGGGGCAGTAACCCCCAAACTGGAAAAGTGGCTACAGCAAATCCCAGGAAAAACATCAGACATCTCGGTCCAGAAAAGTGCAGTTCTAGGAAGCGCAAAGGTACTGCGCAGAACCCTCAGGTTCCCAGACCTCTCTTAGAAGACCCAAGCTTATGGTGGTCTTAAATCGCTTACTCAATCAATATTTTTTTTCCCTACTCCAATTTCTTTTTTTTGCATGAAGAAGCTCTACTTAGAACATTCTTAAATCCAGTGGTCCAAAGTATAAACTCTTGCAATTCTCTTAAAATTTTGATCAAGAGTATAAGCAGTGGTTAACTTCTTTTCAGACTTGTATGACATTTCAAATTGTTACTTAAAACAGGTTTTATGGAGTTAATCGTATATATTTATATTATTTCCTATAAGAGGAACTGTTTCCATTTAAATCACAGCTTTCTGAGAGGGATTGGTTCCACATTAAAGGTCCTGCTTTAAACTATTTATTTTTTGATCACTCACGCTCAGAATACTGGATGACACGACTGACGTTTTCTCCAGTGCTGTAGGTGGTCATGGGGGCTAGTCGGACCTCGTAGGAAAGAGGGATTCTCAGGTCCGGAATGGTGTAGGACATCAGGACTCCCTTCTCTGGCTCTTTGCCCTTGAGGTTTATCTGCCTCCACAGCAGGTCCTGCTTGTTCTGCATTTACACAAGTGACCAAACAGCAAGAGAGAGAAAGACTAGCTCAGATGTATTGTACACAAACATCTGCAAGAGTGAAAATGCAATGCAAAAGGACAAATAGGATCACAAATACAAGAAGATATACAGTAAAAGCTACACTTGGAACATCACTGCTGTCTGGATGCCTTTTTGTTTCCTATTCCTTCCACCGCCACCCACTATCCTTCATCCTCTGGATGTATTTTGCAAGCTTCCCAATCCCTTTTCTTAAAAATACTTTCAGTTCAGGATTTACACGGATCACACAAGCACCAAGTGATGGGAAATGCATCCAATGTTGGCACAAGTATCTCCCAGCCACACTGACTGCTGCTTCAGGACAAAACTAATAAGTTATCAAGGATACAAGGTTAAGCATGACATTTATTATACAATACACTCAATTCAGATATGATTAGATTAGAGCATCCCTAATCAGAGCTCTACAAAAATGTACTTTGTACTGTGGATAACCACTAATGGCATTGTATTGATCAACATATCCTCATATCATTTTACTACTGTGCATGCCCTTCACATTTACCTTAACGGCCAAGGGGAATAACTATGAGTCAATTCTGGTTGTATTGCAAGCGAGCCTATTTTAGTAGAATTTCATACAACACAGAAATGTAATTATCAGAAAATCACCGTATTTTAGAAACAACCTCAGTACATGTATTTGAGGCCGATATTATATTGTGCTGTATCAATTAGCTTCACAACAGACATATGGTAATTCCACAACAGAGTATATGTGAGTATCGGTTGATATCACAATCGTAAAATGAGAGTTGGACAGAGTATGGGATATCGGCAAAAAAGCCAAAAGCATAGATCCCTAAAGTTAAAGCATTGTAAGAAATGATCATATAAAGTGGTATGAAAAAGTGTTTGCCCCATTCCTGGTGTATTTTTTGTTTGAATATTTGTTTGTCAGACAAATATTTCCGATCAATCTATCCATCCATCCATTTTCTATGCCGCTTTTCCTCATTAGGTTCGCGGATATGCTGGTACCTATGTGAGGTGACCATGAATTCTGCTGTTTACCAAAAAATCCTGAAGAAGAATGTCCAGCCATCTCTTTGTGACCTCAGGCTAAAACCAACTTGGGTTTTGCAGCAGGACAACGATCCATAATACACCAGCAAGTCTACCTTAATTTTGTTTGATGATCTGAAACATTTAAGTGCGACAAACATGCAAAAGGGCAAACACTTTTTCATATCACTGTACTTTAAACTTACCTTAGTTAAAAGCGTGATTTACTTTTTCATAAAATATTTTCATAAAATTATGTCTAAGCAATTCGATAACATTTCTTGGCGAATACTTACATGTATCAGTCTTGCCAATGATCTACATTACAGGTATATTTTCCATACTTTTTTGAGTGTATTTGAAAATATATATTTTTATTTCCCCACACACAAATATTGTATTATTAATATATTGTTCTTTCTGGTCCAAAAAACATAACCCATTTGCATTTAAGCCCATGTATCTTAAACTGTATAGGCAGGTGTAAAAGTGCTAATCCAGTCCTACTGTTTCTCTATTAAAAGTAAAGAAAAGCAGGTTTGCGTACATTACATCAACACCGTTTTAATAGTGCCTTTGCTGTGTTAGTCCACCCCCAGAGAGAAGGCTCCATTAGCTGTGTATCTGCCTCTGATCCCAGCTACTTAAAGACCTGACAGTGAGCTCCCTCTAATGCATTAGGTCAGCCACTCGACCGTGACACACTGGTACACCCACAGCATCCTATTATCAGTTAATGCATGCAACATGTTGTGTGTATGTGCGTTTGTTGGCGGGCTTGTGTTTGAACTGGTTAAATGCACAGAAGTGCATTGCCTTTACATAGTGTACAGTCTGAGAAATAGACACTGATATACAGCATCTCACAAAAAGTGAATGCAACCTGTACATTTTAGCAACCATGTTATTACAGTATATCTTCTCAAGGGACAGTAGTATAGATATGGAACTGGAATAGTTCAGTATGTATATTAGCCAGATGCCCTACTGTTGCTTAGTTGGGTTCTGGTCTGGAGACATACTTGGCCACTCCATCACCTTCACCTTCATTTTCCTCAGCAAAGCACTGTCATCTTGAATGGTGTGTTTCCCAAGATAGAGGATCGAGCTCTGCTCTACATTTGTGTTTCTCAATGAACCACAGCTGCCCAGTGCTGGCAGGACTCATGCAGCCTACCACCACCATTTCTGTTTCATTTCTGCTAGCTTTTTAGACAATAATGACTGTGCATCGACTCGGTGGAAAGTAAATCTATACTGCTATAAAAGCACTTGACTACTCCAAAGTATCCCCTAATTTTTAAAGTAATGTCCATTGAGTAGTGTGTGCCGAAATGTGAGGCTGTACTCAAAATTGCCCATTCTTGCTAGACTGACAACAGTAAATGAATGCTGATATACAAAACAACAAAGCCCTCTTTTGAATGCAAAAGTAACTTAGCAAATTTTAGCTTCAGAGGCGGTTAAATCAAAGAAAATGCCACATGTTTGGATTTTTCAAACCGCAACGTGTCTTATCAAGGTTTCAATGAGTATACCAGTGGTTCTCAACTGGTTTGGCCATGGCACCCACCATCACCATTCAATGACAAGTGGCAACCCAAATTGCGCACATTTTTTAACACAAATTTCTCACATATATTACTTATTTCATAAATTTCAAAAAGTTAAAGATAGATTGTTTAGAAAACAGAAGAAAAAATCATATTACCAGAAGCTCTGCAAAAAATGTCATAATAGACGTAAACACTTCATCACAACATAAAACAACCAAGGCAAGGCAGGGGATAAAAAATAAATAAAAATAAATAAACACAAAACATAACTCTTCAAATATGTAGTGCAGTAATACATAATTAGGGAAAATGTCCAGTCTTGTGTGGGTTTTTATCGCTTCCCCTCTGTTGTGTTGAAAAGCCGCATGGTGTGGGGGAGGAATGATCTTCTCAGTCTGTCAGTGGAGCAGGACAGTGATAGTAATCTGCCAATGAAACTGCTCTTTTTTTCGGAGATGTTGATGTACAGTGGATGATGCTGGTTGTCCATGATCGAAAGGCTCCTCCTCAGATGTGGGGCTTTCCAGCTCATTGCCAATGTCAGAGCCTGCCTTCCTCACCAGTTTGTCCAGGCATGTGGCGTCCTTCTTTTGCAGACTGGTCCCCAAGTACACTAATAGTGGATTTGTAAGGGATTTTGTAGTTGTAAAATTGTAATTTTAAGCAAGATGCAAACGGTCCCTTTAATTAAAAGATACTAAAGTGCAGTTTGAAATTGAGGTAGAGCAAAATAAGATTGTGTACCAGTACAAAACAAGTTTTTTGATAATTTCAGGGACAGGTTTTCATCCACTAATTCAAAAATTATTTGAACAAAAAGTGTCTATATATGTTTCCAATACATGCTACAATAGTATTTAAAATAATAGCAGTCCAATGTGACTGACAAGATTAATAACTGTTATTAGTATATTTTTACTGCTACATGGCAAACAATTTAGCAGTAGGTGCAGTACATTCTCAGAAAACAAACAAGACCCAGCATTCATGATATGCATGCTCTTACGGCTGTGCAATTGGGCAATTGGTTGAAAGTGGTGTGTTCGAAAATATAGCTGTGTGACATTCAATCAATGACCAGTTTGTGAAAAAACAGGTGGCCCCTGTTTAAGGATGAACCCAGCACTTGTTGAACATGCATTTCTCTTTAAAAGCCTAAGGAAAATGAGGTCCTTCAAAACATTGTTCAGAAGAACGACATACTTTGATTAAAAAGTTAATAGGAGAGGGGGAAACCTATGAAAAGGTTTTAGTCCTAAAATCGTCCCCCAAGGATCAATTTTAGGTCCCATTCTTTTTAATCTGTACATGCTTCCCCTCGGCGATGTCATCAAGAGACATGGAATTACCTTTCATAGTTACACTGGTGACACACAGCTCTATACCTCCATGTCTCCTGATGACACTCGACCAGTTGATACTCTTTCTAACGCTATTTCAGATATAAACCGCTGGATGGCACAAAACGGCTTAATCAGGACAAAACTGACGTTTTAGTCACCGGTCCTGAGGCCCTGAGAGAGAAACACAAAACTACAGGCATTGTCCCTGAACCCATCTTTGCAAGTAAAAAACGTGGGCGTTATTTTTGACTCAAAGATTAGTTTTATTTCACACATTGAGAACATTACAAAAATTGTTTTTTACCATCTCAAGAACATTGCTAGAATACGCCCTATTCTCTCTCGTGGCAACACGGAGACGCTAATGCATGCTTTTATCACCAATTGTATAGACTACTGTAATGCCCTGCATTCTGGTCTTTCCAAAAAGAGTATTTCCTCTTTATTATTACTATAATATTCAGCTGCACGTGTCCTGACGAAGACCAGAGGACAGGCCCACTTTGCACCTGCTTTAGAATCACTGCATTGGCTCCCTGTGTGTTTCAGAATTGATTTCAAGGTTTTTTTTACTGGTTTATAAATGTGTTAATGGTCTAGGGCCTTTTTATCTTTCAGATCTGCTTTTACCTTATGAACCCTCGCGGACCCTGAGATCCTCCGGCACTGGTCTCAGAACCATTCCTAAAGTTAGGACACACACTCACGGGAAGGCATCTTTTCAGTTTTATGGCCCCCGACTCTGGAACAGCCTGCTGGAGGACCTCAGGGCTGCAGAGAACGTTCATGTTTTTAGGAGGAAGCTCAAGACCCACTTGTTTAGTTTGGCTTTTATGAAATTTTTATAAATCTTATTAAAGACGTTTATTTGATTTTACTACAATTGAATTTTATTAGGGACATTAATTTTATTTTATCATCATCTGTCTTAAATTGGGGCATTTTACTTGTTTTTGATCCTGTCACCTTATCTATATTTATTATTTTAGTTTCATTTTTATTTTACTTAGATTTTTTATTTCTCACAATCTTTACTATTTCATGATTATGTGTTTTATTATTTCTATTTCTCCAGTGTTGTCTATGGCTGCAGGGGGTGTTGGCCCCTGTGTTAGTGTCCTGGTGGCTGTGGTCTGGTTGGCTCCAGGAGCAGATGTGTGCACTGTGCTCTTTCATATTTTTATATTTTAATGTGTAGGTGTGGATGTGTGTGTGGTGGTAGCACGTGTGTGCGTGGGTTGTGTGGGGGGAGGGGGGCTGATGGGGCATTGTTTTAACTTTGTAAAGCACTTTGTGTTGCATTTTAATGTAGGAAAAGCGCTTTATAAGTAAAGATTATTTGATTATTGATTGATATTGTAGTCTTCATTGTCTGCAAAATTCCCTCATGCAACACAACGTGAACTGCAGCAGCGACACACTATCTTTTCGCCCTCTTCTACAGCAGAATAGAAGATCTGTGTTTGCAGCTGTGTGTCGGACAGAGGGCACGTTAAATCCACACACAATGTCCTTCCCCTTACGCTCAAGCTTGACCGAGTCGGCCATAAACATGGCCTGCACCTTGTGGTGGCATAGCAGGCAAATGGCACAGATCTGAGGTGCGCTCACGGTCAACAGGTCATTCCATGTTGATTTTGGCAAAGACCCAGTCATGACCCACCAGTTGAGAATCACTGGACTATATAATTGAATTTACACTACAGGTTGGAAATGACAGTTCCGATTATTTTTAACAAAACCAGAAGGTGCAATTATTTGTCTCAACTAAGTTTTTCTAAAATGATATAAGATTTTCTATCACCCTCTCAGATGTTGCCTTCTATACTGTAGCACAAAAAAAAACACACCCACAATGCATCTTGAAAGTCGACCACACACGTCACAGTTAATATTTTTTACTTTTTACTTATTTATTTACCAGCTCTAATGCACATTCATCACGATTTCCACATTTATGCAAATATGCGAGCGCTACGCCCCACATGTAAACATTTACACACTGCTCAAACAGCCGGTGCATAATGATGTGGAATATACTGTAGGAGGAAGGCATTGCAGTCGCCATGCAATATGCATAAAGTGTGTGGTAGCTAAGAGAGATGAGTCAGTGATGCAGTGCAATCTGACACTAAAATGTGAAATCAAAGTGTTTATCTGGTAGTCAAGGTTCCTACATACTGCACATACATGTGTGCACATTTGTGAAGTAAAAAGAAATTGACATAAGACACAATCATTTCCTGTGTGTCTTTTTACTGCATTTATATGCCTTTATGCTTTTACTGCTTTTATATAATGAGCAACACGTCATTGTACTTTATTTACAAACCAAATATCCACTCAAACAGTGTTTTCATTTGTCATTTAAAATAGCAGCATGATGTCTGAACTGAATATCTTTTGTGTAGGTTATTATGTAAGCAGTGGTGTGCCATCAGGGCCAGCAAAGCCTTCTCTGCTGGCGTAAACACTATCAAAAGCACTGACTTACATTTACAAGTTCAGTTGTAGTGTTCGTTCCATGAAATTGTATGAATTTATTTATCTCAGTTGATCAAAATAGCATCGTTCAGCTGCAATGCTTCCAGTACAGCGTGTGTATGTTACTTTTTTTTGTCCAATCAGATTTTAGCTCGTATGTGTTGCCATGTCAATTGAATCAGCCCAGGGCCTTCAGAATCAGGAATGCTGGCCCATGTTGCTTGAATGCTATTAGCAATGAGGCTGCATGCACGTTATAAAGCCGTTTTGGGGATGTTCAGCATGCAACTGTAATGAGAATGAGGAAGTGTTGTTCCCTGAATGAACTAACTAGAGACGCGTGTGGGTTGGAGACACATGCAGTATATGGTGTCGGAATTGTACTGCTATTGATGTGTTCAGGTCAGAATGAAGTTATAGAAATGCAGCAGCCTCTGTGTGACTGTGTGGGGATGAGCCTCCATCTGCCGTCATAACAGAGTCGTGCTTGTTCTGGTGCGCATGCATTAATTACACTAAAAAACGTATTTAAAATGTGACATAAATTAGTTACCGCTGTTACATGTTTTTTTTTAATTTATTTATTTTTGACAACACTGGCACTCACAGTGAGGAAAAATCAGTCCGGTTAAATCCTCATTGAGAGCCCGGGTCTCAAATGCACTTTTTTCGCACTACAAGCCAGCCAATACTGTATGTTTTACATAATGGATTATTTCCTTCTTTGCAAAGACAGCAATTTAAATAATGTGTGAAAGAGCGAGATCGAACGGAGGGATTCATACAATAGAAACAGGCAATTACGCTTGTGAAATAAATAAGGAGTGACAACTCAAAAGAAAGCAGCCTCAAAAAAAAAAAGTGAGTTTAATTATTCTCTTATCATCTTTTAATGAGTCTCTTTCATGACCGATCCAGGAGACTATGAGGTGTGTGTGAACAAGTCATTATTTGTGTATGCAGGACTATCTGTGCATGTGTTGGACTCAAATCTCTGTGGGGTCCAGAGAGAGATTAGCAGCATTTGTGGGCTTGTTAATGTCCAAACATTATTCATTTCTAAGATTTAAAGTACACCTCTAATTCATCTTGAGTAGTTTTGTTTAAATTTCTCATATATATGATAATAGGATGTGTGTTTGCATGGGAGAGTTTGCATGATTGAGTGCACATGTGTGGAGGAGGACTCCACTGTATGTGTTGTGACACATTCAGCGGCTATTCTAAAATATATTACTGTAGATGAGATTGTGTTTTCCCTCAAGAAGTGAAACATGTTGATGGAAGATAGTTAAATGTATTCATCCTGCTCCCGTTTCTTATCACATTCCAAAAGCCTGCGTGTTCCGTTAAGTGAGGTCTCTAAATTCCCTTAAATTGTCCAAAATCCACATTGGAATTTTTTGGAGTCTGAATCATAAAGATACGCAGTATTTGTGTCACACTAAAGAACACTAATACTATGAGAATAATGAGGAGAATGACCTAATTGCAGTAATGTTTGTTTCACTTTGTTGTTGTTCATTTATCCTTTTAATTGACCTTTTATTGTTGTTTCTTCATAACTTAATGAGCGTAAATATAAAATATTATTAGAATTTGTTCCTAATTGCACAATAATTTTATACATTAATGACATTTTCTTGTACCGTTTTATTTTTTTTATTTTATGTGGAAAACATGGTACTATTATAAGACTTAAGATGCATCTTTTGAGTATTTTGTTCAGTGATATTACAATGTATAAAAGAGGAAAAATGCTAAGTTGCTAAGTTCTAACTTGCATTGCATTGTTTTGTAATTTTGATATTCACTCGTGATGACTTGATAACCGCAGGACATTTATAGAAGATGAGATGGACAGGCGGTTTGCTGCGGCTGCAGTGATGCGGACTCTGCATCGGTCTGTTGTGGTGAAGAAGGAGCTGCGTCGTAAGGCAAGTTCTCAATTTACCAGTCAATCTACGGTCCTACCCTCACCTACAGTCATGAGCTTTGGGTATTGATCGAACGGACAATAATTGCGGGTACAAGCGGCCAAAATTAGTTTTCTCCGCGGGGTGGCTGGGCTCACCCTTAGAGATAGGGTGAGAAGCACTGACATCCGGGAACGACTCGGAGTAGAACCGCTGCTCCTCCGCATTGAGAGGAGCCAGATGAGGTGGCTCGGGCATCTGGTTAGGATGCACGTTCAGGGCACATCCGACCAGTAGGAGGCCTCGGGGAAGACCTAGGACACGTTGGCCAGGGAGAGGGAAGTTTGGGCTTCCCTGCTTAGGCTGCTGCCCCCGCGACCAGACCTCGGATAAGCGGAAGAAAAGGGATGGATGGATGGATGGGTGGACTTGATACTTAATTCTTCTATAATGTGTTTAACCAAAAAAATAATGTTACTATAATAAAGATGTTTTCTGTGATCAAAATGTGATCATTTTAATGACTGAATGCCATCTCTAAGGGAGAAACCCGTCACCCTGAGGAGGAAACTCATTTTGGCCGCTTGTACCCGCGATCTTGTCCTTTCGGTCACTACCCAAAGTTCATGATCACAGGCAAGGGTAGAAACATAGATCAACTGGTAAATCACCACAAAACACCGATGCAGAGTCTGCATCACTGTAGACGCCCCAACAGTTCGCCTGTCGATCTCGCGTTCCATCCTCCCCTGAATTGTGAACAAGTACAGCATCAATCGCTACGGCACCTTCCGCAGGTGTACCAACATCTGGCTGACCAATCGTACGTGTTCACAAGGAAATTACTTCCAAGATGAAATATTACCTAAACTAGTCGGGTGACTATCCATGCGTACGGAAATCAATTCACGGTGAATGTCACACAGTCTGCACAGTTTGCAGCGTTGATATTTCCATCAATGCGGGGAGAGAAGTGATATACTTTGAAACTTTGACACAGAGGTAGGACAAAGGGGATCCAGAGGTACGTTCATGTACCAAAACAGGGTGGCCAGTGCACCACATCACTCAATCCATGGATGTGCAGTTCAAAACTCACTCATTGCAGATGACTTAAAACACCAATAATAAAACACTCTTGTCCTACTGAGCGGTGAAGCCAAAACCTTTTGTGCATGAGCCCACCTTTATGCTTTCACACGCAGCATCAAGCATTTGGGAACAACAAAGAGAACAATAGAAGTCCATTTGTGGCAGAATTGGACAAAGTTATACATAACTTTTGTTTTGTCCCGAATGCTTGTTGAAACATAAAAAACAAAACTGCCTAAATATGCAAAAACTATGGGTTTTCTACCAGTTTATTACATTTTCCATAAAATAATAGTCATTTTTTCATATGAAATTGATACACATTTAAACAAAATTTGTTGAACTTCTTTACAAAACATATTTTGCTAAAAAAAAGTCTCTTTTTTTTTTTTAATCGTTGCATTGTTTTATTGTTTTCCAGAGCCCAGTTTGGCCCTGCCCACGGACTGGACGTTGGGTAGCCCTGCTATAGAAAATCTATTACTTCTGTTGTTTGCTGTAGGTCCTTTAAAATATCAACATACTCCTGTCATTTAAATATCCTAGACCTGTGGTTCCCAAACGTTTTTACACTCGCGTACCCCTTCAGACATTTGACATGAAGACATGTACCCTTTACTCCTGCATACACCTTACACAAAACATACACCTTTTTATTTGAATAATATTAAATATTGAACATAATTGACTGGTTCGTTAATTTGATTGTAATTCTTGGTCAAAAATGTCTATTTTGCATGGTCACATTTTGGTAAAGACTGACATGAGCACTGATAAATAGAGAAGTAATCAACCTACTACTTTCGTTTGAATGGCTTGAATTTCTGCACCACTTTTTTTGGCCACTCACAATGGCTGTATATTAATTTAATACTATATTAATATAAATGTAATACCAAATTTAAGGAAAATGTTAATGTTTGGGCTTGCAAAAACAAGGAAAAGCTGTTATAAAATAACTACACCCAACACAGTTCTGAGTGCATCCATGTTGTTTGTGATGTAAATACAAGTTGTGTGTGTGACATCACACTTTGTCACAGAAAGTGACATTTGGAAACGCAAAACTTCAGTTATTTGCGTCCATACTCAAAACGTGTGACCGGAGTTTTCTCCAAACCTACACTTTGCCCGTAGGTGTTGAAAACCTTCGTTTTCACCGCTATATATCTGCGGGCTTGTGTGGATGATAGGTCTAATCGTGGAAAACGAACTTTGTTTTATAAAATACCCGCCTACGTGTGGACCGGGCCTAAGATGTATGCACTGTAGGCATTGACTAACTAACAGTAGGAGGCCCTTGTGGTTGACAAACAGTCGGGAGTATAAAGTACAATATAAGTTAAAGCTGACACGCGTGAAGTCAGCCAGTCTTTCAGTAAAGACGTCTGCTCTGCAACATCTGATCTGTTACCGTCTCAATGCGTCCCCCGAGAGCCCCACATCATTGGGCATGTGCTAAAAAGATGGAGTGTTGAGGCGTTAAGAGGATGAGCCGCGGAAAGTGTTGCAGAAATAGATGGCTTGTGAAATTGATATGGTATTACTTTGCAATGTTCTCCTAGTCTATTTAATAGTCGAGGGGACCGGAGAGATGTGCTGTTTTTACTTTAATTTCCGTCTTATTTCTTCCTTTCACACCATCTTGCGCTCAATCTTGCTTGTGGTTTTTACTCTCGCTTCCAATTTTCCATGTACTTTATATATACACTTTATTTATCTTGACTATCTTTCATGAAACTGCCACTTAAGCTATTACTTGAAGCTTTTAACAGCTTTTAAATGTCATCAGTCTGTACTAAAAACAAGATAACAGAGAGAGCCACAGGTGCAAGGATTGCAGGCGTAGAAATGGTAAACAAAGGGAATAAATACAGAAAATATGAAATAATATAGGCCAGTGTGTGTGTGTGTGTGTGTGTTTTCATAATCAAAGGACAGAGCACAGGGTCCGAGGAGAAAACGGAGGTCTGAGGCACACAATGAAAATGGAATCTCAAGGAAGGACAGAACTAATTCTCTTCCTCCCTGTAGAGACTTACTTAATTTGGCCGGCATCCGAGTATTAAAATAGGAGGAGAATCAGCCATTCAGCTGCACAAAAGCAAGCTGGCAGGCTCTGCAGTCTGGATGGAGTACGCACACCCGCACACACGCGCACGTACACACTTTCTTCAGCAAACTGAAGAAAGACGGTCTTGAAAGCTCAGTGGGAAAAAAGGAGTAATTACTCTGATTAAAAAGCATGTAGCCACTTAGATTGCATTGTAAAAATCATACCGTTTCCTCACTTTCTGTTAAAAGGCATTTCATTGACGGCGTATTCAACATCATCTTATTACAAAGCCTTGGATGGCAAAGAGCTGTCATTTAAAAATTAACTCATTGACAGTTGTGAGCTCCAACAGAGAAGAAGAGGCAGTGCCATTGGTCATTCAGCGAAAGTCCCCAATTGATTGTTGCTCCCCCTCCCTGAGACTCATAGATACTCAAGGCCTCGTGTTTATTTGCAATAATTTAATGTGCATTGCATGAGTGTAAGTTTTACGTCACCTTTCGGACAACGATCCGGTAGCCGATGATTCCATCTGTGGCTTCGGGTTCTCTCTGGGTCCACTGCAGGTTGTAAGAGTAGTTGTTCCCTTTTAGAATCCTCACCGGGTTGGGGGTGTCAAAGTAGAATTCAGCGTCGTATGGTTGTGCTACGAGAAAAAACAGAATGGAAAAAAAAGACAGAGGCGCTCAGTACAGTATATTGGCTTTCTTACCAACATCCAATATCGTCTAGCACTTCATTACCGACACAGATACAGGCAGTAAGTAGGTCTTCCCTCACACTAATGTTCTATAATTAAAACATGATGCTTCTTCTACTGAATGCATTTCATGAATAAAAAAAAGTTTGGGCGAAATACAAAAAACACTACATTATGCAAGACAAGTTATAGAAAAAAACAACGCATGCACGGCCTGAGGTGTGATATTAGATTAAAAGAATTTAAAAAATCAACATTTTATAACCAGCCCTTTCTTTTATATTCCGTATCACAGGTTGGACTTTAGTTTTGGTTTTCCTTAGTTTCCATAGTTCCTTAGATTCACTCCGTGAAAAGTAACACTCAAACTGACTATGCAAATTGTATAGTCACATTCCAAAGGTGAATTTCTCGATCGCGGACATAGTGAGCTTGTTGCTCTGTGGAGCACAGTGCATTTCAAAGAGGATGTTATAGTGTTATTATTGACAGTAAAATCGAAAACGATATATTATCTTACATTCCTAAAAAAATCTAAATTCAAATAATGGTGTTGGACGGAATGGACGGAAAACCTTGGTTTTGGTGTCCCTTTTAAGAATGTTAAAAATGTGATGCACATCTGTGACATAATTCATGTTTATTAATTTAGCCTCATCTGGCAGTAAAGGTATTTCACGAAATAATTGCACTGTATTGTGTGCAATCCCTTGGAGTGTAAATTTACTTGTATTTCCTTTTATTTGTAATCCCTTGTCAATATAATTTGTAAATATTGCATTGCGAGTGTTTTTCTTCTTTTTTTGGAATTGAGCTACTGAAACCACACAAATTCCCTTGTGGATCAATAAAGTCTAAGTCTATATTTAAATTTTGCCTTCTGTCTTTGAAATTACAACTGTGTGTTTTATTGCCTTTACATTCTAATCTAAAATAATGTACTTTTTGAGGTTCCACACTGTGACATATTCCCTTCATTTGGCCTTGGTAAAGGTTTACACTCTACTGAACGTTCTAGTGACCTCACCACTTGATGCCTTAAGAGTTGCGCTGGACGTCGGGTAAACAGTACGGTCTTTTAACTCAATGGCTAGCGCTCTCAACTTTCATTCTGCGAACCCTGGTTCTGGTCCTGGGCAGCGGCAGACCAGATGGGTTACAAAAGTGCTGTAACCTGAATGAGTGGCATTTAGGGGTTGAGAGTAATGGACGCCATCTGGTGCAGCTGTACAAGCGTGCGTTAGTAAACCTCATTCCCTGACACCTCAACAGTTGCGCTGCACGTTGAGTTGACAGCTCGATGCCTGGTGCTTTCAACTGTCATTCAGTGGGCCCTGGTCGAGCCAAGAGGCGGACCAGACAGGTTACAGCTACGCAGACTACAAAACTGTAATTTTCATATTCACTCACCAGAAACGTTAAATCTGCACATGGAAGTCCCTGCACTATTGCTGACTCTGCACTCATAAGACCCGTTGTTGTTAGGGTCCAGCTTGAACTTGAACTCTGGGGTCTCCTTCAAGTCCGGCATGGGCATACGGATTAGGTCGCCGTTGCGAAACCAGCGGATGTCCGTAAGACGTGGTGGGTTGGAGCGCAAGACCGAACACCTGAGGGTCACCATGTGATTGTTCCTTGCACGGGTGTCCTGATATACTGGATCCAGAATGGGAGGATCTGTAAAGACAACAGGATCAAGCTTGTCAAGTTATCTAGATGCATAATCTGTGCAATCCAATGTGGCTGCAGCCATTTACAGATCTGCTAAACAGTCTGCTGTTTGTTGATAACAACCATAATTATCTCACTGAAGTCCAATTGTTTTGTAATTACTCTTGGTTTTATTCTTCGCCTAGCACTCCCTTGTGTATTGGCCATCACAGTAATACCACAAGACATCATTAGAGTCCAAGAAATCATTCGTCTCGCATAACATTATTACCAAGAGTGATCCCATATTTCCAGAAAGCACAATCCCATCTCTGCAGTTAACCTATGCTAACCAGCCTAATTAACCTGCCGGCAGCCTTGTATGCCTTTGCGGTTAATGACTGACTCGGTGCTGTTGCCCCGGGGTTAGCCAAGACACAACACAGGCAAATTAGTCTGCCACAAATCACCAGGCAGCAAGTTCACCCCCGGCTAATCATTTGGATAATAGACACTCTGCTAATGGCGGTATTGCCTCCCGAACGGTGATGGCATTGTGTGTTCGGGCCCCGAGAGGTGTGGCGGCACGACTACAGTACATTATGAGTCAGGTTTATCAGATGCCGATGTAATTATACTCTAATCTATGTAATTTAGAAGGACTGGGATGGAGACTGAAGAAGCCAGCAAAAGACAAGAATACTCTCACGTTACTAATGGTAGGAAGAGGACTGTTTATAATGAGGACCCATTAGAGCCACCATGCAGGTACATCATGTCGGAGCAAACATGACGAGGGATGGCTGATTGGTGAAGGGTCATTTTGTAATCCTGTGGACTGATTAGTGTACGCTCACATACCGTGCTGCTGTTTATAGGCACACATATGCATACTGACGCCTGTTTGACTTTGGCAACCTGTGACAAGGGCGCAGAGAGAAAGTTAACTGTGAAGAAGGCAGAGGAGGAGCTGCAGCTTAGATTGAACATGAAGACACTTGCGTGGCACATTTGTACATACATTGGTAAATGGTACGCATTGAACACGGTGACCAAACACATGTATTAGCCACTGAAGTGAAACGGAGAGGGGGTGGGTTTAAATAAGCTTGGCTTTTTGGATATGTGGAATACATTCTGTGTTCAATTGTATGCATGTTCAAAATAACATGAAAGTAGTTCCATTACCATTTTTTCATTTGACACAATTGGCAGCCAAACTTGCTGAACTAAGCTTGTTGCTTTTAACTTTTTTCCATAAATCAAAACAAAAATTAAAAATGACAGCAGGTTTTTGTGCTGCTGCAGTTTTGCAAAGTTATGTAAAGACACATGTTCTGTAGATTGCAGAATACGGTAAATTTGTTTTATGTTAAAAAGAAAACTGCACTTTTTTTGGAATCGTCATCCAAAATCCTTATATGAGACAGGAACACCCATGTCTTTCTCTCCTCTGTGCTTTGTAAAGATATACAAAAGATAAAAATGGAGGGCTCAGTAGTGCACGTAATGGGATCCACATATGCTGCCCACAAAGACTGCTATTAAAACACCTACAAAACCTCCAACAATGTTTTATGGTTTCATATACAGTGCAGTACATGCTGTGCCCATGTAGTAACAGGTACATTCATGGTAACATGTAATACTTACAGTATTTGCCGTTGTTTGGTCCTTGTAAGCATTACCAGAACTTCCTTTCACATAGCAAAGTAGAAACAAACACCTACAGCGAGCGTAAATTTGTGCCAAAAACAGAAATACCCTGCCTGGCCAAAACAAACAAACAAAAAAAAGTTGCCACCTGTATTTAAGTAAGCAAATAGGTAGGAGGTTGCTGCAGTTGGTCAGGTCTAGGTTCAGCACCACTATGTGCTCAAAGAATGAGGTCAGCTGACTACTTGAATATACTAAATGAGCAGCTTATTCCATTAATGAATTTTTTTCTTCCCTGATGGCACGGGCATATTCCAAGATGATAATGCCAGGATTCATCGGGCTCAGATTGTGAAAGAGCGGTTAGGGGAGCAGGAGACATCATTTTCACACATGAAGTCCATACCTTAACCCCACTGAGAAACTTTCTTCTGTGTGGGCATTAACACCATGGTAGCCATTGAACTCTGATGGAAAAGGTTGGGCTGCAAGGTTTATAGCGGGGGTCACCAACAGGGTGCCCGTGGGCACCAGGTAGTATAAGGTGCCCGCAAGCCTGCTTTTCATTCATGTTTTCAGTTAATAATGCGAGAACACTCAAAAGAAATGAGTTCTGTAATACAAAATGTGAGTTGTGAATATCAACGTAATGTTACTGTTCTAATAAAACAAGCATATTTGCATTGTTTGGGGTAAAATAAGCCATGAAAATAAATGTCACAAAACTGAGTAGCTCTCGGCCATGTTCATTGTGTAAAACTAGCTCTCACGAGAAGAAACGTTTGTGACCCCTGGTTTATAGTGTGCGCCAAGCACGTAATGTGCAACGTGTGTGCAGTTCTGCCTCACGCACAGCCACGTCTACTTTCATTGGCAGTCGCAATGTCATACCTCACAGTCTGATACCTCCTCTGTGTCCGGGAGACAGCTTTTCTCTTAAACAAGATATATCATCGCCTTTTAGTCTCACACAATCTCGAGCTTTTGTGATACTCCTTCCACAAACTGTTCCCAACATGCAGATTCCATCTTTGATATGCTCTGAAGCATCTCCTTTTATGTCAATTTTCTTCCTGTCTCCTGCGCCCCACACACACTGCAATGTTTCTTCTCATCAGAAGACCATCCTGCATGCAAAGATCCATCTTGTTGAATGCAAAACACATTCCCCCACCGGGACAGCAGCAATTGCCAAGCCTGACATTAACAGCAAACAAAGTAAAAACAAAATCAATTTAGAGAAGGTGGCAGCGTGTGGACGGGGAGGGGATATGGAAGAGGAAGACAAACGACAAGGAAAGTGCAGCGTGAAAGTGAGCGAAGCCAATGATTGAATATGAGCGAAAGAAGGAAGGAAGGAAAGACCACCGCGGACAGACTGAGAGACAGAGAGAGAAGATCTTCCCTGTGTCAGCTGATTGATGATGATGAGAATGGCAATGAGGAAGAACAGCTAACTGGGATGGCAAGAAGAAGAATAGCATACAAAGGAAACAGAGAGAGGGGCAAGTGTGCTAAGACTCTGCATAGCTACTTAATTGTCTGCCATCAAAAATAATGGCGTCTTTCCCTCACATTGATTAACAGTGCTAAATGGACAAACAACCAAAAAAAAGCTGCATAACGAGGCACAAATTAAGGATGTGAGAAATGAAGACAGATCTGTTTTCCAACACATTTCTGGGCTGTTGCTGTAGTGTTATCTACCCCGCTCGCTGCTTGTGTTTTCCATCGCTATAACCTGACAATAACACTTTTTTTTTCCCTTTCTTTGCACCTCACCATCCAGCTCCCCTCCCTAATGCCACTTTCCTATTTCAGGCTCACTCTTAAACCTGTTTTTCGTCCTCTCGCTCTTGCTGGTGTGTCCGTCTCATCTCTATGTTTCTTTCTGCAGCCAGAGTGGGGTGGCCACCTGGTCCATTAATCAGACTTGGCTAGTGTGGACGGCAGAGCTCACACAGTGTTGCCCTTCCACCCCGCTTGCATTAGC
Organism: Oostethus manadensis; assembly: GCA_024372805.1. Classification (NCBI taxonomy): domain Eukaryota; kingdom Metazoa; phylum Chordata; class Actinopteri; order Syngnathiformes; family Syngnathidae; genus Oostethus; species Oostethus manadensis. The sequence goes on along the minus strand of QODF01000118.1, from coordinate 59,291 downwards.
AAGCCCTGTAAATCCTTGTGGAGGGAAAGGAGCACAATGGAATCTGGTCATTTAAACCGCTTCATTCTGCCCTGGGTAGAAGTCTCATGTACTGTACATCTTGGCTTGTGTGTGTGCGTGTGGACCTTTAAATTGCACAGTTCAGACCCAAATTACACATAACCTGGACACATTTCGAGGTCAAGTGAATGTTTGATTTGTTGAAAGGGTATCTTCTGGCTAAACACGAGGAAAAGACTGTAAGAAGTTGTGTTAGAAATATTAATGAAATGCCATTAAATGAGTCATTTCCAGAAAAAAAAACAATATTTTGTACCATTTCAAACAATCCCAGTGTTTCCTACAGGACTGATGTGGCGATGATGTCATTGTATAATTGGCCATAATATAGGTGTTGTTTTTTTAAAAAAGGCTAAACAAAACGTTATACACTTATTAAAAGACAAATATTTGTCTTATTATTTGTGTGAGTATCATTTTCTGTTACATTTTGCCTTTTTGCTCTATTTTGACATTTTTCTAGGTTTTTCTTTGTATATTTTATTTGTAGAACGTGCCATGGGCCCATAAGCCAAAACAGGCCGCGATTTGCAAACGATCTTCGAGTTACACTTTGCACACAGTCATGACTCCTGCTAGTCAAAGATGGCCGCACTCTTCCAAACCTCGCCTTTCGCTCCTGCTAGGGTTTGATTACCGAATCAATGCATGTTCCTGTCTTTCACTTGGGAATTTGAGTTCCGGTCCAAATGTGTTAGTGCCGTGCTGCCACAAATGAATTCAAGCATGGGAAACATTGGATCCTAATAACTTCTAGATATATCTTCTTCACTCCAGACTGCTTATACTCTCCCTGTAGGGGCTAAACATTGATTTTGCCAACCTGAATTTAGCTTAGCCGGTTTGAAAATGCTGTTTATCTTTATTTTTCTCAAGCAACCTGCCCTAAAGTGCCCTACTGTGCATCGTGGGGGGAGGCCTGTCTCACACTTTGACAACCCCTTAGCTAGAACATTGTAATGAACTAAATATCTGCCCACATTGGCGAAAAGAGTACACTACAAACACTGACGATGGAATCAAGATAAAATGATACGCATTTTTGCCTGACATGCAAACTCCACATAGAGATGCCCAACAGAGAATTGAACCCAGATCTTTCAAACCTCCTGACTGAGTGGCCAACACACTAACCACTCGACCGCCGTGCGTGACAGGATGGACTTTGTACGAAGCCAAAATCTTACCACTTCCACACGAAAGGGGAGAGCGTTATTTACTTCTCATGTCAGACATACCAAGCTTAACTCCACGCAGTGTCGATCTCCAAAGTCAACACAATACTTTGTTGCCTAACAATCGACACTCACTTGTGTTAAAAGCAATCGTCGCCGTCCAAAAGGAACAGAATTGATCCGACTATACTGTTTTATATTCAGTTTTCAACGCACGGCAGGATTTTAGGTTCTCTGAAAGCATTGCCATCGACACTTACACTGCACGTTGAGCTGAACCTGCGCCTCTCGCCGCTTGATGTTCAATCCGTTGTAGGGAGCAGTCTGGCAGCGGTAAGCCCCCATCATATCCCTGCTTACGTTCCTCAGCCTCAAGCGTCCGTCGGGTGTCTCCACCACGCTCTTCCCCGACGGCATCAGCAGGTCTTTTTCTGTGCGGGACCAGAGGATCGGCGGACGCGGTTTGCCGTCCACCACTAAGCACACCAGCTCTGCCATGCCGCCTTCTCGTGCATTGACCACCTGACCTCCTGGTGGAACCGCCAGCATTGGGGGGGAGACTGGAGGGGAGGATGCAGAAGCCCAGTGATAATGGTTCGTTGCAATGCTAGGCTAAAACATTTGCACATCAGGCCAGGACAACGGGAAGGATGAGAGAACGGTGACATAAAAAGCACAGATGGTGTCAGACCGTTAAACTTGACAACAGAGACAGATGGCGAGCGAAAAGGTACGCAAGACGACGACGTTAACAAGGCAGTTTTTATCGACCAATCACATGGTTTTAATGCCACAGGGGAACCGTGAACGCAACGGCTGCTGAGCGTCGCGCGCTAACATTGTGGCTAATCACACATCAAAGTAGAAACTTGCTGGCACTGAATAGTGGAAAAAATGCGAAAAAAAAAGGTATATGTCTACATTTTATGTCACGATTTGTGGCTGTGCTACAATAACTGTTTAGCAAGTTTGTGTTGTTGGATGGAGAAGTATGTTGTTATTTGACGAGCTAATTAAGCTAATTACTTCACTTATTGAACAATGCGTCTAGTTACAGGGCAGATACTGTATATACAGCGTAAACAATGTACCGTGGGTCCCCGCACGTTCACAATTCGGACCTCGCAAATTTGTGGACTTTTGCTCCAAAAATAAATGCTTTCGTTGAATTTTTTTTTTTAATCTCCAAATAAATACTTTTTTTTTCTATACATACCTAATTCACCATTTTTTGTATTAACATTTTAGTTGAATTCCAAATTATATGACTTTGACTCCGACTCCAGTATTTAAGTAGTACTGCTACTACTACTACTACAACTATTAGGGATAATAGCAACAATTACTTTATATTACAGTATTTTCCTTTCAGCTTATCCCATCAGGGGTGCCACAGCAAATCCTTTTCTTCTGTTTGATTGGCATGTTTTGATTTGGCAAAAGTTGTACGTCGGATGCCCTTCCTGACACAACCCTCTATATGAGGGACGTGATCTAATAGTGGTAATAAAAAAAAGAGTGTCATAAAAATAGCTCATTAATGGGTCTTCATGGTTTTATTTATTTTAAGAATGTTCCTGAGGCTGATAAAAACAGAAAGTGAAAAATTACTCAAAGCGAAATTGAAAAATGAAGGAAAATGTCGAAATGTTAACGAGTAACTTTATTTGTACCTGCGAGAAAATGTGAGAACAATGACGGAAAATGTCAAAATATGCCTTTTCCTCCTTCTTCATCTGCATTCGAGCTAGAAGTAAAAGACACTAAGCTGTTAAAATATAAGCTAAATAATATAGTAAAATAGTGTATAAGTATTATTTCACGTACTGAACTGAAGTCTATTTTTTTTTCCTTTCTCTGTGAGCTTTGCAGACAGACAGTTTGAAAGTCACGCAAATGCAAATGTGACACACTGATGGACGGCTAAGACAAGAAGCAAAAAGAAAGATCTCACCACTGTTCTGGGTGATGTTGAAATCCACTCGGAGCTCCGCCACGCTGCTGCCAGGAAAGTTAGCCACGCAGCTGTAGGTGGCCAAGTCTCTGAATTTCATGTCCACGATCTCCAAACTGCTGGTGCCGGGCGCCATGTCGGGGTCGCTGCGGAGCAAGATCAGGCTGTCCGAGTTGAAGACCAGAGCACCGTTCTTGTACCAGGTGTAGTTGACCTTGTCTTGAGGGGTGGCGTCCACGTGGCAGGACAGCTTGAGGTCACGACCCATTTGGATTGTCTCGCTGTCCTTGTTGGAGTCCGGAGTAATTTGGAAGGTCAGGTTGCTCATGGCTGTACGACGTCAAAAAGAAAGTCAGGTTAAATAGAAGTTGGCTAAGTGTTGGAATATGTGGAAAATAAGTCAAATATCACCAAAATGAATGGAGAGCCTGAGCATTATTTCGTGTCACTTGTCACAAATGTTTGTCAGTTTGGACATTTGTATGTGGATAAAAAATACATCTAAAATAATAAACCAAGTATTTATATATATATATATATATACATATAAAAAGGTCTAAATAAAATAATGTTTTGTCTTAGTAAAATGCATTCTAGAACAGTGAAAAAAATAAAATAAAAATAAAAATACATTTATAAAAATATATAGATACATAAAATAAAGTAAAATAGGATAAATAATAGAGGTGTGGACTCAAGTCTTGCAACTTGGACTAGAGCCAACATACCAGTCTGATGACAAGAATATACTTTACATTTTCAGTGATGTGAGGAATAAAATCTATTCAACTAATGCCGTGGTCCCCCAGTGGGGGACAGGAATGTTTCTTGTATGTAAAGCATACAGTGAAGCATACAAGCATATTCAAGAGTCAAATTGCATGCAGAGTACGACACATTCATACACGTTGGCAGGTCTGCACTAATAATGAAAGTCCTCCCTGCCTCTCACATCCCCTCTGACAAGTATAAGCTATGGCCTGACTGCACTACAGTGTATGGACGACGTGCTTGTTAAGTAAACTACTGACTTGAGCACTCTATTTTTCAAACACCCTTTTTTCATTTCACTCAGTTGTTGGGTGTTTTTGGAAACCTTTATTTGTAATATTGGTCACAAATATATTTTGTAAGATTATCTGAGTACCTTACTTTGTGCATTGTGTACATTGTTTTTTTTAATACATTTTGGTACATTTTTACATCAGCATGTTTCTATCTGTGATTATGAGTTAACTATGGGCATCATGAGATAATCACGATTAAATAATTTAACTGATTGACAGCCTTAATTATTACTTGTATTCAAACTTACACACAATATTCCTGTGGAATAATTACATTTAAAATTTTAAAAAATAAATCCCTCAATCTAAAAATGTAATATTATTGTATGGGTTAAGGTTTTAATAAGAAAACATAATTCATCCAAAATAAGGGAAAGAATTTAAGGATAGAAGAAGGTAAGATAAATGCTTTGAGGCATAAAGATGATGCAACCTGACTCAAAGGGAAAAGAAGGACAAAAAAGGAAAAAAGGTTATTATTACAGTAAAGAAGAAAGAGTGAAAAGAGAAAAAAAATATGTGACATAAAAGGAAGCCTAGTACGGAATAAAACAGCAAGAGAGAGGAACAAAATCAAGGACAAAGAGTAACTTTCACTGTGTCACATTTAATTTTCACTTTCAAAAGCTGCACTTCCCCCCAAAAGATTTCAGCGCTGAATACCAAACAGCTCTGTTTCCAAGGCCAAAAAGAAGGGAAAGGCAGTGACCAGTTTAGGTTAGCTACATTGTAACATCTTTTTGGGTTGCCAGGTGAAGTCACGTCATGAAACACTGACCATATGTTTAACGCTAACACGCATTTCTAACCGACAATGGGGAGAATGTGCTGAGAGTTGAATGTGCATGAATGTGCCGTGTGTGTGTGTACTTGTTCCAACTGTACTGTGTGCCTGCACACAAAGACACATACACTGAATGTGTCTCATTTGCTGTCTGGTCACCTGTGTTGGTGCAATGATGCGTTTAGGCCCATTCGGTGTACAGGAGAAAACTATCCTGCGTACATTGTCTATGTCATTAGAAACAGGCGAGAATGTCTCTAATTGCTTCCACTTCGCTCTGACTAATTGGAGTGAATAAAGATGATTAAAGGGACTAAAAATAGCTGCAAGGGAGAAGCCATGGAAGGTATCCGTGGCGGAGAAATTTGAAAAAGAGAGATAAGTAACCACGCCATTCTCATCGCTTCTCTGTAATGACCTCTCCACTGCTTGTGTGAAAGACAAATTCGTATCTGAAGGTACAGTAAGCCGATGAGCGAGGCCCACTGCTTGAAAAATATTGCTTATTTCCATCTTTTTACTGTTCTGTCTGAACGGCGCTCTCATGGAATAGTCAACCCAGTCATTCCCCAGCTTCGGTGGTAGTATAAGAGCTGTAACAGGGACAGGAGCCACTTGTGTGCAAAAGTATTTCGTAATGCCAGAACATGGGATACTCACTTCCACTGGTTACACTGGCTGCGTAAAAGCCAGCAGAGTTACAGAAACATCCCACTTTGTTAGGTGCTGTATAAAAGACGCAGGTCGATTAAAAAAGTTATTTAATGATGCTCTTGTTTAGTGTTCTGAGCAGAACGTCTACACATGTTGTCAATGGTTCTAGCGCTGATGGCTCATTAGGCAATATAGGCAAATGCTAAGGGCATTTGGGCAGAAGCCAAAAAACCGTGAACAACAAACACTTCACCTTCAATATAATTATATTAAAACTAGTAACTAACTTTTAGAATGGAAAGCAAATGTGAAGCAAAACCTATTTATTATTACTAATAATGTGCAATACCATGGATCTTGTTTCCGATCCAATACTGAGTAAAATGGAGCCTGGTATTGGCAATACCGATCCAATAACACTACTTTCCAAAAATGTTAAAATCTAGTGTATTCCATAATCATAACATAATGAATACAAAACAATTATTTTTTTTATTAATTAAATAAATTATTATGTATAAAACATTTATTTACTTATTTTCAATTTGTGAACCTTGCAAATTGGTTGACACGTTATATTAGAAATGAAAGACGATGGTAAAAGCAATGCCATTGAATTTCATTTGTAGGCATATGGAGGGGAGTCGCATATAAAATGGCAGGCGTGGGCAAACTTTTTGACTTGCAGGCCGCGCTGATTTAACATAATTGGCCGGGGGGCCAGACAATACATTTGATACACGCATACAACTTGCGCTTACAATTCAAACAGTTTTTTTTTAAAAACTGTAATACAATCTGCTATATGTTATTTAGTTCCTTCTTTCAGGAGCAATTTAAACACCAGACCACATCAAATAATAAAAGAGAATTGTACATTTTTTTTACTGACTAAGACAGCCAGAATATACATGAATAAAGGATGTGTGAGCTACAATACATACTACTCATATACTATGCACTTGCTCATATACAATGAGCAATAAAACATTGAGTATGAGTGAGAGTATGTGGATGTCTCTCCTTGTTAACTTCCTAGACAATGCACTGGGTAGGTTAAGTTGTGTGACACATATGCTGTATGTTGGCCGCACGGTGGATGAGTGGTTAGCACATTGGCAACACAGTCAGGCGATCTGGAAGACCTGGGTTCAAATCTCCGTTAGGCATCTCTGTGTGGAGTTTGCATGTTCTCCCCATGCATGCGTGGGTTTTCTCCGGGTACTCCGGTTTCCTCCCACATTCCAAAAACATGCATGTTAGGTTAATTGGCGATTCTAAATTGTCCATCGGTATGAATGTGAGTGTGAATGTTTGTTTGTCTATATGTGCCCTCCGATTAACTGGCGACCAGGGTGTACCCCGCCTCTCGCCCAAAGTCTGCTGGGATAGGCTCCAGCATCCCTGCGATGGCTGGATGGCTGCATGTGAAAAGGTACCTAGACCAAAAACGGTTGTTTCAGGTTGACTCTTGACTACTTGCAAGTCATGTTTTCCAGCTTGTCTGACAAACAGTTTTTATTAAACATTTTGAAAGTATCTGGCGAGACGCATTCAAACACCTGGATGTATCCCTCAGGCCACAGTTGGCCCATCCCTGGTCTTGGGCGCCGCTTTGTTTCAATTTTGAAAACATCCCTTCTCCCTTCTTTTCCATTCTTTGGTAACAAATACCAGATAACATACTGTATATTGATGTGTGGGTTTTGCTTGCAATGTATCAAATATCATAGTGAGTGTGAATGGTTTGATGCTTTCATTTTTTATGTGTCCAATCCCAGCTGGTATAGGCCCCTGTACAACATAAGCAGTAGAAAATGAATGAAACACTTACTCCTGACGACAACATTGACATTCTTGCGAGCAGGGTTGCCCACATTGTTGACCGCCGTGCAGTTGTAAAAGCCAGCGTCCATCGGCGTGACGGCCCGCAGTATGAGCGAGGCTCCCCGAACTTGGGCATTGAGGGGCAGGGGTCCAGGGTAACGCGACCACATCACATTAGGAGTCGGGAACCCTGCAGTCACCTCACAGGTGATGATCACATCCTGTCCAGGATCCACCACCACCGTGTCATCGACGGACAGCCGGACCACTGGAGGAGCTGAAAAAAAGATGCAACGTGAATATATGCGATTGCTTTGCTTTTGAGAAAATGACTTATTGATGATAATGCTAAGAAATACAGAAATGCTGAGAAAAAAACATGAAGTAATATTTTGCTTTTAATAAAAAAAGAAAACAAAACTTGATGTGAATGGAACTTGCCTTATCTTTGTCTTGTGTTTCATTTTACACTTCATATGTGACTGTTAAGCATTTAATAATGGTGGGAACGGTTTGTCTCTGTAACAGATTATTTCTAATTCCAGTATATCCTAAACTGTATATAAAAAAATTCAAAAATCAGTACAAATCAACATCCCAGAACCAACTGTGTTGCACCTTTGACGCTCATCTGTAAATACATTGTTTTGTGAGACTGACTTCATATTAAAAGGCCACATGTTTCTAGGACGGCCGCATGGTGGATGAGTGGGTAGCATGTTGACCTCACAGTCAGGAGGTTCAGGGTTTGAATCTCCGTTGGGCATCTCTGTGTGGAGTTTGCATGTTCTCCCCGTGTGCGTGTGGGTTTTCTCCGGTTTCCTCCCACATTCCAAAAACATGCATGTTAGGTTAATTGGCGACTCCAAATTGTCCTTCGGTGTGAATGTTTGTTTGTCTGTATGTGCCCTACAATTCACTGGCGACCAGTCCAGGGTGTACCCCGCCTCCTGCCCAAAATCAGCTGGGATAGGCTCCAGCATACCCGCGACCCTAATGAGGATAAGCGGTATAGAAAATGAGTGAATGTTTCTAGGATCTGCTACTGTTATGCTTGTAAAGTGATATTGCAGAATACAGAAGGGGGGGGGGGGATATACAATACAGTTCAAAGCAGATTTCAGTTTTTTATCAACTTAAGAGAGAATTAATCCTCACTCCGAGGCAGGCTCCTCGTAGTCCAGAAGCAATCATTTCCCTCTAATAGTATTTTTTTGGCAGTACATCCACTCAGCCAATCTCTTTTTCAACAGACAGCAATTGCCTAAATGAAAGAAGCGCATACAAAAAAAAAAAATACACAGGCATTTGCACTGACACATGAAGAGTTTAATTACAGTCTCTTAATTAGGAGACAAAACTGAACAAACACACTATTATGGTGTTATTCGTTGCGGCGATTAACTACCCTTTAGGCCAACTAACTCATTGATTCCCATTGTTTTCTACGTATTCATTTAAAACAGGTTATTTCCTCTGTGGGAAAATAAGCTTTTCCTGTAATTGAGAAAACACTCATACTGCAGCACACATGATTTTAAAGCACAAATTTAAGCAGACACAGTTGAAAGAGTAAATCTGAAGGATGGAAGAGTTTATTCAGTTCTTTATCAGTTACAGCAAAACTCTGTTTCCGATACACCTCCCCTGTAAATGTGGCATTTGGACAAGTGTGCAATAAAAATGCTTATCCTATTGTGTGTTCACTGTAAAATGTTGAGCCTCAATAGGCAATCTATAATAATTCAAGAGTACTAGAAAAAACATCTGGCCAGGACACCATATGGCTTTTATGTGATTGACATGGAATATAAAGCAATAATCCTGTAAGCACCTGAACATATGCTCTTGTAATACCTTTTTATCCCTCAAGGAGCAATAATGAGCTGGGGCTTTAGCTGAACGCTCAGATGATGTGCTGTGCTGCTGCTGAAACTATGTTGGTACCATTTTAACATTTTTAAACATGTAATCCTAAACTGTGTTACAATCAAACCTCAAAGCTCTAACACATTTCCCCGTTGGAACCGGTGGAATGAGAAACAGTCCATTCAAAGTCAAACTGTCCCCAGCATAACACTTATTAACTGTGCAAGCACGTTTTTAAGTTGAATTTTGACATTCTCAACTGTCATGCAAGGGTAAAAAAAAAAAACGCATGCTCATTATTAACTTGGATAATGAACATTTCTTCTTACGACTTCTGACAATAATTGTCACAACAAAACTACCAAAACGAACATAGTCCACTGATGGTTGTTGAACTCAAGTTTTGTTAACTACCATAATGCAAAAAATAAAATTCTGGGATTGTTTTTTGACTTCCAACACATATTTTCTACAAAATGCTGACCGACTTTCGAATAGTACAACCTCAAAGGTGTACGGCTTTTGAGGTTCCACAATACTTGGTGAAATATTAACTCTAGATGCCAATGTGGCATCTATGCTTTTCTTTTCACTGAAAAAATGTAATTTTTATCAGAAGTCTACGGACCTACTGTTGAGACATACATTATCTAAACATAATAATATATGTCACTTAGAAATCTCACTTCAGTCTTTATTTTTCTTGTACTGTTTCATTTTGATTCAAATACATGATGCGATTTTTTTCCCTAAAAATGTAAATGGAGCAGCTAAGAAATAAATAAATTATAAATTTTTATTATTTAAAATAATTTTTATTGTAATCAGTTCAAAAACATTTAAAAAATAAGCTGTATAGCTATAACTTTTTATAAAAATGAGGACTTGTTTTATATTCAAGTTATCCTATGTTGTATATTATTATTACATTTTTTGAAGAGATTTTTATATTTAACTGACAAACAAAGATTATTTCAAAGACACATATTCCCCACAATGGTGTAAGAAATGTCCACCCAAATAAGCCATGTTTAAAAAAAAAAAAGTCTGGCATATATAAAAAGGCTGCCTGTCATTTGCAGTTTAACCAATCACAAGCCTGAAAAAACAACCTCAGTTAACATGATCACCCATTATAATGAGATATCAGATGTGCAATGATGTGTATAGTGTCTGTAAAATTAGCGCTCGCTTACACGAACCCCAGGAAACATCGTGAATGTTTTTTTTAATCACCTGTACTAAAAAGTCGCACTCATGCACATCTACCGCTGCACAAAATGAAGCCAACACAAGTGAAGCTGTGTTTACACTTATACTAGCATTGTCCCACAACATGCATTGGCAATGCATGTTATTTAATTATTAATTTAAAGCGTTAAGACTACTTTGTGCACTGTTGACGTACAGTATAAATGAAATGGTGCACTTTGGCACAAAATGATTACGCTCCCACACAACTTATTTGCACCTTGTCAAGTACTGTTTGCGTCTAGTGCCCAACAATAATACGTGTGACGCGTATTGTGCGTCTCTGTAAATCACCACCATATCGTGGTGGAGGGGTTTGAGTGCCCGAGTGATCCTAGGAGCTACAGTATGTTGTCGGGGGCTTTATGCCCCTGGTAGGGTCTCCCAAGGCAAACAGGTTCTAGTTGACAGGCAAGACTAAGAGTGACTCAGAAGACCCTTAATGAATAAAATCAAGATGAGCGACCGCACCTCGCCTGGACGAGAGACACCGCGGCCTCACCCTGGAGCCAGGCCTGGGAGAGGGGCTCGCAGGCCAGCGCCTGGTGGCCAGGCCTTCACCCGTGGGGCCTGGCCGGGCCCAGCCTGAAGAATGAACATGGGAACTTACTCCGGCAGACCCGTCACCTGCAGGGGCAAGCATAAGGGTCCGGTGCTGTGTGATTTGGGCAGTGGTTGAGGGCGGGTGTCCAGGCAAACTGGTCTTTGGCGGCCAAATCTGGTTCTTGGGACATGGAATGTCACTTCTCTGGTGGGGAAGGAGCCCAAGCTTGTGGAATAGGCGGAGACATTCCGACTAGATATAGTCGGACTCACCTCAACCCACAATTTGGGCTCTGGAACCAAATTCCTTGAGAGGGGCTGGACCTTGTTCTACTCTGGAGTTGCTGCAGGGGAGAGGCGGCGAGCTGGGGTGGGCTTATTAATAGCCCCGCGGCTTGGTGCCTCTGTGCTGGAATCATCCCCGGTGAACGAGAGGGTTATTTCCCTACGCCTTCGAGTTGGGGAAAGGGTCCTGACTGTGGTTTATGCGTATGCGTCGAACGGCAGCTCAGAGTACCCAGCCTTCTTGGAGTCTATCAGAGGGGTTCTGGAGAGCACCCCAGCTGGCGACTCCATAGTTCTACTGGGAGACTTAAACGCCCATTTGGCAATGACAGTGTGACTTGGAAGGGCGTGGTTGGGAGGAACGGCCTCCCTGATCTAAACCCGAGTGGTGTGTTCTTGCTGGACTTCTGTGCGAACTGTTGTTCGCACAGAAGTCTGAAGAACATAAGGATGTCCATATGTGCACATGGCACCAGGACACTCTATGTGTTCTGGACAAGCGGGTGAAGAGATGACTGACCTGTCAAGGTGGTCGGTGCCAGTCGTGGCGGCAAGTCCCGAACTCGCTGGTGGACACCGGGAGTTAGGGCTGCTGTCAAGCTGAAGAAGGAGTCTTATCAAGCAAGGATGGCTTGCGGGACTCCCAAAGCAGCTGTGACAACTACCGGCAGGCCAAGCAGCACGCAGCTTCGGCGGTTGTCGAAGCAAAAACCCGGGTGTGGGATTAGTTCCGTGAGGCTATGGAGCACGACTTTCATTCGGCCTCAAAGAGGTTCTGGCAAACCGTCCGACACCTCAGAAAGGGGAATTAGTCCCCAGTTCACACTGTTCACAGTGCGGACGGGGGCTTGCTGACCTCAACTGAGGTTATAGTTGGTCGGTGGAAGGAATACTTTGAGGCCCTTCTCAATCCCACTGACATACCTTCCGTAGAGGAAGCAGAGTCTGAGGATACGTACGTGGACAGTTCTGTCACCGTGGCTGAGGTATTTGGGGTAGTTAAAACACTCCCTAGTGGCAAGGCTCCGGGGGTGGACGAGTTTCACTCTGAATTTCTCAAGGCTCTGGATGTTGGAGGACTGTCTTGGTTGACACGCCTGTGTCAATTGTCTATAGGTAGTGTGAATGCTTGTTTGTCTATATGTGCACTGCGATTGACTGGCGACCAGTTTGGGGTGTACCGCCCAAAAGTCAGCTGGGATAGGCTTCAGCATACCGGCGACCCTACCGACTGATGATAAGAGGTATAGAAAATGAATATATGAATGACATTGTAGCGGCTCTTTCAAGATTGTTAACCAGTACTATCAGCTCTGTTTCTCTTAAGCCGTCAATATGAGATGCAGAAGATGGATTTGTGGGAGAAGAGGGATTAAAAATACAGTGAGTGTATTGTTAAATCGTAGAATAAAGTTCAACTAAACTCACTCTTTTCCTTCCGTTGCCTTTTTTGTAGACCATATGTTTTAGCATGTGCCTTAAGATACTGTAAATCAGGAACATTTTGAAAAAATAAGTTTTATATATCGACAAACTTTCGTAAAGTGAATTAATTTTTGTAAGCCGAAGCAAAAAAAATCATCAAGGTATTTTCGTATCCCGGATTTTTTGTATTCCGGGTCATTCGTATCCAGAGGTTCTATTGTATTTATGTGTCTGTACTTGGTGTCACCTTCTGTTGTGTGTCTTGTACTCTTTAGTGCGTTCCATTGTTCACACAGTGTCAAGATGTCCAGAGACACCCAGGCTTTAGGAGTTGGTCTCATTTGCCCAATGTGAGCTGCAGCTGTTGAGCACAATATGTCACCTAATTTCTCTGCTGTGTCTTTGACATCCGGTTGATCTACCAGGCACAGAAGTGGGGCAAATTTCAGTGTTCACGACTAATTCACGAAAATTATGTGTGCCACAATTTTTTTACATTTCAAAATTGTCTACGGCTTCTGCAATGTCCTCCCGCAGACCATAAAGACTTGATAACATCTAGGGGTTTTTGTTTCCAAAGAACACTCCATCACGTAAATGTCCACCACATGTTTGTCTGCCCAACATAATCTAAACAAAAACCTGTCATTTCAAAATAGAAAAAGGTTAAAAAACGGCGTGATGGTGGGATAAAAAATGAGAGAAAAGAGATAAGTGAATCAAAGTGAGGATGTGAGAATTACAGCTTCAATTTTCTGGAGTTGTGTGGGCGACAGCGGGATCAGCCGCCGCTCTTCCCCAAACTAATGGGATTTGAGTGCAGTGCAGCAGTTTACAAGCAGGTAACAAATGTCTTTGTCTTCAAAGCTTGCCTTCTTTTACTGTCCTCTCCATTTCCCTGGTGTCAGTTTGTCGCCGCTCTACATACTTGTTATATTCATATCCTGCAACCTTTGGATCCCGACACCACGCACTCTCTGCGACTTGATTGCATTCAATATAACCTCATATTGCGCCGATACGAGAGACAACTTATGCTACTACGTGAGCTGATAATGCTCAGTATTGATTGACAGTGTTGGCTAGATGTTATTTTAACGAACGGTGACCTTTTTAACAGAAACCATCGATTGGTCACAGCAGTTATACTGTATGTGTAGTTGATTTTTTTTTAACATCAACACTTTTCTAATTTGAGGCTTTATTTTGAACGTTGTGAGTCATTGGTAGTCTCTTCTGCACCCCTGTTCCATTTTTAAATAGTGTCTTACCCTTTTATTGGCCAGGGAACTTAAGAGGTGTTACAAATGGACCCCAAGTGACCCCTGTCAAGCCACATGATTTCTTTCAGCCAATCAGCATCGAACGGTAATGGCAATGATGAAATATTTATTGGCAACAGCAGTCAATAAGGACTTGGCTTTTGACAAGAGGGGTGAAGGTTCCCCCCGCCGAGGATTTGGGGAAAACTAAGAGGGGAATTGGATTGTTGGGGTATTAATCTGCTTTCTGGGTATTCTTAAGGTGCCCTTGAGCACGTCTCCGTCTTGCCTGCATACCTACATGTGTGCAAATTGGTTCATTGCATTTGGTTGGGTTTCAGGGGGAGGTGCAGCAACTCAAGAGAAATAAAGATTTACCCGTATTATCTGACCCATGTTTTGTCCTGTCTGCGGATTTGACCATTCCTGTTCCAGCCTGTGTAAACCTCCTCTGCCATGCTCTAGCCTGGTCATCCTTGCCAGTGGATGCCAGTTTGTTCAGTTTTAAGCATACCGTGGTGAAGAGCAGGGATTAAACAGCAATTTTTCCTGTGACTTTCCCTTTTACATGTAAATTCAACACTTAACATTTAACATTTTGTTGTGTCACTCATCATGTTGCCTAACCCCGATAATTTGTAATCCCTCTCCCCAGCCCCGAACCCCCCCCACCCCCCCTCCCTCCCCCACCCCTGTTCCTGTTGTGGAGGAAGCGGATTTGGAAGTCAGCCATCAGTAAATGGTAGGCCGGGATTATGATCTAAAAATCAATCAATCCCCTTGTCCCACTGCGGTGTTGCAGCGGTGATGGCGTGACCCAGTTGGGGGAATCTAATCTAAGCGACGCGACAAGGACACGCAGAAGCTCGGGCGGGAAACATAAAACATGTTAGGTAAATATTACAGAGGATGAAAACAAAGCAATAACTTATGATTTTATTTTTTTATGATAATCTTCTCTGTGCCACTTTGTTCACATATCTCCTTCTCATAGCTTTGTTTATTGTCTATTTTATTGTCTCTTTTCCCCCCCTGTTGTTCATTATATTTTCTCAATTTTAAGATGAGTATAGGAATGGGAAATTAATTTGCACTGTCTTTCCTGTCACTCCCCGAAGCTGTGAGGTCCAGACAGCTTGTTTTGGCAACTAACTGCATGCCAGCACCTTGTACTGTATTATGCCCGTGTTCATGTGGTGTGAATTTTTCAACATGACGCTGCTTGAGTGGCAGCTGGTTGCAGTAGCTCTGTGTTCATCTTTTGTGTGTGGAACGAGTTTGACAAACTATAGTCGCTCCTCGCTTCATTGCTCCCTCCCTCATTTGCTGCTCACTCAGGTTTTTCAAAAATTAACTGTGATCATGATCACTGTTTTGTGGTTAGCTATGGGTCATTATTTGTCAAAACATATTTAAAAACAAATTATATATAGCATTCTGGTCACTAGATGACAATAATGACACAACATAGTGATGAGACATTACCTGACCGAGTGAAAACAAGGTTCTCCTCTCATTCTGTGTGGAAGTGGTCTGATTTTGGCTTCTTACACTGTCCTTCCCCAATCCATTTGAAACACTTTTTAGGGTTAGAATAAGTAAATTGGAGAGGCCAGTTAGTTATATCCATAGCTTGCTATGCTAGCGGCAGCCGTGTTCTAAATGCCTGCATTTTGCCTGCATGCCTACATGTGTGCACTGCATTTGGTATGGTTTCCATGGAGGTGCAGAAGCTCAAAGAATTCACCCGTGTCATTTGATTCATGTTTTGTCTTGTCTGTGGATTTGACTATTCCTGTTCCAACCTGGGCAAACCTCCTCGACCATGCTCATCCTTGAGAATATGTCGCCCGACAACGGCGACAACACTGCAGACGTACTGACGCCACTCAATGCTCGCGAGGCAGCTAATAACCCCTGTGCTTTCTATGGCCGACTTGTGGCAACACCACACACATGCCAGTGGTTTCAGCACACCGAGCGTTGACTGCGTGGAAGATATGACAAAGTATTTCCACGTAGTGGTGGCGCTGGACCACCATTTTCTCTCATATCATTTTTTGCAGAAAATAAGCTTCACAAATTTGACATAAAGGCCTACAATGACATAATTCAGACTTAATAACAGTAGACAAAGTAATGCAAAGGCATACCAAGATGAAGTCAGACGGTTGGCATTAGAAACATGTATAAAGAAAGCAGAGAACAGCAACAAGAATAAAGAGAAATAACAGAGCAGGGCTTTCCCTCGCAGTGTATCAGTTTGACCATAACGAGGCTGACAGAGCTGTCATTGACAATGTTGTTGCTTGTAAGAGAGTTGCCGGGCGGCGGTGTGGAGATGGATAGAGCGCTGTGGACTGAATTGGAGATAACAGGCAACGTGACAACTGAATTGCAGCTGACGGCCCTGTGATGCGTTTTCAACAAGACAGGTTGACAATGTTGCGCACCGGGAGGCAGGCAAGAGGAGAGACAGAGCAAATTTGAGGGGAAAGTCAAAGGTTGGGGATCTAAAAAAACACAGAATCAGGCTGAATAATAACAAGCAGGGCACATGTGAGAATGAAGTATGCAAAAGCCACGTAGTTTATGCATTTTTGCCCTTTTTACTTACATGTGGCATTTGTGAGCCTGAAGGTGACCGACTTGTCTTCAATGTTACACACATTGCGAACCGACACCTGGCATGTGTAATCAGCAAAATCCTTCGTTCTCAGGTTTTTCAGCTTCAGCACCTTGGTCTCGCCCTCGATTAGAAAACAAGAACACACACTTAGAAATTAAAATTGCTGTCATGATATTTTCCTTTGATGCTGAAGCTCTGTTGTCTTATTGCAATTTTCTCGCAGAAGTGAGCTGAAATCTTTTGCATTTTTGATGAGCCATGGTAGAATAAACAGACACACTAACAAACGCAATGCCCCAATTATGCCTGCAACCTTACATTGGATGGTATGAAGAAAAAACGTTTTAACATGTGGTCAAAAAAAATGAAATAGATTTGTGAATGTTTCCACCTGTTTTAGCAACTGCTGTGTGCGCTCGATACTGGATAAGCGTCTACTGTGGACACTGGGCTAATCAATTCTTAGCCAGTCTGGACGAGGACTCTGCTGCCAGGACAATTGAACTCAAGGGATTCTGCCTTGTGCTCAACTGATGCTCTAATAAACAGAGAGAAAAGGAGACGTTGTGCTTGTTTTTTTCAGAATGGGGAATCATGTTTAAAAACTTCTGCAGTGCAACTTACTTACAGTATAAGAAACTGAATCACTTGAGCAGGAGGGCAAATTAGGTCATTCTTATTTAAATAGCAGCACAGTTTGTAAGTGCACAGATATTTTTGGTTTTGTTAGTTTACTCGTTGGACATAACATTTGTTAAATAGATGGGTGGATTGAGGGACCATTTTCCTTTTCATGGGTTCAATTGTTTGCTGGTTTTAACAGGATTTAGGTAAGAAACATTGCCAGACAATTGCTGGATGGAAAGGTTGGAAGGCAGTGCAGCAGACAGGTAGGTTGGTTAGATGGTTAGTAGGTAAGTCTGACACGTCTGTTACATTTTTTATGCACGAAAGGCTAAAAGAAGTGATGACACAACTCCTCACTAACAGATTTGGCTTCATAGCAGTTTTAAGCCATAAAAAGGCCACTAATTGGCAGATGTGCATTTGATAAGAGCTTGGCATGGATCATGTGGACGGGAAAAACACGCATGGTAGGAAGGAAAAGAAGGTTACGCATTTTAGGGAAAATTGTACCGTAAATAGTTCATAGTGGTATATTTGTAAATACATTGTCAGATTGATGTTTTATAAAATTGTTTATGTTGTGGTATATAGATATTTGAGCTGTCACAAAAGCAAAACATATTTTTGTCAAAGTGACAAATTGCTGTTAATCTCCATTTTCTAGTCGGAACCGAAGTTGTCCTGAACCTTACCCATGTTCTACTGCTAAATATGAAATGAACAGAAAAAGGTACATCAAAGACGGGAGTCTAATCTTGCTTTTGGTAGGTTCCCTGTTTATATAGCCATAAAACACATTATTCTTTGTGCTTTAAAATATCAATCACAATCGTCTTAAATGACCGTACTGAAGGGGTTGTCTTTTGAAAAAATGCTGGGACTGCGTGAGTTAAGACAGTTGGACGGTAGGGAGATAGTCGGTTCATTGGTTCAATGCGGCAGTAGTTAGAAGGTAGGGATGAAACAAGTTGGACAAGTAGTTAGGGAAGTTGGCAGGAAGGGCAGAAGGTAGGTAGTAACGTAGACCAGAAGTACATAAGTGGTTGGAATGTAAGCAGATGGTAGATGGTCAGTAGATAAGTAGGTAATTTGAGAGGTTGGAAAGTAGAGAGAGAGGTCGGTTGGGTTACTTCCTTTTTTTTAGTTTTGTCAATCTGTAGATAAGAAGGTAAAATATTTGAAGGTATTTGTTGGTTTGAGTGTTCGTAGGATAAGAAAGGGCAGCTGACAAGTACTCGGATGGCCATTAGTTGGAGCTTGGAAGGTAAGTACTGTAGGTAGATTGGAAGGTCGGGTAGTTATGGACGTTGGAAGACACGGAAGTCGGTAGGTTGGGTGTTGGTTAGTTTCAAATGTTGTCAGTCTGTACAAGGTAAGTAGGTTGGTAGAAAGCTGGGTAGGTAAGAGGTTGTGGATGTAGGCTGTTGGTCAGACAGTTATTTGGTGGATCGGTGTAGCGGTTGGAACGTAAGGAGGTAGATAAAAAGTTCAGGGAGAAGGAACGTGAAGAGTTAGCTAGGAATATGTGTTAAATGATAATTAGGTTGATGCATGGGGAGCTTGAACGGCAAGAAGTTAGTTTGTGGCGAGTTATTGGTTCTTTGCTTTTACTGTTTGGTTAGTCTATAGGAGGGTAGGTTAGGTAGGTAGGTTGGTTGGAAGAGTCATTAGATAGTTAGCACAGTCTTTGTCATGCTCATGGACTCTGGGACTGATGGGCAGCCACTTCCCCTTAGTGAACCCAGCTGTTCCCAATTCCAATCAGAGGTTCATCTCTTCAGTTCTCCCTGCCCAGGCTGTCACTTAGAGCCTCCACCAACCTTAGTGTTCCTTCTCGCACCGTGCATTCCTGTCTAGTTTCTTTTGCTCATGTTGTTTAGATTCTGGTCGCCATCTTACCTGGGTTTTTACAAGGAGCTTCTTTGGATTATTTTTGCTAATGTTTTTTCCTGACAGGCCTTTTTTCCTGGCAGCGTTTTGCGTTTCATCTTTTGTGTTGCATTGCTTACTTTAGTTTGGACTCGGTCTTTTTCGCGGTTTTGTTGGCGTGTGCTTTTTCTTCCCTGAGGACACTTTTGGTATTAAAATATTTTTGTTCTTCCCAGGCCTGTCTTGTCTATGCATCTTGGGGGTCAGCTACTCCACAGCCACCCCAGTTTCCTGATAGCCTTAAGAGCACGGATATCATGAATACTGTGTCTTGTGTGTTTTCTGAGAATCTACTGCACCTGCTGGTAACTTGCCATGTAGAAATAAAAACATACTAATAACAGTGATTAATCTTGTTGGTCGCATCGGACTGCTATTATTTTGAACACATACGGCTAAGTGGGTTGACGAAATGATCACTAGGTAAGTAGGTATAAGATACCTGTGTGTAAAGCGGCTCATAGATGTCCACACCATTGTCTTTGCTTTGCTCAATGAGCACATTGGCGCGCTTCCAGATGAATCGAGCAGGCGGGTTGGAGTTAACGGTGCAGCGCAGGAACACAGTCTTCTCTTGGTAGTAACTTCCACGCACGTCACTGATGGTCTGGTGAACCGTCAAAACTGGTGTGTCAAGGTCTGCAAAAATGTACAAAATATAACTTTAAAACTCATAGGCAACTTGAATGTGCATTAATGTTGTGTTGGCTAGTTGTTTATCCACACCGGCCAACCGTCTGTCTACTGATCATGACTTCAAACAAGCACACATGTCGAATCTGTTTGTCTTTTTTCTTCCATTTCTCCTTTCTTGTTTTGACTTTCATTTACCATATTTACTCACACCAGCTTCTTCTCTTGGTCATTTGTCTCACATCTGACAATTTGTTTTGCATCCATGTTCATGTCCACATCACTGGTGTATTTCTCTTAGCGAATGCAATCTCAGTGTGGAGGTTGCTGTCTCTCTAAAAGTAACTGCCACTTTCATTCCTCATCACCATCCATCCTTCTTTACGTATTACCTCCTCTCACTTCTCCACTACAGGTTATGTGTGTGTAATGCACCCTAATTGAGATATGATGCACACCAAACACGATGGGAACCCAAACGCAAATTCCTCATTGTCACTGCTGCACTCCTCATTCCATCATGTGAACATGGTGCACGCAAGGTGGCGTGAAGGGAATGGCTGTCCTGTACATGTCCTACACTGATTGCATTCATGATCTGACATGTACAGATTAACATCTTAACGGTATGATGTTGAAAAGGGCAGTGCTGTCACGTGAGGGTTGCGTTGCGGCCACATATATGCACGTACACATTTTGAATACCAAGACGTCGGTTACAGGAAAGCACCAGAACAGCCGGCACTAAAAACACTCAGCACAAATTCTACTTACGTTGCGGAAAAATAACTCTACAGCCCATGTACAACCGGTACAAATCGGTATATATGGATGTGTGTTTGTTTTTTTCACATGACAATTTGTAAGTTTGTGTAAGATCATTTTTCAAAACATGCACCCCTACTGTTTTGGATTGACTTGAAATTTCTCACACAGCTGAATGTGCTTTAAAAAAACAGCCACTGTAACTTTAGGGTGTTTAAGCAAATGAACACAGTGGTGGTACATGCCTTTAGAGGACTGACATATGTCAATACAGTAAAACGTCACAATTTGTACTCATTAGTTCCCATTTAGTTTCCGTATAGAGGGCGTCTCGTCCTCTGGAACTTTCACGAGTGATATATGTTTTCTTTAAAAGTAAATAACATTTTTTTTGTCTAAATTAAAGTGATTTCATGGTTCCTTTTTTCACATCACGTAGCCCCGGCAGTCAAGAAACCTTAAAATTGTCCTGACTTTTGCTCTTTATACGGCACCCTTGGCCAATAGCGCTCATCATTAATAACATTTATGATTAATCTATACGGTCGTATCAATATCGGCAGATTTCATTCTTGGATGATTGATATCAAAATTGGCAGGATAAAACCCTGATCCGAGCATCCCTAATCCCTACTCAAATGCATGGGGTTGCTGAAAGTCAGTTTTTGTTTTTTACATTTCTTATCTCAGACCACATTTAATATTTTGGGGAAGGTTTACCAAACATTTCCAAACAAAAAAGTACCTTAGCTTGCCATCTAACTGCATCTACTGCAATGCTGTTCAGATATTCTTAGAAGCAGCTAACATAGGGACTACACCTCCTGTGAAGTCATCCAAAAAGTTCCATTTCAAGTAAAACCCAAGCATGGCGTACTGCGATTGACCCGGCTAAGCTGCTTAGTCTAACGCTTACTCTACATTTACTGTTTGGTTGAGATTTTCACAACACCCTCTGAAGTGTTCACCTGTTCTCCCTCCCTTTCATCTCATCACGGACACCTTCATATAACGATAACGACAACCCGCCGCTTGTGACAAAAGGCTCAGCAGGAGGCTACACGGCGAAGTACCAACGGGCACTCTGAGAGGCGATGCCAACAACATGCCTTCAAAAGCTGGGCACCTATCAAAGGTATCTGCTTTGCCTTGTCTGGCATTGCCATGGATGAAGAAGATGTGTCAAAACAAAAAGTGTGTGTGTGCAGCTTTGATTTCTGGGAATATGTTCAGGCACAACTGTTCTGTGCACTCGCCAGTTTTTTGCAGCACTAGGGTACTGAGCTTGCTCATGTGGGGTCTCAGTTGGCTCTCTGTGACCTTTATGTGTAAAGTGCCATGAGATGGCTGCTGTTGTGATTTGGCGCAATACAAATACATTTGAATTGAATTGAACTGAATACACGAATGTGTGTGTGTGACAGACAGGAAGGGAGGGCTGCCCTGCTGTTTGTTCTTGGTTCTGTCTGTGGATGACTGACAGATACACAAACAAACAGAGACAGTGGATTCTCAAGGAAATCACTAGATAAATGGACACTGAAGAGTCATGTCATGTCATGTAATGTCATGTGGAGGATAAGGATTATAGTATTTGATCAAGTGATGTGGATCATTTAGGGGTGTCACGAGACACGCACTTCATGAGAATACATTATATTTGGTCTACGAGAATGAGTCAGGACAAGATTTGTAACATTAACATCAGAAACCCAACAAGACCCAGACTTCATGATATGCACGCTCTTGAGGCTCTGCAATTTGGCAGTTAGTTGAAACAGATGGGTTCCAAAAAATAGCAGTGTCTGCTGTTGACTTTACACACACAAAAGTATTTTGTACAAACTTTTTTGTTTCTAGGTTTTGGCAATCCTGTGAAACCCTATACTAATATTTAGTTGTATGACCTCAGTTTGCTTCACATCTGTGTTGCTTGGAATCAACCAACCTATGGCACCTTTCAGCTGTTATTAAGATTCTTTGACAACATTCCACAATTCATCAATATTTCTTGGTTTTGCTTCAGAAACAGCATTTTTGATGTCACCCCACAAATTCTCAATTGGATTAAGGTCCGGGGATTGGGCTGGCCACTCCATAACACAACAACATAACGAAATGTTGCTGGTTTACTACAGTAGTGGTTTTGGGGTCCTTGTCTTGTTGAAACATCCATTTCAAGGGCATGTCCTCTTCAGCATAAGGCAACAGGACCTCTTCAAGTATTTTGACATATGCAAATTGATCCATGATCCCTGCAATGTGATAAATAGGCCCAACACCGCAGTAGGAGAAACATGCCCATATTATGACGCTTGCACCGCCATGTTTCACTGTGGCTTGAATTCAAAGTTTGAGGGTCGTCTTAGAAACTGTCTGAGGAGCTTTGCCCAAAAATGAATATTTTTACTCTCATCTCTCTAATGTGTTTTGAACAAACCCCTTTCAACTAATTGCCCAATTGCACAGCCTTAAGAGCCGTGCATATCATGAATGCTGGATCTTGTTTGTTTTCTGAGAATCTACTGCACCTACTGGTAACTTGTTTGCTATGTAGCAATACAAATACACAAATAAGTGATTAATCTGGTTAGTCACATTGCGCTGCTATTATTTAGAAGACTACTCTATACTGTATATAGACTTGAGGGGCGTCATGATACAGATACATTTGGAAATGCGTTACAACTTTGCATTTATAATCATAAGCAGGATGCTTTGACCAGTTGAAGTTATTTCCACAGATTGAAACTAAAAGTAAAAATGGATAGGTAAAATAATGACAGCAGTTGTAGATGCAACTACTAATCATTTATGTCATCATTTTCATGTAAAATATGCTAAAAGAACTGCAGCTTCCTTGATAATTAAAGTTTAATTAAAGGAAATAGGTCAAAATTAGTCTCTACTATTATATGTTTTGATAGAAGTTATATGCAGTGATCAAATGTGAAATTATTACAGCTTCAGCTTGTCGCAGGGCTCATGTAAAAAAAACCACCGTTCATATTCGCGTTCATACTTTTGGAGAATTAAAGAGTCGCCAATCAACCTAACATGCATGTTACAACAATTGATATCAGCGTGTTTGATCACTCCCTTGTCAAATCCATTAGTGTTCAACTTTTATGGCTTCTTTCTTTACACGCTTGCCGTCACTTAGCTGTCACTGATGGCAGCTAGATAGCCAGCGCTACAATCACGTCTTCCGAATCCAAATGTGACTTTTTACTACGTGTTTTTTTGTTTTTAGAACAAGCCCAACACCAAACCATCAAAGCCCTCTCAGGAGCAGTCTGTGGACATTTCTTAGGCCACAAGGTAACATCGGGTTCACACTTACCTCGTTAATCTTAATTCAGGGATTGATCCGCCTAATCATAAAACAGTACTATGTTTTTTTGTTTTAATGATTAAATAAGACAAACTGAATTTGGAGCATGTGTAGAAGCACACTCACATGTAGAAACAGTATGATGCCGTAAAGTTCTTCACTGCTGCAAAACTACAAACACAACAGCAATGAATACCACCCTGACCGTGTCAATCAAACTGCATTATTTTTGCAAAAACGCAAAAAGTTTGTATTTTATCTCATTAGACTGTGCAGTTCTGACAATGCCACGTAAACTCCCAAGGTGGGCCTAAGTTAGGTAGTTGTGTACCCCAAGTAAACAGAGGCACCAGAAAGTGCAAGTGTACAGAAAAACTATATGAAACTTTAATGAAGCCTCTGATTTCCCCACTGTCTTCCATTTTACACACAGCTAAGATCAGTTGCACTCCAGATGCTTTAGTGGGCCACTGCTCCTATCCGTTTAGTGTCTTTATGAATGCCAAGCTTAGCCGTTTCCCCCCACATGTATACTCTGTATTTTTGTTTGAGCCTACTTACACAATATATAGTAAAAAAAAAAAAAAAGTTTATTTTTGTTCAGAACAAAAGGCAGCAATTCAGCATTATTTAAATACAAAAATAAAAACAGAATCCTCCCAATACATTACACTCCTGATCAAAAGTTTAAGACTAGTTGAGAAATTGCAATAATTTTTATTTTGTAGTGTTGGATCTAAAAAAGGTTTTAAATAGAGCTTCAAAATGCCAAATGAAGCAGAAATGTGAATGAGGGAAAATTTGGAGTGAACAATTTATTGCAAACAAGCATTAAAGTTATATAAGATGTTCATCAGCTGATCAATAGTTTCATAATATAGCTAAAAATAAAAAAAAACTAAAATAGAAATAAAAAAAAACCCACATAATAAGAACTTTGTAATGAGTAGCCGCACCATTCTTGTTAATCACCTCAAAAACGGGTTTGGGAATGCTTGATGCCAGGGGGCTAGTGAGGATGCTCTAGGTGGTGAAGATGGCTTCACTGACATGCATTTTTGTAAGCATCTCTCGCCATCCATCCCCAAATGTTCTCACTTGGATTTAGACGGTCCAAAAAAGTTTATTTCTTAGTTCCTTCCCAAGCGGTCATTGTGAAGTGTGGCTTTGTCCTGTCGAAAAACCCAGTCATTACCACACAGACGACGGCTTTCAGTCATGAAGGATGCCCTCTGCAACATCTCCACATAGTTAGCTGCTGTTTGACGCCCCTGTACAACTTGAAGTTCTATTGTTCAATTAAAGGGGAAAAAAAACACCTCAATGTGTCGTGTGGAAAACATCTCAATTGGGACCTCCTTGGAAGCAGGCAGGACTATCAAGGTTCCATTTTTCATCAGAGAATAAATCTTTCTTCCACCTTCCAATGTTTTTTTTTTACTTTCATGCAATTTCCCAACATGCAGTTTTATGGCGTTGAAGGAGACTTTTGAAGACGTTTTCTGTTCTTAAATCCCTTCTCTCGCAGATGCCGTCTGATGGTTATTGGACTGAACTCTGCATCAAAAACAACTTTCTTTTGGGTCGAGGATAGTCCAACGTCAGCAGAAATGGCGATCATGACAGTGTGAAAACTTGAGAGAAAAATATATTGAATTTTTACTATTTTACCAAGATTTTGTCTTTTAAAGGCTGTGGTCTTAAATTTTTGATCAGCTGATGAACAACCAATTTCATTTGAATCCTTGTTTACAATAAATTGCTCACTCAATTTTTTTGTCTCACTCCCATTACATTTTTGACATTCTGAAACTCTTTTTAGAACTTCGTAAAAATCCAACAGCATAAAATGTAGCGTCTTGCAGTTTTTCAACTGGTCTTGAAGTTTTGATCAGAAGTGCAGATATCTCCTCTACTTTGTATTTTTCTGAAAAGCAAATACATTTTTTGACATTTTGCTGACATTAAATAAATGGCAGTAAAAAATGTATTTTTTTATTATAAAAATATATATATTTGGGGAAAAAAAAAATAAATTATTAATTTAAAAAACACAGTATCGTTGCTGCCAGGTCTCAAAGCATGTAATCCAAAATGTTGTGTTTTTCATTTTATATGTACAAAAAATATTTTAAAAATTGGATTAATAAAACATAGGTAATTGATGGCTTGATTAATTAATTAATTATTTAATGTTTTATACCGTATTGTACAAATAGTTTTGTTTTCTTGACAGTTGGCTGAATATAGGTTTTAGTTTTTTTAAGATTCTGTTTGATCTTAGCGGTTCCACTGTATAACACAAATCTGAAATGATGTGCTCCATTATCACTGAGCACTGAGCACAGTGATTTCCCTTAAAATAACAACCCATGGTTTCATCCACGGTCGGATGACTGTGCTTTTGTAACAAGTTGCATGTTTTTATAACAAGTTGACCTCTGCTCGCCATTCGCCCTGCAGGAGGACACTGCCTCCAAATCCTCTTTGATTTCCAATACCATGTCCTGTTCTCTAATAGCACTCAGGGAATCGGCGGCCATTAGGGAGCAAAGAGAGGATGACAGGCTAAATTGAGTGTGAGCGTGTCATGGAAGAGAATTAGGGGCTGGTGTGTGCAGTACATGTGTGTGGGCGTGAAGAGTGATTACGTGACTCAGGTGTGTAGTAGCTAGCCTCAAACACGGAGCACCAAATGTTCTTCCCTGAGTAAACAAAGTTGAATTTACGATGATTCGTACGAGGTCACACTTCCTCCAATTTGAAGTGATCTAAATAATCAAATAGAAACTTCATTTATGACATAAAGAGGAAAACGGGGGATTGCTTAGCCCTGGCGGTGATATATACGGTGATATATACCACAAATACCACAGCTTCAGTAAATATCTGAATATGATTACTGCCAAACCTGTTGCTGCCAGATAAAGTTAAATTGACCAAAATATCCTCAAAAGCTGGACATCATGCCGAGATCTAAAGAAATTCAGGAACAAATGAGAAAAAAAAGTAAATAAGCTCTCTCTGTCTGGAAACGTTTATGAAGCCACTTCTAAAGCTTTGGGACCCCAACAAACCACAGTGAGAACCCATCCCTCCATCTATTTTCTAGGTGGTAACCAGTCAATCTCAGGGCAGATAAACACTCGCACTCACATTTATACACAAAATGACGAAAACAAGGAGCGGTGATGAACCCTTGCAGGAGTGGTCCGCCAACCAAAATGATTCCAAAAACACGACTGACGTGACGACTGAACAAAAGAACATTAAGGCTCATCTCAATTTTGCCAAAATTATCTTGATGATCCTCAAGACTTCTGGGAATATACTCTGTGGTCTAAAGAGACATAAGATTACCGTTTGGAAGGTGTGTCCCATGACATCTGGCATAAAGGTAAAAAAAGAACATCATACCAATGGTAAAATATAGTGGTGGCAGTGTGATGGTCTAGAGCTGTTTTGTTGATCCAGGACCTGGAAGACTTGCTGTGATAAATGGAACCATGAATTCTGCTGTCTGCCAAAAAATCCGGAAGGAGAATGTCAGGCATCTTTTCGTGACCTCAAGCTAAAACAAACTTTTGTTCTGCAGCAGGACCATGACTCAAAACACACCACAACCTCTGAATGGCTGAAGAAAAACAGAATGATGACTTTGAAGAGGAGGTCCTAGTCAAAGTACTGACCCGAATTGACCTATTGATATGCTGTGTCATGACTTTAAAAAGGCGGTTCATGCTCAAAACCCCCCAATGAATTACAACAATTTTGCAGAGACGAGTGGGCCAGAATTCCTCCACAGTGCTGTAAGTAAATTTCTCTTGGAGATGAATAAAGTATCTATCTAAGAGACTCATTGCAAGTTAATGCCAATGCTTGCAGTTGTTGCTGCTAAAGGTGGCCCAAGGCTGGAATTGTTGTGCCTGTTGCAAGATAATTAAAACCTACAATAAGAGCCTTTTGTTCTGGCATCAAGTCTTGTGCTTGTGTATCTCACCGAACATTACTGTAACATTTCTGACCCTTACTGACCAAATACTGCATATTAAATGCATCTTTTTAAAGCTTAATATATGTACTTGAGATAATTTAGCCACGTTTGCCATTTGACTCTTGAATACACTACACAGCTCTCCTTCCTGTTGCATTTTCCTGGTTTCAGTTTCAAGTTCAGTTTGTAGAGTACAGATAAATAAATAAATACTATCAGTTGTCAATAGTATTTCAAATGGGGGGAGGGGGGGCAACATTTGTGGCCCCTAGGGGGGGGGGCGTGACAGAAAATAACTTAGAAGCACTGCTTGAAAGTCTTCTTTCACTGGCTCTGCCAAACATACCCTGGTGAAGATGATCATACGCCCTATGTTTGATTATGGGGACGTCATCTATCAAATGTCTTCCAAGTGTGGCCTTAACAAACTGGACGCTCTCTACCATTCAGTCATCCCATTTCATGCGCTTTCTCAACCCACCATCTTTACAATCTGACAGGCTAGAAAACATCTCAATGCCTTTTCAACCTCTTGCACCTTTCCCGTAACAACTACCACCTGAGATCATCATTATGTTCTTCCGCCGAAATACCATCAGTTTTGCTGCAGCGAGTGACAAACTCCATTCAACACTGCCTTAAACTTTTCCCGCTATTCCATCACTCCACCTGTTTAAAAAGAAACAGTCCTGGCTTTTTTTTGTACAGTAAGTGTTGGTCCTTCTGGTCTTGAGCAACATTAGCAATTAGGTAGTGTGTAGTAAATGTAGTGAAAAAGTAGTAGAAAAAAATACTGTTCTCAAAAATAAAGGTGAGAAAAACATTTAAAAAATCAGTGACCCAGAATGGATTGTGTGCAAGTGTATTGACCTAACTAAGTAGCACATACTCAAAATCACAACAGATCCTGGAAAAAAACGGGAATCCATAGCTGGGGAATCATCCAATCTTTGCTCATACAGCAGCGCTGCCTGTCTTTGTCAAAACCATACGTTAAAAAGACATTGTTATGCATTCCTGACCACACACATTGATAAATGATTACTCCTGCATTCACGCTCACACTTTCTGACACACACACATTCACAACCAAATGCAAAACAGAGGCAGAAGCCTGTGCCTGCGGGCGGGCTGACTTGCCATTTGATCCAGCTCCGCGTGTCGTCAATTATTCAGCATTCTGCTCGTAGACATGGCGCTAAAGAGGCCATGAAACATGCACAAAGACCACGTTTGGAAATAACAAGAGCATCGCCTGTATTTAAAATGCAAAGGCGGGGAGTAAAGATTGATTTATGGATTTGGAACTATTTTCTATATCTTTTTTTTTTAAGTCAGAAAGAAACATTTAAATAGGGAGACCGAATGTCATCCATAATCGGGTTGTTGTTTACAAAATTTACCAGACACGTATTTGTCTTTGTAAATTGTAAATATAAAATGAACAACAAGGCAAACTTGGCATATTTCCAATACATAAGCGGTATAGAAAAAAATGAATGAATGAATGAATGAAATAAAAGTGAGCTTCTCTCCAAAATGCACACAAAGTTCAATTATGACAGCATTCACGAAAACATTTTAGTCAGTTGCATCATCAAGGAGCAAAAGACTCCTAAGCATGCGTCTGCCGCTCTCATAATAACACATTGCATCATTTCGTGTTCAAAAAGATTATTTTTATGAGCAGATGAACAACAATTGTCTGTGAGTTCAACTGTGAAGCATCTTTGTTAAATTTTTGTATCCTTAAACACAAAACATCTAAGTGTTTGCTTGCCAAGAACAAATAAAGTCTCCTCCCCAAATTTACCATAACACAATATATTCTGAGCCAGTGCGTTATGTACAAGCCATAATTATGCGTTGGTCTACGACGAGGCTGCAAAAAGGCCATTAAACATTCATGGCGGAGTGACTTATTATCTCAGGCAGTAAGACGCTCATTTGGGCTTTGTTGTTTATAGTTAATGTTGCAGTGTCGCTGCGCAGCGTTGGAGGGTGTTGACGAACAAGGCAGGAAGAGTTTGCTCCCTCTGCGTTCAGATGCACACTTTCATACAAAAAAAACATGCACAGTTGCTACACATAAGTGTGTCGTCGTTTCCACGCATGGACACCGAAGCTGTGGGCTTTCGTGCCCGATTTAGTGCCTATTTTGATGTAATCATTAGATAAGTATTAGATTTCATGTAAATGAAGCCTAATGAAGATAACACATACCCAATATCACTGTTCTAACACTGACAACAGGGAAACCCTGCATGCACAGACACTTACACAACAAGAATATTCTGGCAAGCTCAGTAATTCAGGTCATTGTCTGTGTTGTCCGCTATGTCAAAAGCCAACATGTATGATTATGTCCTTTGAACAAGTATCTGCATTCCATGCCAGTATGCAGTATACATTAGCATATGCTGTATTTGCACTTTGTAAAAGAGCAAAGCCTAACACGGAACTTGTTTTTCAGTAACCTTGTTTTCGTTTACATACACTATCAAGACCAACGACATTTTAATGAACACTGTGAGCAGATGATTGAGAATAAAGGGCTACTTTCACTGAAGTCTGGATGGCAACATTAGCCATTAGTCTTTAAATTACGTCAGGTATTCCATATGTAAAGTACGTTGAATTTTGAACACAACACTGTGTTACTTTGTAGGCTTGCTTGTGAAACAAACATGGTCCTGGAAATGCACGGCGGTTGTTGAACAGGGACAACATACTGTGCATTCACATTGTGGAAACATACTTTTTTTATGTTTTCATTCTCACTGCCTAGTCTGGAAAAACAGGAAAATCAATCACCATTCAGTCCCTGAATCCAACCAGCAAAGGAATCCCACTTCTGACAGCATTTTTTCAAATAATCACCAAATCACTTACATATTGCCTTGCAGGTTGTATGCCAATATTATAAATACATATATTTTTCAGTAAGTCAAATATGTTGCGGTCCTCTATGCATCCAGAGGTTGCGCTCATCACCAAGCATGCCTGGCTATTTGGCTTTTCCCTTATCTTCTTAACCTCGCCACATATTATTCCCATCCACTATAGAGCTCATGAACAAATGAGAAAGTTGTTCTTAAAGCCTACTTATACAGATTACACACAAAAAGACAGCCGCATGCATCAATCCTTATTTTTTACACGAAACGGCAATTCACAAATAGGTTGTTTAATGATGATGGGACAATACAAATTACAATAGCACTCATACTACTGCGTTTGTCAGTGGAAGGTTGACATTTTACCATCATTTTTTGCACACTTCTGTTGCTGGTCAGTGTTACCACTAACGCTAACTATTCTACATTTTTTAAGATGACCTTTTGTTCGTATTACATCCTAAATGCATAGTGTACTTTACTAGAGTGACCTCAACTACTTGCTACAGTTTTTATTTTTTTTTTAATAATAAAGATGATTTGGATTCTACTTCCAGCTACACATGTATTGCTCTTCATTTGATTGCAGCTTTGAGTAAATAAGCATTTCTGCACAATTTGTGCACTGTAAAAACTATTCAGGACTCCACATTACGATATCGTAGTCACATCTGTACACAAACCACTGTAAAACAACACATACATCTCAGTACCTTCGCTTCAGCCCATGGGAGCATGAAACAAGAAAACCCTCCCATGTGCCTATAAGTCCTTTGTGAAGCTATGGGAGGAGCAGAGAGGATAAAGAATGCCCTCCAACACCCTCTGTGGTTGTAATGACTTCTGGGTCAAGGTGTAACAGACAGCATCCATAAACCTGCATTACACTAGGGCTACTGTTCTGATGGAAAAGTGTATGTCACAAAAGTATAGGAAGCTGCTCACTGTAGGTGGCTAATGGAACAAGCAGAGGGTACATGAACTCAGAGTTATGTACGCCTGCACATCCTTACACGAGATCTGCGTGAAGAATGGCGTTTTCAAAGACAGGTGCTTAGAGTGTATTAAATTTTAATATAACTTGGGTAGGAGTCCAGCATATTAAAAAAAATAACTCTCAAATATACATTGCGAACATTTCGGTGAGGAAGAGGTAGCTCTTTATTTGACAGGTTATAGGAACTAAAAAAAACAAAAAACTCACTTGTCAAGTCATTGGAAATTGCAGGAGATCATGATGCCAAATAACAGTCGGACTGAATGTGTCATAACAGAAAGAAAGCCAAAATCCTTACATAGTAACTTAACACGCAACAGGTAGATGACAAATAGACAACTACCACTACAACAACTCTAAACAAATAACTTTAGCAGCTATTTACATAACAGCCCAGCAAAGCATGCTGGGAAGTAGGCAGTGCTCCCAACGACGCTACAATATTTTTTATATGAATACCTCACTGACACTATCAGTCAAACCTGAGCATGAACTCATCTCATTAGATTGTTTAGGTGCATGCAACTCTGTAGCATATACATGGTGGATGGGGACAATGAATTTCATGTAAAACTGCAAATAAAACATTTGCTGTTTGTTGACATCATCTTAGCTTTCCGTGCACCTGAACCACCATCCTGTATGTTACATCAAATACCTCCTGTGCAGTTTACGAGTGAGAAGTGTACAAACTAAACCCCACACAGTGAATCCGTGTACACTGTAATTATAATTATGTATGCTGTTTTATTTAGTGTCACAAGACCCAAACTGAACCCCATTCAACTAGTTACTGTTTGCAAAGAAAAAAGGAACACTTTATTATAACTCCCTCAGCGTCGACTCAGTGTTTTACTGTATCATAACTAACAGGTCAAAGGTTCAGTAATTTTCACCAAGAGCAAAGAACATATCTTACAAAAATGTCCTCTGGCAAGACATTGAAAACTCAGCTGCTTATAGAATGAGTACAGTAGATATTAGTCCTGGTATAACATCTAAATATAATTTGTAGCATAGGGGCAAAAATACCTTCTCCCTGAGCCTGACCTTATTGTGGTGGAGGACTTTGCGTGCCCCAATGATCCCAGGACCTAAGTTGTCGGGTGCTTTCATGCCCCTGGCAGAGTCACCAATGACAAACAGGTCCTAGGGGAGGGACCAGACAAACAGTGGCTCAACAGATCCCAATGCAGGATAATAAAAATTCTTAAATTCTAATAAAAGTCCCTCAGCATGTGCTTGACTTCATTTTCCCTCACCCGGACGCCGGTCACCGGAGCCCTCCTCTGGAACCAGGCCTGGAGGTGGGGCACGATGGAGAGCACATGTTGGCCGGGCCTGAATGTGAAGCGGCCGGGATGAGAATCAGCACCTCCAAGTCCAAGTCCATGGTCCTCGCCCGGAAAAGGGTGGAGTGCTTTCTCAGGGTCAAGGATGAGATCCTGCCCCAAGTGGAGGAGTTTAAGTATCTCAGGGTCTTGTTCACAAGTGAGGGAAGGATAACGCGAGATGGACAGACGGCTTGCCGCTGCTTCTGCAGTGATGTGGACTCTGCATCAGTCCGTTGTGGTGAAGAGGGAGTTGAGCCGAAAGGCAAAGCTCTGAATTTACAGGTCAATCTAGTCCTTCCCACACATATGGTCATGAGCTTTGGGTAGTGACCTAAAGGACAATATCGCGGGTACAAGCGGACGGAATGAGTTTTCTCCGCAGGGTGGCTGGGCTATGTCATCCAGAAGCGACTTGGAGAAGAACCGGCCTGGTATCCCACAGAGTATATGTGTTGTACCAGCCAAACTGTACAACTGCATCAATCTCTTTCAATCAAAAATGAGAAAGTCTGCCCGAGCTTTTGATTGTCACTTTATAAGTACCACAAAAAAAACAACCAGATCCCAATAATAAGATCAGATAGGATTTGTCATAACAATGGACAAAGTACATCTTTGCAGTTCATGTTCTGAACTGCCAAGTTTTTTCAAGATGTGATTTTATACTGATTCATCAATTGTCGTTTTCTAAAATATCATTTTTAACAGGAGAACCCTCGCTTTCCGAGTTGTACTACAGGGTTGCATGTGACATCACGTCCGTTAACAGTCGTCATGGGCAAAAGCACACGGGTGGGGGGAAACAAGTGGCTACTTGTCCAGCTCCTCCCAGCAAACCCAAGGCATTCCCAGACCAGTGTAGAGACCTGCCAGTCAGACGTGCCCTTGACACCTCCACATGGATGCCTCTGGGAGACATCACAGAATCAAGGTCAGCAGCACATCATCCCGGCAGCACATCATCCGCACCATACAAGGTGTTGACAGTGTACTGCTTCCACCTCCTGAGACGGTTGATGGTGGTCAAGAATATCTTCAAAACCATCCAGCTGTAATTCTCCATGGGTTCACCAAACTCCTCTTAGGTCTGAATTTTTGCCTCCGCAACCGTCAGAACTGCAAACCGCTTGGTCTGCCAGTACCTGTCAGCTGCCTCCGGAAACAGGACTCTTCTGCTTGACGGCCACAGCTCCAATCAGCCATCTCGACAATGGAGGCTCGGAACATGACCCACTTTGACTCAATGCCCGCTGCCTCCCTCGTACATTAGGGCCTGCCGGGTCTGACATGCGTTATCCCCCACCTTTGGAGCCAACTCACCACCATGTGGTGATCGGTTGACGGCTCTGGCATCCTCTTCACCAGAGTGTCGGAAACACGTAGCCGCAAGTCCAACAACACAACCACAAAGTCGGTCCTCAAACTGCAGCCCAGGGTGTCCTTGTGCCAAGTGGACATGTGTGGACATGCAACACACGGTGTTCATTATGGACAATCTGTGACGAGCACAAAAATCAACTACGCACCGATCGGGTACAAATCAAAAGGGGCTGTTCCTCCCAATCACACCTTTCCAGGTTTCATGTGCCAACATGAGCGGTAAAGTCCCCGGGCAGAAACAAGGGAATCCCCAAAGAGAACACTGTCCGGTACTACCTCTAAGGATTCCAAAAAGGATGGATACTTTTAACTGTTGTTTGGTGCATCAGCGCAAACAACCAGAACCCGTCTCCCCACCCGATGACACATGTTAACTACCCTCTTGTTCAATGGCAATATACAGGCCCTGAGCTGGGGCGGGGGGCAAAAAGAATTAGTCACCCCTGCCTGTTGCCTCTCACTGCCGGGAACGCTGGAGTGGAATAAAGTCCAGCCCCTCTCAGGAGGACTGGGTCCAGAGCCCTTGCCATGCATCGTAATGAATCCGACTATGTCCTTCCCCAGCAGAGAGGTGATGACGTTCCACAAACCGGCAACCAGCTTGATTTGCCAAGTAACATTTGCTTGCCATTCACAAAATCAATATATATGCAAACATTTCCACACTCTTTGTGAATGTACAAGAAATACTGTAAGTAAAAGGACCCCCAGATTGTTTGAAATGTCGACTTCGGAGATGTTGAAATGATTTTGTCTTGAGATTTTATAGAGCCAGTCATCACATTCAGCTATTGTTTGAAGGTATATTGTAGGTATATTGTAAGGTACTTGTACATTCGGCTTTATACCTTGTATAATACTCTTGACCTCTGTGTGGCCAGCGGTAACTGATCGGTGGCTGTAGTTAAAATCTTGCCCACCATGTGAAAACTAGAAGGTGCACTGCCTCTAGGTCATATGCTTGCAACCCTATGGGTAGCACAACTTTCCATATTTAACATCATGTTTAGCAGCTAACAGTTGAGCCAAACAGCCCATCTGCTCGTTGAAGCCGAGTAGTGCACGCCATGTTGCTTCCACTGCTTCAAGACACAACGAATCAACTATCAATCACACATAATAGGCTGGATTTCGCCAAGTTTTGTCTATCCCTTGTTGCTTGCCTTTGTCAAAGCTGCCTGAATTATATATACATATTTCTTACTATACAGCCACACATACAATAATGCAGGAAGACAACAATATTAGACGGTGTGAACAATTTACAGCATGTGTATAACTTCATAACTTCCACCTGGGTAAAGACTTAAACCTTAACAAGATGGATCTGCTTCACACCAAAATTCAGCTCATCACAGGCTTAACATACGCTACTTGTATCTGAAAGTCTTCATTGTGCTTATTGGGCATTCTTTTGAAACTAAATAACAATAGTTATTGTAAAGGCTATGGTGCGTTTCCCAAACTGATTTGTATTGACGCGGGGGTCCAGTCAGTCTGTAATCGTTGCATGGTAATGTCGTTACATTATTCACACAAATTATTCGACAGCCAGCTGATATCTTACATCAATTAGGTCATATATTGGGAATGGAAACATTGACATTGTTGCTGCAGTCTGTCACGGGAAAAGAAGTTGTGTTCCTATACACATTAAATATCTAAAAGCAATTTGTGGGAGGGATCTTAAGGGATTAATATGTGGCTGGGGTGGAGAGCTCCAGGCTGGTAACCTCTCAGAAGGTCATCAATACCATGAGAAACACCATAAAGGGTCATTGAGTCGGTGACCTGGAAGGGTCAGAAAATCCAATGGGATTGCAAGTCTGTATAATTACATGGTGATAACTGGTGTCATCATCTCAATCATGATGGACGCATTCTGGATCTGACCAGGAATAAACAGTTAACAGTTAACATTGATGTAGGCAGGTTTCTGGTATGCTTCATTACAGTGTGAGAACACTAGACTATTATCGACAAACTTTCAAGGATTTTTTTATTATTGTTTTACAATGATAGCCTCATACACACACACACATACACACTGTGGAGTAAAAACAGTAACATTATTATTGAGCTACTGTGGTTGTGTAGTCAAATTGTTCTCAAAACAAAATCTTATCATATTTGCAAAAAAAAAAAAAATTGCTGTATTAGAAAGGCTATCATACATAACTATATAGCAGAGGTGGGAGAAAGTCAGTGTTTTGCAAGTCCAAGTCAAGTCTCAAGTCAATACAAGACAAGTCACGTCAAGTGCCAAGTCATAGGCTTGACATTTTCGAGTCCTTTGGAGTCATCAACACTGTAAGAGTGTTATTGGCAAGGATCTGCTCAAAAAGGTTATATTTTTCATCCAATGTCGTCTCCACTTGATTTATTGACATAATAATAATATTTCCGTTACCTTTTCAGCCACATGAGAGGAACAAAGTATTAGAAACCTGCCGTCTCTGCACTCCAAATAAATACCAAAGACAGACATATTCCACCAGGAGGACACTATTCTTACACCATCCATGGCTTTCTTTATCCCTGTTATATTTCACTCCATTTTTCCACAATTGGATATTTTTTTGTGTGTCTCATGGCCTTCTAATCCTCCAATCTCTGCCCCCATCTCCATCCTCATCCTATTTCAATTTTTCTATCTGTGAGAATGCCCTGAGGCGCCTCCCGTACTTTATAACGCTGCCTTCATTACCCAGGCCGCTGCAGCTGGCCATAAATGAAACAGAGAAGACGCGGTTGGAGTGGAGGCTTGCACACGAGCAAGGAAGGAATTAGAGGAAAAGGAGTGGGAAGGGTCAAAATCCATACAATGAGTCAATTGTGGAGGCCGTAGTAAGGATGGATATGGAGCAAGAGACCTAGGCAGTATGAGAATGAGTAGAGGGGCATGGCCATAAAATCTAAGTTTGAAGTTATGGAAGACTGTATGGAATAAATTGCCATTGAATAATATTACAATTGCCCTGGCCTTATGGCACTGATGAATTCGGATGTCACCCAGCAAAGCCTTGGGCTTTGGGGAGTGGCCCATTTTGCCAGCCTTCTTCTCTGTAAGGACAGCCAAAAATATTGAAGGACTAAAAAATCCACTGTTGATCATTTAGTTCACAGCTGCACATCTTTAATGTAAGTCTCCTGAAGAACAGAACAAACAGGATATTAGAGGTGTATTTTATATATTTCAATGATTCCATTAGTATCACTTTCTGTGCTCCCCACTCCATTCCAGACTTGGATACAATTCAATGCGAGGACACACACACCCATGTGTGGCTACCCCTATGAGTTGTGATCAAATGCTTAGGAGAAAATAATACATGTGACGTCCGATGAGGTCCATGACTTCTAGGGAGTTTTTTCAGGAGTGCATGAAAATATCCTTAATGCAAATCACTTGCTGCTTGCCAGCACCAACTGGCATTGGTGCTGGCAAGCAGCAAGTGGCATGCGCCATGATCTAACTCAGTGCACTCAGATGGTAGGCTAGTCTTGTGCACTAAGCAGAGAGAAGATGCTGGCGGCAGCCTCATCTTGGGTTTCTGAAATGTGCAAATTCAGCAAATTTTACTCAAGAAAATGTTTCATCCTATCTTGCTGCAATGTCATTGTCAGTCCCCAAAAAGTGTCCACCAAATGATGTGATGATGCCTAACAACACAAAGAAAAAGCGTGTGTTTTGTGGAGCACATTGAGCTGTGTGAAAAATGTCAAGTCAATCTGACTTGCAGGGTCTGACTTTGGGCTATAATAAGAGCACCATCATGCGGTTGGTGTTTGTGAGAAAATACTAACACAGCAGCACAATAGGGGTGTATGTTTGTAACCCCTTAGTGTGCGGTGCCTCAGGTGTAGAAGAGTTACTCTCTTCTGTGTCCTTGGATCAGTGTGGATCTGCACCTAAATGTAATATTAACTAATGCTTGTAGAACATCTTCTTAACTGTTGCCGTGGCTGCTACTGATTTGAGGGAAATAGGACTCTTATTTCATGTCATGTCCCTAGACAGTGCATAACAATACTTGCAGATTTGAATTGATGGAGGTAACCAATACAAGATTACGGGAATGAAACCAAAGCTGAGCTTCCAACACATCATCAATAAATGGGCCACAGGGTCCATGCATTTCGGTAAACTGACCTCATCTTTGTGGTGAGAAAAAAAACCCAGCTGAAATGTGAGGACATAGTGTGTTATTTACTGCCAATCCAAGGTAATGTCAGTTTAGCAGGTTTTAATTCTCTTAATTAAATCTTAATGAAAAATAATCTCCGCGTAATGATTCTCTGCAAACATTGTTGGTACAAGAAAAGGAATAAAACAAACAGTGACATTCAGTTTCTAGCAGAATATATTCCTTTTAATTCAGCCACAAATGTGCTTTAGTTTACTTGAAATGTGCTTCAGTCATAGCATACTTGCACATCAAATGGTACTCTCAAAATCTACTATTGCCGTAGTTCCTTCTTAGCGTCATCGGGGTCCTTCTCTGGAAAATTCTGTGTGGTTCTGATCATGAGTCAACTAAAACAAATAGCTTTTTAGGAATGGAACATTTGTTTGAAATGTATTACCATTCTTTGTCCAGATATACAGTATGCTCTTTGTATATGCATTTAAATTGTGTTTTTATTCCACTTTCTTTCTTAAATCACCTTGTCTCCACGTCTACACATGATTTATAGGTCAAATCTTACTTGATTTTGTAGCAGACATGATCCAACTGTCCGAAACAGCCTCACACTTCTCCTGGCGACGGAAAATGCTGAAGATTAAGCTGAGCACCCTGTCTCACTTTGAGTATGACTTTATCTACCGACAGTATACTGACCTCAAATGTCAGCTGTTGGTGTGAAACTCGGGCATGTTCCACTTGACTTACTGTTGTTTAGAATAAACTCATCAGCACAGTTAATGCAAATAAAAGTAAGTGTGGCGGTCGCTGCTCTTTGAAACCTTAGGAAGCGGTTTGCAGTCTGACTGGCTACTCCTAAAACCCAATAACGCTGGTATTATGTGGTTTACTTAAGAAAGTAGTTTACAATAACTAATTCTGTAAGAGACTTCGAGCCTGCTCTGACCGCAGTCGCTCAGTCTTCTGGCTGCTGTCGGTCAAAATCAAGAATCACCCCGCTCCACAGAACCCAGTGAAGCTCAGTTTCTGTGCAAGTGACGTGTTTTTCGGGGCCTTACTTTCTTGCTGTGAGCTTCCATAAGCTGGAGTTTGAGCTTTAATAGAGATTTACCAAATCGTCCGTGCTACTGCTGAGGGAAGAGAGATCGTGGCAGACAGCAAACTCACTCAACAGCAGATCAATGCTCAACATACTACTACATAATGAAGTGCATTCTTGCGGAATTTCAATGCAGTTTTAAGTCTGCACATTTTGCATATTTGACCAGTTATTTACTAAAATTTCCATGTCAGCTCACTTGTAGTCAACGAGCAATCACCGCTGTTGTACATGCTTGAATGTGTTGTAAATAAAGACCGGTACTTTCCTCCGTTCCGTCCAAGTTCGCTTCTCTCCCAACACGACTAACTTTCCCCGCCTCACCGTGTAGTGGAGGTGACCTGAAACTGTCATGACAACCTATATCATATTTTATCAGTGACTCACCACACACAATCATAGCGCATGGACACCACGGGTTCTGGTGGCAAGAGAATTGTTGTAGCGTATGTGCGTGCACGCATTTCCGATGTCACTTAAACTCATTCCATCAAACCTTGGTAAGTGTACATGCAGGGATGCAAACACACATCTATCAGCTATATTAGGAGTAGGTCACCTATACTGTACCACGCCTCTCACCCTGAGACACTCATCTTTAGAGACGCCTCATCCACTCGTTACAAACAGACATGTCCGCCCCGGATGTCTTAAGTAGTTCATCACAACTCTTGTTTTGACAACAACCTGCCATGCCACTTTATTTTAACGTTAATTAATTGCAGCTTAAATAAGTAAAAGCAGAGCTACTCTATTTATGGGTGAACAAGCGCTTTCCCTGTAGGTTTGAAATGTGGTATCCCTCAAGGTTTGCTTTTAAGACCCCTTGATTTTTTTTGCTGTGCGCCTGCCCTCTTCTTTCAGTCATAACAAAGGAGGGCAAACTTCTGCGAAGCAAGTTTAGTGGGTTAGCGAGCTGTGTTGAGTGTAGAGCCGGACTCGCCTGTTCAGTGACGGTAGCTCTCTTTTAAAGCAGCTATCACCGGGGTAATTCGGCCAAACTCATAACGTGGTCCCAACCACGTTATGTCAAGACTTTGATCTTAAAATCAGCTATAAAATTGCTGCTGTTGCACTGCAGAACTCATTCGGCGTCACCATTTTTTAACAATCCTGTGGATGTGGGAACAAAAATAATTCGGGCATTACTACTACAGAAGTTGCTTCTTTGAGATCACACTGAACCACTAGCGTTCCCTGATAAGACTTTATATAAGAGATACAGATTTTCAGCTGATAGTATAAACTCCATTTGCTCACTTTTTGAGGCCGGCACCACAAATAAAATGCCATGTGAAATATTAATAATTAGGCCAATGTTAGCAGACGTATATGTTGCAGCAGTCCTTGCGTGAGTACTCAGCCCCTTTGTCTTCTTACGTTACAATATTTGCTGGAGGGATAAGCAATCTGAGAAATAAGCACTCGACAGAGCCTCCTAGTGGTCACCACGGGGTATAGCACCTTGTTTCTGATAAAAGAACATATTTAGATGAGCATCTTTCAAAAATGAAACAGGAGTTTGTTTTTGGAATGGATTAGTGTTCATGTGTAAGTTGGTGAATGAAACGTCTAGCAGGGTATAGTTACTTCCGCATTTCCACGCTCAGCATTATTCTGCCAGCGGCCCTCCCTCGCTTCATTGGTGGCGACAGTGTTGCTTTTAGCAGTTATAATGTTTCGCTCATAACACCCCAGTATAATGACTTGCATAAAATACGCTGGCTGGGATTGGTTCACAATATGATGTCAAACGGCCACTTTCATGTGAACGCGCACTTAGCACAAAGCAGAAAACCGGACTTGACCAAGTAAGTTGATAACCACCATGGTAGTACTGTTCAATTCGGTTTGGGGAATTTGGGGTGTGTTGAGCTGCATCCTGTGCACAAAGCTACAATAACTTAATGTACCAGTAGGAGTAAAATATTCTCCAGTTGCATGCACCCTTCTTTAAATGTAAAAATTCAATTAGAACATTATATTTAAAACCTGACAGAATCAGTTGTCAGTTGTCAAAGTGTAAATGTAGCATATCATATTAAGCATATGTCTGGAAAGTAAGTCATTTGTGCTCTTCACCACCATCTGTGGATCCATCTGTCTGTCTGTCAAGCTGCAAACAAACTCTGAAACTTCTCAGTGTGCACTAATTAGGGACCTTTGATTAGATAATGCTAAAAAAAAAAGACCTTGTGTGATGTGACTGTTGTAAAATTCCATTGCTTTATATGTGCACTTGATTGCAGTTGTTGCTGCTCAGGGGGGCCCAAGCAGTTAATAGGTTTTGGGGGCAATTGTCTTTTCACACAGGGCCATGTAGGTTTAGATTTTTTTCTCCCTTGATAGTAAAAAAGTTTCTTTTAAAAACTGCATTAGGTGTTTTTTGTGTTTTGTTGTCACTGGATTCATCTGAATCAAGTGTGGCAAACATGCAAAAACAAATCAAATGCTTTTTCACACCACTGTAGGGCTCACATTTGCAGCCTTTAAGCCTTCCACGTCCACAAAAGATTGGGAATTGGAGTTCTGTCTGTGTGCTCAGAGGGTGGGCTCCGGAGCCATATAAGATCCCATGCCTTCAGGAACAACTCTTGTGTCGGGTGTCATTGTGGATAACAAAGGACCCCCAAAAGCATCATGGTAAAACTGCTAAATGGGGCACTGACTCAAAGAAGAACCCATTAAATGCTGATTTTTTTAGTATGTGTAATTTCAGTAAGCCTAATGCAAGCC
This sequence comes from Oostethus manadensis, assembly GCA_024372805.1. Classification (NCBI taxonomy): domain Eukaryota; kingdom Metazoa; phylum Chordata; class Actinopteri; order Syngnathiformes; family Syngnathidae; genus Oostethus; species Oostethus manadensis. The sequence continues at coordinate 16,633 of QODF01000118.1, read as the reverse complement.
TATGCAGAAGGTCCAAGAAACATGGACATGGCAAAGTTGTCACAATCTGCGTTGTTGTCCGCGTGACAGATTTTGCTTTTGTTCCTTTTTATGTCTCAGTTCCTGTTTCTGCACTTTTATTGTGATACGTCTTCCTGTTTTCCTTGGTTTGTGTCTGCCTGCTTTGTTTTTTCTCTATTAGTCGCATCTGTAGCTAATTTGAGTTTCCCTTCTATTTAGTTTAGGTGCGTTCCTCTTAGTTTTGTCGTCACATCGTTTCTTTGTTATTTCGTGTATTTTTGTTGCTGTACCTGCGTCCTGCCGCTGCACAGCAGCAATTATTATTAAAAAGACATTTCTGACTAGCTATTGAGTGCTGCTCTCTGCATCCTCTGGGTTGTCGCCACTATGCCAAAGAGCAAACGTAACAAAAGTGTCGTTATAGTTTTAAAATTGGATCTGTTCTTCCATTTCCGACAATTCCTAGAAATGTCATCCAAATGCATTCAGAACCGTTCAAGTTATTATTACGCCGGCAAAACGTAATGTCTGCGCTGCACTTGCGCTTTGCGCTGTGCTTTTGCTGGGCTTGGCAGAGGTAATAAATCTGTGCAGTCCCAAAACTGCATGTCGCGGTGCATAACATCTTCACCCATGAATTGATTGGACTTTGCAAATTATTTTCTGTAATAGACGGAGGTGTTTAGCACCAGCACCTTATGTTACGCTTTATTGAGGAAATGACACCGAGCTAATTACCAGTGTGTGTGTGTGCGTGCGCTGGCAGGCAGGCTGTTAAGAAGCTGCTCACACGTAGCCTGTTAGACATTAATCACCAGTTTTCAATAGACAAAGGGTGATATACCTCCGGCGGTGTGAAATACATTCCTGCAGCATAGCAGGCCTGTTGCCACCCTAAAACCATAATTAAGTGTGGAGGCAATGTTGCGTGTAACATCTTTACAACATTCTTTACTGTCATACAAGTGTAAAGGGAAGTTTACCACTCGATGATAAAACTATGAAAGTAAATTTAGTCTGTCAAAAAGGCCCGAGAGAACATGAGTCAAGTGGTGTTTATGTTGACATTGGTTTGTGCATTATATTGTTTTGTTATTGTTAGTTTAATTGTAGAGATCCTTTTCCTGTGCCGCACGCAACAAGTTCCATTTCTGGTTGCATGGTTATGTCTGCAAGTTGGCTAAAGGGGAAAAGGAAGCTTGAATGAAAGCGGACTTCTATCAGGGTCAGTAAAATGTTAAATAAAAGAAGATAAAGATAAAGCCTTCTTTTACTCACAGTCACACAAAGCTACTGTAGTGGAGACCTAGGAAAAGTATAACGATGAAACCCTACAGAATCTGTTAATATCTGATTCTTTTAAGATATGATGCATTATTATTACGAAAATGGAGGTGCAGATTTTAGATTAGCGACTAAAGTGAAAAATACACACAAAAAAAGTGCAATGGCGTATCACTACAATAGAATCAGTCTACATTTGTATCAAATAAGAAATAAGAGTAATAATTCCCAGAATAAAATGATATAATTAAAAAAAATCAATCAAAAGGAAGGCTGCTCTTACAAGATTGAGAGGGATTTTGAATGAAATGCAAAGCATTCAATTAACTGGAAATGAATTCAAATATGATGATTACTTGAAAGTGTCACAATCCGTGCGTTAGTCGGCGTGACACTTGTTTTTGTTTTATTTCCTTCTTTAGTTCCTGTTTGGAAGCTTTTATTTTGATAGTACTTCCTGATCTGTTCTGTTCTGTTTCCCTTCCACTTCACTTAAAAAAAAAAATTCTATTTGATTATTTAGTTCAGCTGGGTGCGTGGTAGTGTTGTTGGGTCATTTGTGTTTCTTGGTGTTTCTTGGGGTTTTTGTCGTTCCTGCCGCTGCATTGCAGCAACAACTAATAAAAGACTCTGACCTGCCACGGTGTCCTGGTCTCCGCATCCTCAGGGTCGCTACAATGCCCAAACTACGCAAGCCGAAACGTCACAGAAAGTCTGAGTGTTCTTATTACCTGCACTGAGCAGGTCTCGTTTTACTTGCTTGCGTATGAAATGTGGTGCTCATCCAAATAAGAATTGTTTAGCCTTTGTTGACGTTTGTATTTAACTCAATCCTGCATTCTAGTTATTGCATGCTGTGAATATTTTGCTAGAACATTATGACAAATTACTACAATTTTTAAAAAAATAGTGCAGGACATTGTCAGCAAGCGCAAATCATTGATTTTCCTTGGATTCCATGTTCACCTTTTTTTATCCGCACGGTGACTCAGTGGGTAGCATGTTGGCCTCACAGTCAGGAGGTTCAGGGTTCAAATCTCCGTTGGGCATCTCTGTGTGGAGTTTGCATGTTCTCCCCGTGCGTGTGTGGGTTTTCTCCGGATACTCCGGTTTCCTCCCACATTCCAAAAACATGCATGTTAGGTTAATTGTGACTCCAAATTGTCCATAGGTATGAATGTGAGTGTGAATGATTGTTTGTCTATATGTGCCCTGCGATTAACTAGTGACCAGTCCAGGGTGTACCCTGCCTCTCACCCAAAGCCAGCTGGGATAGGCTCCAGCATACTCGCGACCCTGATGAGGATAAGCGGTATAGAAAATATATGAATGAATAATTCAGCACAATGGAACCTTGGTTAGCGTCATTATCATTCTAACCAAAATAGAGGTCAACCGAATCAAATTTTACAGTGGCTTCAAACCTTTTTCTGTCCTGCATCCCTTCAGACATTTGACTGGAAGCTTTGTCCCCCTACTCTTGGACAATTAAAAAACAAAAGCATTTTTATCTTTTATTCCAGTCTTGCATTTTTTTGTACAGGTGGGTTTAAAGTTGGGTTATGGATAATGAGCATGAATCGAGTACAGCTTGTCATTATCTGTTATCGAGATGAAGGAAAATCATAATTGGATAACAACTTTACAGTATTCACTCTTCACGCTCTGTGTTTGGCCCGTCTCACGCAGCGACCGCCCCTCCATAGACAGACTCACTACATCCAAATCTGTTGAAAAACTTTGCTTGTAGTACTGAATGCGGTGCTTTTAAGAAAAATACAGTGAACAAAGCTGATTGATTATTTCCCTGTTTGGCATTAATGGCTGTTTGCATGATTTGAGCAGAGAACGACAAGTCAATCAAGTGTATTAGTAAAGGTAGTTCAAAGCCAAATAATGGCAAAGTGTGACTGCATGCATGCAAACACATGCAGAAGACCCTTTCACTGTTAACACGCCCAGAAAAGTGATGCCCTTTGAGAGCTGAAAATAACTCCAAGGCCTTGGGCTTCCTCTGGGATTTCCACACGAGAAGAGGACTAATTAGTCTTAATGTGACACAATGGTAAGAGAGATGCTTCTTCCCCACATTTGCAGAACACACAGCACTGTTGATCTTTTTGTTTCTATTCCAGGTCAAATCACAACCTGATTTTTTTACTTTTGTGTGACATCAAGAAGACAAGCTGAAGGCCACAAAAAAATCAATAATGCATTCTTGTCAACTTGCAAAGACAACCCCAGAAAGGAATCTCAAAAGTTGGAGTCTTCCCTATGGGCACTGAAGGACAAAAAACATGTAAACTTTAAAAAACATCATTTTTCAAAAAAACAAATGACACATTTCTTACTTACCAAATTAAAAAACAAAATTTGACCTGATTGTTCACTGAAGTTTTGTAAAACTTCACTAGACCTCAGTTCACCAGGCCCCAGAGGATGACATGTATGCCTTACTTTTTATTCTGATTTGTGTGCCTTTTTGTGCATTTTTACTCCAATGTCACCATATGTTTCATCATTTCTTATTGAGGTTAGCATTACCATCAACATAAATATACTATTTCACAATCGTCAACAAAGCCACATGGACACATGTAAACGCTCACATTTTCACTTAAACATTAAAATAAATCAGTCTTTGTTCATTTTTAGGGGTAAACATATTCATCTCCATTAGAACCACATGCAAATGATGTAATTTGCATGTTTGAAGAGGGCATGCTCTAGCAATTTGTAGGACAACCAATAGCTACTTTTCTCACTGAAGAGATGGCCGCACTGTCACGCTCTGTATGGTTATTGGCGTGGCAGTAGGTTTTACTTTCTATTGTTATGCCTGGTTTCTGCTTATTTCCTATTTTCCGTATGTCTGTTCCCTGATTTGTCTTTTCCTATAATTACGCGCACCTGCTTCTCGTTTGTCTCTGGTTATTTTAGTTCAGGTGTGCACATTCTTGTTTTGTTGGAGCGTTGTCAATTGTTGCCTGTCAGTGGTCTGTACTTGTTTGTTTCTTGCTGCCGTTACTGAGCAGCATTCTTCGTCATTAAAAGTCCTTCGTCTGACTTGTTTGGCGTCCTGCTCTCCGCATCCTCGGGGTCAATACCACCACGCCGAGACGCAACCGTGACAAGCACTGAGTTACAGTTTTGTTATTTGTCGGTAAGGTTGCTTTGATTGTTTTTACATTTTCATATTTATAATGCTTAACTTCTTTTTACACGTGCACGACAGTTGGAATATTACTTTGCCTGTACAATTACTGGAGGTTATGGGAACTATTCACAATCCAAACACATCAGAGGTTGACGACTAATGTTGAACCTTATACCAGAGGTACCACAGTACGTGCGTTTCCGTGCACTATTTTGGCCGACGCTCTTACGCAACTCACGAGACGTCAGGAAAACCACTGAGGCTTGAGGGCAGTAGGCCACCCTGAAGGAAAGCACTTAAAATCCCATCTATTCAGTAAGACAATGTGCACAGCGATCAGGTAAAGAAGTGCACAGTAAGCTTGTGATCATTACACAGATGCATTCTGACAGCCGCTTCATTAAAAGACCATTTCAGTCCAGACAATTGTTTCTGCATGCATGGTCCATTTACAGTGCTGCACATTACGAGTGCTTTCATACCAGCCATTTTTCACATCCCCCAATTGCCTTTAAGGCTTTTAAATGTGCTTTATCTACTACTGTGGTTAGGTTCTGGTTCATCCTTGTGTACTGTATGAACATTTCCCATTCAACACATTTGGTGTTTGCTACTGATTTGTACAATCATACATTCTCAGTTTCAATCGCAGCACCGCAGCCATGGATGGTTCAATATATGAACATACATAATTTAACATACACAATTTTTGGCGTTCTAAAGCAAATGCAAAATGGCCCTTGATATAAGACCAGCCTTATGACAACTTGTTGTTGGAAAAATATACAGTATATATAGATATATTTTTTTAAATGTTGTGTACTATTAAATTCATTATTGGTTAAATAACAACATTGATCTTCTGAATCCAAACAAGCAAAGTAGAATAGACGACTTTATTGATACAATGTACAGCATCAGCTTATACCCCAAAATCACAAGACCAAGCAGAATAACAGACCACAGTGCCACGTTAATTGATAACATATTCACTAATGACTTTGATAACGACACAACTAGTGGCCTTTTAATCGATGACATCAGTGACCATCTTCCAGTGTTAACAATTTACAACAAAAACTACAAAAAACGAAAGATGGAGGACAAAAGATGTTGCAAAAGAGGACACACAGAGGACAGCATCAATGCTTTCAAAAAAGATGTGGATGAACAAACATGGGAGAGTGTGTACAGTGGAAGCAATGTGGATAGCATATGAACACTTTCTAATGACTCATATGAAGCTGTACGATAAGCACTGTCCATTGAGTGAAAAGTCTAACAAGCAAAACAAGAATAATCAGCCATGGATGACCAAAGGTCTGCAAAATGCCTGTAAGAAGACAAATACATTATATAAAAAGTTCATAATTCAACAAACAAAAGTTGCTAAAATAACATATAAAACATACCAAAAAAAAGTTAACAAATATTTTGAGAATGTGCAAGAAAGAATATTATAAACAAATACTAGATAGGAATAAAAACAACACCAGAGCTACTTGGGGCGTTCTGAACAGTATTATTAGGAAAGACACTAAAAAAGCAGACTACCCTCAATACTTCGCAGTTGAATATGTTAATAATGATGACATGAGGGACGTAGCTGAGAAGTTTAATAACTACTTTGTAAATATTGGACCAAATCTGGAAGAGGAGATCCCAAAATCCTGGTCAGTGGAGGAAGAGAAGGAGAATAAAGACAGGAACCCTAACCCCATGTTTCTCCCNTCGATGCTATACACAGTGTGTACAGTGGCAGCGGGCGGATGAAGGATATAAACACTTTCTAATGACTTCTATGAAGCTCTACCATAAGCACTGTCCATTGAGAGAAATGTCTAACAAGCAAAAGAAGAGTAATCAGCCATGGATGACAAAAGGTCTGCAAAACGCCTGTAAGAAGAAAAATACTTTATATAGGAAATTTATAATTCAACAAACAAAAGAAGACGAAAAAACATATACAATGTACAAAAACAAGTTATGTTATATACAACTATTTTGAGAATGTGTAAGAAAGAATATTAAAAACAAATAGTAGATAGGAATAAAAACAACATTAGAGCTACTTGGGGCATTCCAAACAGTATTATTAGGAAAGGCACTAAGAAAGCAGACTACCCTCAATACTTCACACTTGGAAATGTTAATAATGATGATATGAGGGACGTAGATGAGAAGTAACTACTTTGTGAATATTGGACCAAAACTGGAAGAGGAGATCCCAAAATTCTGGTCAGTGGAGGAAGGGAAGGAGACTATAGACCAGAACCCTAACTCCATGTTTTTCACTGATGTGACCAAAGAAGAAATGATTGACATTGTACATAAATGTAAAGCAAAAACATCAACTGATTGGAATGGAATTGGAATGGAAACGATAAAAATGGTTATCACTGAGATTGCAGAACCGCTAACGCATATCAGCAATCTATCATTCCAGACGGGCAAATTCCAAAACAAAATGAAGACAGCTAAAGAAGTTCCAATCTTCAAAAATGGAGATAAACATAATTTCACAAACTACCGACCAATTTCATTATTACCACAATTTTTCAAACTCATCGAAAAGTTATTTATCCATTGGTTGGACAAATTCCTCAATAAGAATGACATCCTGGCGGACAGCCAATACGGATGCAGAGCTAATATTTCCACTTCTATGGCACTGATTGAAATCACAGAGGAAATTACGGATGCAATAGACCATAGAAAGTGTGCAGCCTCAGTATTCATGGATTTAACGAAAGCTTTTGATACAATCAATCACAACATCCTAACTACACAATTGGAAAGGTATGGAATCAGAGGGTTAGTTCAGGATTGGGCTAAGAGCTACCTTTCAAACAGGAATCAATATGTGAAGCTTGTGGGAAGCTAGGAGAATATACATCTACAAGTTTATACATATTATGTGGCGTACCACAAGGGTCAATACTGGGACCAAAATGATTTAATCTATACATTAACGACCTCTGCAAAGTCACAAAACACCTAAAGCTAGTACTATCTGCAGACGATACCACCGCTTTCTGCTCTGGAGAAAACACACAAGAGCTAATAAGAAAAGTTTCAGATGTAATGATTACTCTAAAAAAAAAATGGTTTGATAAAAACAGATTATCCTTTAATCTAAGTAAAACGAAAAATATGCTATTTGGTAATAGCAGAAGAGATACTTGTAAGAAAATATAAATTGACGAGGAGGAAATTGAAAGGGTGAATGAACATAAGTTTTAGGGCGGCATAATTGACGACAGAATGAGTTGGAAACCTCACATTAAAAAAATACAACATAAAGTAGCAAGAAATACTTAAATACTGAATAAAATAAAATTTGTCCTGGATAAAAAATCCCTCCAAAATCTCTCCATTGTTCTCTGGTGTTACCATATCTAACTTATTGTGTAGAGGTATGGGAAAATAACTACAAAAGTACACTTCACTCACTTGATGCACTGCAAAAAAGATCAATTCCCTCAAGTGGCGTATAGAGAGCATACAAATCCACTGTTTCAAAAATCACAATTATTAAAATTTGCTGATCTGGAAAACCTTCAAACGGTTCAAATGATGCATAAAGAAAACAACAAGCAGTTACCAAAGAATGTCATATTTTTTTTCTCAACAAGAGAAGATAAATATTATCTTAGGAATAAACTAAACTTAAAACACAAATATGCAAGAACAACACTAATAACTTTTAGTACTTTGGTATGTGGAATCAAACTGTGGAATGGATTGAGTAAAGAAGTAAAACAATGCTCTACAATTAGGGATTTCAAGAAACATTACAAACAGTTGATGTTTACAAAATACAAGGAAGAAGAATATTGTGTACATCCAAGGCCATATTACTTCATTCCTTGGAGAGTACTTTTTCTGTCTGTTGACTGTCAATGCTATGTTTGTTACTATCACCTTATACTTGTACTAGGAACTTTTCATTCCTAATGAGCACATTGTCCGTACTACAACAATGTTTTGTTACAATTGTTTTACACCACTTATCACTATTATGACTATTATTATTATTATTATTTATTGTGAATATTCCATTCATCAGGACGGCAATATAAATTATTTACATGACAAGGACTTCTATTGGTCACCTTCATAAGTAAGGTCACATGACCTTACTTTTGCATTTACACTTAGTAACTGCAGGAAGTCTACAAAAGTATTGAAACAGGGGAGACCCTACGGGGGTAGGATTTAATAAGCTTTGCTTCTTCCTACTCCTTTTGGACATGTTGAACTGTCAATTGTATTAAGTGATGTATTCCTATGTAGTTTACATGCATGTTCAAAT